>JAMZAV010001064.1:0-371272 GCA_024449915.1 Sweltsa coloradensis
TCGTAGACAGGAGAACAAACTTCAGTCTCACGAACAGCTGAACGCCCCTTTGACATCCACCGCCGTAGCAGGGCTCACCAAATACCATCCGCGTCGCGAGACAGGTGTGCCAACCAACACTTTCCCGCGGAATAAGAGCCAATTCAAATGGGTGTACAGAGCAAATAGTCAGATCGGAGCAGTATGCTGTGAGTAGTTCTGGCAAACTACGCGCAACAGTATTAGTGATACCTAGAACCTTAATAGATGCCAGTCTATTAATTTTCTAGGTGTCACAATGGGCACACGTGAAGTTTTTGTTTTGCCTCGAATGTACCCCCAGAGTCCCTTGGGGTCAGACGCTATTGACGAGTCTAATTTTGACATTTAGTCGCGATATTTTGACGCCTTCAAATTTTTGAAGTGTGATCGTTTAACTTGGAATTCTAATTTTGTGCATTGTAGTCCAGATGATTTCCATGATTTGTATGCTCTGTTTTTATCCTTTAGCGCGCTGATAATGTCTTTATCGTACCACTTTGGATATTTTGCGGGATTTACCTTGATGGTTGGGACAGTCTTACGTACGGCCGCGTTTAGAAGCCTATAAAAAATTTAACATTTTGCATTTTCTTCTTGAGCAAGGTCCATTTCAAGCCAGGGGCTGCTATAAATAGCTGTACGCAATTTTGGAATGTCAGTTTTTTCCAGTTAAGTATATTTCTTTTTGTTTGCTTCTTGTGAGCAGGTGACTTGGGGAATGTGATGTCGCACTTGAGCGCAGTGTGATCTGAGCTCACGGCGGGATCTGTGCAGCAGACTGATATTTCAATTTGGGGATTGTCCGAGAAAATGAGGTCAAGAAAATTTTCTAAACTCGTTACGTTGACTGAGGTTGAGCTCGCTGATCAAAATTTCAAACGCCAGCTCCGCTGTAGACGGATGAGCCTTCGAAACGAGTGTTAAGTCGTTATCGTTATGCTTGACATTCACTAGTTACTCTTTCTATACAAGTTTGTATAATTGTGTACCCTTTACACTTTAATATCAATCGATCATAGCCTTAGTTGGCAAATATTGCAATGCATTTTTTTCTCTCTAATTAAAATTTAACATTATACCACTACAACGTTAAAAATGTGGACGTATTATTGTATAATAGATTAATTCTTGGATGAGCGTAGCGAGCAAAGCGAAGATTCCATTTCACTACACTGGAGACAAAATTCCGTTTTTTTTTTTTTTTTAGTTTTGTGTGTTCGTTAACACGATTCCGTCTAAACCGATGCTCCAATTTCAATGAAATTTTCTGGAGACCTTTGAAATCTCTAAACTTAGAACTGCACGGTTCAAAAAATTGATCGAAAAATTATTTCTCATAAAATCGCAATTTTACGATTTTTTTCGTTTTTTTTGTTTTTGTTTTTGTAAGTATTTTTGTGTGTTTGTTAACACGAGTCCGGCTAAACCGATACTCCAATTGCGATGAAATATTATGGAGGCCTTATAAATCTCTAAACTTAAACCTGCCGCGTTTTTTGGTACAATCTAAGAAATATTTCTCATGAATATCGTACTTTTACGATTTTTAAAAAATTTTAGTGCGATATTTTCGTGACATTTGGGACGATTCTGACCAGACGGGTGGGACTACAACGTTCATATTTTACATGAACATTAAGGTTATGGCGATGTATTGCTTTCTGAAAGCAAAATTTGAAAAAAATAGCTAGAATCCATGGAATAATGGTTTTAATATGAGTTTTTTAGGTTTATAATAACAAGTTACAATAGAAACTTGACAACTATCACCTATAATACATTTAAAAAGCACTTGCAAAGGAAAAGTGGTCCTACGCAAACCAAAAACTGACAAAAACGCTCATCCATCAACGCGGCGGGACTAAAGCGTTTTCCTAGTAACGATTAAATTCAGCGTTACTTCATCGTCAGGCTTTAAATGAAGTTCACTGTTCAAAGTCAACATACAATAACAATACCTTGTTGTGTTCCTAGTTGTTTAATTAAAGTTTCACTAAAAGAAAGAATTATTACAACAAAACTAGTTTACACGTGCATAATATAAATAATTTTAAGACTACTTACATTCGAGAATACCAACCATGTCCCGCCATAAGCTACTACATCTACAGCGAACATGTCCACGAAAAAATAGGGCAGCAGGCTTGCAAACGAATTAATAATGCTGGAATATAAAAAGAGGGCGTCAAATAAACATTACTGACAAAACAATTACACAAATAATTACAGAAAGCGCAGCAGGTTTGCAAGTGTATCAATAAGGCTAGAATAAAATTAGCGGGCGTCAATTGCAACATCTGCAGTCATCAAGTTGTTTGGTGGTATTCTGCCATCCTCTCAAGACATGTAATTAAATAATTGTGTTGCCAAATATATTAATAGCAATTTTAATAATTTACACATAGAGTTAAATTGGCGTGTTTACATATATTAAAGGTTTATTTCAGTCGCTAATGCGAATAAGATGAATCGAATCCTCGTAACACTTTCAAAGATAGTGCGTTTATATGATGACTAAGAAAATCAATGGGTGTACAATGTACATAGCCATTGATTTACTTCTGATCGAGGGTGTATTATACGCGGCCAATAAATTTAAGATTTTATTACCGGTATGGGTAAATTTGGAATTTGTTTTAATCAACCCCTTTTTTCTAAACTTGAACGCACACATTTCAGACTATATAAATAATTTTCTCGTCTTTTTTTGATTATTTGTACATTTTTTAGACACAATCCAGCTGCAAAAAGAGCTCAAACACAATTATGTGATTTGTTCCCGAATTATTTTTTTTTATTTCCACGCCAGAGAAAAAATACATGTATGATATTGTATTGAAATAACATCTTTTTTTAAATTTTGATGCTATAGTAATTGGTACGAAATATTTGATGATAATTCACCAATACAAAATTCCCCCAAAAAATTTAAAATCGTATACTAACTACTTGTGGTATAGTAATTGGTTCTAAAATAACGAAAAAGGTAGCAAATTGATAAGTAGTATCAGTAGAGATAATGATAAAAGTAGCTTTTAGTCAGAAAATCTTTCATAATCAGCTCTCCTACCCATATTTCTACACAGGTAAGTAAATAATTGATTTTGTGCAATCGTAACCAAATTCCTTCATCACTTTTCCTAGTTTTACAATCAAATACAAAGGTCTGAAATATAGCTTTGAACACTAAAATAATGTTTTTACTTATTATAACCATCTGGTTATACCATCTGGTGGTTGTTATTTTCAAATAGGAATACAAGCGACTTGAGTAAGAACAAAATCAGTCGGACATTTCATATTTTGTTAAAACGACATTTGCAGTAATAACTTTTTTATTATAGTAGCAGTGTTATCTCGATACATTATACAACTTACTTCAAAACGTCTTGATGACATCTTATGAATATTGCGATCTGAACACTCATTTCTTCGTCAATTTCTTTCTTGGTCACGTGTATAGATTTTTACTTGATTGCCTGGTTGGAGGCCTATTTTGCGTTCTAGACTCGTTTGAAGTGTTATGTGACCTGTTGGATTCTTCTTCAAATCTTTCAGTGAGTTGAACTTGATTAGGGATCGCACGTAATATTTCAATCGGAGGAATTAAATTTGGAACATTCTCATCCAGACGTACACATCTTCCCTCATCACACCCACGTAGCCCAGAACTGGACGTTCTGCATCGCTGTTCATATTCCCGACATTTTCGCCTCTTAATCGCCTCCATCGAAATACTACGAATGTGTGTAAATTTATTGCAAAGTACTTTTAAATAAGTGTGACAATATAGAAATCCGGTAAATACGGTTGTAGTTAATGAAAGGGCGGCCAAGACAATCATAAGTGTTTGAAAACAAGTGATAAAAAGTGTCACTTCGAAAGCTGGCGATGAGGACACGTCGTATGGGTACCATCCACTAGAACAATAAGAACAAAATGTGCAATTCAAAGTTTAAAGAAACAGTTTGGAGAAACTATACCTCCTCCACTAGCCATCAAAGTGTACACACGTAAGTAACTAACCTAGGTTAGTGATACCATCAGTATTATGGGGCCCCGTTCCCATCTGGAACGGGGGGAAAATTGGCCTAGAGCATGGCTCTGCTAATCGTAAAAGTCGATTCACGAGAAAAAGACCACTTTGCAAACATCAAATAGTAAGGAGGGTGGTGTATTACTCCCAGAATCTAGAGACGAGCTATAGCGGTCGTCGTGGGGAACTTTCCACTTCCCCTTGGGGATACTCCCAACGACGACGACGACGATGACAACACGGACGTTGACATAGACGAAGACGCCCACGACGTGGGGGAACCACCAATCCCTGCCTTCCCCATAGCTACCCTTTCCACAGTCCTTTTGCCTGAGCCCGGCATGATTTCGTCACAGACAACAGGCCCACCGACCCGCCCCGACCCGTTGCCCTCGGCCACCTAGCCCCATGCTTGTGGCTGATACTGACCAGCACATCCTGTCCACCCTGCATCTCCCATGCTTGTGGCAGGTTGTGACTAGCACAAGCCTGTCCAGTGTCCACCCCGCATCTCCCCGCGTCACAATTATGTTCGTCCCCATTGGAAATTATATATATATATATATATAGTTATAAACTAACTAATAAACTACATTATCACAGGAGGTGCAGGCGCCCTTAAACATAATAAAAAAAATTGTGGTTTAGGCAACAACCAACAGTTCACTACAACAATGAAACAATTTAAATCGAAATGAAGGATAAGTTGTAGGCCTACATTTATACTGTTAGATAGATGACAGTTCCTATAAATTTGCAATGTAATTGCTTTTAAACTGTCTCGTCAATTATTTCAAGTCACTCACTCATGAAGCAGTGTTGGCAGTTTCCTGGTAGCTTTGGAGTAGTCCTATTGCAAGAGAAGAATTGTACGTTGTAAAGAGGGGTTCAAAAGTAGCCATATATAAAAAGTTATGCCAAGGCCCTAATGTTTGATATAATGGCCTCATTGGGGGATGAGTCGTGGCCAACCAGCGGTCATCTATTCAAATAGCGACTCCTGGCTGGATATTGTTCGCTCGAAAAAAGTCTACGGACTTTGTGATGAATAACATATTTTGGTGTCGATCATTGACCATAACTAGAAAAGTCGCGCTTACGCGCGGGTTGAAGCCGCTGTGCGGGGGATTTGGAAGACCTCGTTAGTAACGGAAGTCGTACGTGAAAAAAGTCGTAATTGTGCAACCTTGTGGTTGGCGGACTCGTAGTTGGGCAACATCGTGGTTGGCGGAATCGTATTCTTGCAATGTCGTATTTAGCGAACTCGTAGTTGGAAAACCTAGCGGCCGCGACGAACTTGCAAATCAGTCCGCTTTCTGTAGCGATACGGTGGTTTTCGAATAACGTTATAACAGAAACAAAGTTTTTATAAATTGCCAAAAATGCCCAACAATGTTTTTGAGAATTCCTAATCACCAAAAATTTTCTCAGAGGACGTGAAAGGCTATACGCACGGCTTTAAGCAGCGCAACCTCGACGTTGAAATCTTCGCAGGCGCAAACCGCTGCACGGAAATTACCTCGTCTCTTCGTCGCGTCCCGGTTGGCCCATCAGGTTTCCCGAAGAATCGCCCCGACAGATCGACTCCGGTCGAGGAGTCTCCTCGTCGCAATGGGGTTCCGTTCCCTTCCCCCACGGGCAGACGCGACCTTGCTCGTTTCCCGTCTCGGATTTTGGCCTTTACTCCGGTTCCTTCCGTGCCGGTCCATGACGGGTCCAGATCGGGTCAACGATGGCCGAGTTTTGGCCAAACCCGCTTTCAGACAAAATTTGCAACCCTTTGGTGTTTTTTTTCTCCCGTTACCACCTGTTGCTATACCTATTTCAAATATTTTTGTTTGCTTGACCCTCGTGTCCAGTCACGCGTCTTTCCGTGTTAGTTCCTGCATTTAAAGAAAAATCCGGGACAATTTTTTTCCGGGACGCCGCGTTTGCGTCCTTTCGGGTCAGCAACCGCGTTTTTCAGAATTTCGGGACCTTTTTTTTCGGGATGCTTTTCCGGGACGCTTATCCGGGACATAACAGGACTCGTCTCGTTGCCCAGTAGTTGCAAGAAAACTAATTTTCGATATTGGGGCTCTTTTACGCCTTTCGTTAACCCATTCAGTCTGTGACATATTTGTAATTTATTTGTTATATAAATGCGGTTAAACAATATGGATTTTTAATTATACCCCGTTTTTTGTATTTTTTGGGTTAATATTTTATTGTTCCCCCAGGTCAATGGTACAAATAATACCTTTTTTATAGAGGATTTAAAAATACAAATCTAAAAAAAAACAGTAAAAAACGAGAAAAGTTTGGTCTGTTCCGGAAATGTGATATAACTTTAGTATTGCAGGTATTTGAGGTACACAAAATCTAAAATATGCAAACAATTCACACAAATTTTGTTTTGGAATGCAGTTAATATTTCAATTTAAACTTAAAGTGTAGCTTTTATTCAAAATCAATTTTTTAAATTAATTTTTTCCTTAATTTTTTCTTATTTTCTTATGAAAAAATGGTAAATTCGAATTATTAAACGAGGGAGCGGAGCGACCGAATGTCTCCATTCAACTCGAACGGTTCTCATTCTGTGATTCTGTCTGTCTGTCTGTCTGTACGTCGAAAATCAGCCGAACCGCTGAACAGATTGCGCTGAAATTTTAAACAGACATCCGGTACGAGTTTACTTAAGAACTGTTAACAAAATCAGCTTGATCCATTGCGATTAAAGCCTACAATAAATAAAAATGTGATTTTTAATAATATCAATGGCATTTGTTTCGTAGCAGTTAGCGGGACGAGGATGACGTAGCCTGCATGGCCTAGTGGTAACCATTTAGCCTTCCGCACGGATGGATGGGGTTCGATACCCGTCAGTTCTAACTTTTTTATATTTTTACACCCACATATTATTTTTGAGGGGTGTTGAATGGGAAATAAAAATTAGGTGATTTTGTTTTATCTTGGAAATTTGTTAATGTTTCACGCTAATACGTTTTGAATACGATTCGCATTTTGAATGTTCAATTTAAATAATTATTGTGGCAAGCAGAGTGAGTTCCTGTAAGGTGACTAGACGGTCCGGTTTTAGAAGTCAAAACACTTGGCTAACTCACTCGTTTAACAACGACTTTGGCGTTTCCCTAGTTAGCCTAAAATTACGTTATCAAAACGAAAAAAATAAGAAGTGAACGGGTTAAAATCCGGGACGCTTTTCCGGTACGCCATTCGTGACGGGTTGTTGCCCTGACTAGCTGGCCTGAGTAACGTGGGTTCGGGTTAAGGGGGGGGGGCGCCAGGAGTTCGTTCTAGCCCTGTGGAAGGAAAGAGCGGGAACTGCCTACCTCTCTTTTCCTAGGCGTGATCGGTAACAGTTACTAATAATACAACTGAAAGTAAACAGTGATTATAACACAACGAGGTATATTTTCCGTCTCGTACCAAACCAATTACACACACATAGATAACCACAAGTTCAAAAGTCCAAGGCAACGTAAATCAATACTGAAAAAGTTTTAGTCAGTTCCTCTGATCGATTGTTCAATATGATTATAATGTCTTGAGGTATTATTGTAAATAAAAAACAAAAGCAAAATGATGGTAGAATAATAAAGTTCAAATGTCATCTGTATACCATCTTTAAGAAATATTCTAATTGACTGACGCAATTATAAAAATGTCTCGTTATACTACTACTTCACTATATTTGTCGAGTACTCATCATGCTGGTTCATGCAGTCGTCTTCACTGATGTAGCCAGCCTCCTGTGATGGTGTGACGTAGAGGGGGTGACGTGTCGTTCGCGCGGTGCGTCTGCTTGAGGTGGGATAGGCGTAGTTACAGACAACAAAACCAATACGTGGTCCAGTATGCTGCGTCTGATTCTTTAGTTAATTTAACTATTGTACTGCACTGATTAGACGGGGTATCACTGTTTAATTGTTTTAACAAATTTACTGAGTAGTACTGTCACTCACAAGTCACTAACTCAACACTGACTAAGCCCGGTCAAGGTCTTACTTAATAAATCAATCGACGAAAACTGAATTGAGCTTGATCCCTCACGGCCTCAACCACTATTTAACGCGACTAGTGTTTCTATACACCTCGGCTCACGGAAATAGTCCTAAATGCTCTCGCAGTTTATTCTGATTTTAATCCGACCAAAGTCGCGTTCGACCGTTCGAACTCGGTCCCGTCACTCAACTACTTGTCTCTGCTCTCCAGTACACAGGCTTATCTTATCAGCAGTAGGGAGGGTAAAGGTAGGGGAAGGTAGGGTGTATGATCGGCGAGATTCGAACGTGAACCCGGGAAAATAAACTGTTACACCAGCCCCTTTCTATCTGAAGAAATGTAGCTTGTCTAGCATTTCTGTAGGTTCTGAAATTTCAAGTAATCTAAAGGTTGTCTTGAGTGATGTCATCCTCTCCGTCACAATTTTCTTTAAGATCTTTGACGTGCCATACGCCTAAGTCTTTACCATCTTCGGCAAGGGTGAGTTGGTATATCAAAGGTGATATTTTTTCTTTACCGTGCATTTGACATATTTCGGTACCAACTTTGACGAAAAGTTGTTGGCAGCATTTGACAATACGTAATTCTTCTTCCACACAGTTTGTCCTGGTTCGTAGGTTACTGGTCGCTTGCGTAAGTTATAGTATTTTGCATTCTTCTCGTGCGCAAGACGCAATCTCTTCTGAACGTCGGCCAATATCTCTTGTCTGTCATCTAGGCGAGGTATTCCTTCTTTTCTGTCGATTGTGGGAATCTCTTGAGGGTTGTCAACTCCAAGGGTGTATTCGTTTCCGGCTTGGCGCATTTCTCTGCCAAAGTTCAAGAAGTATGGAGTCTGGTTAGTGACCTCGTGCGTTGCTGTACGGATGGCACTACCAATCTTAAAAATTTCCTTATCCCAAGTTTTATGGTTTTCTCTCCCATATGAGGTGATGGCGGTTACAATCACGCGGTTCACTCGTTCAGTCGGGTTTACCTGAGGGTGGTACTTTGCGTTATACCATATTTTGGCTACTTTGTAGTCTGCAGCTAACTTCCTAAATGTTCCTTTTATGTACTGGCTTCCGTTATCACATATAATGTATTGAGGGACGCCATAGACTAGGAATATCTCGTTTTCCATAATACGGTTTATGTTTGCAGAATTTGCCTGTCTGAGAGGAAATAATAAGCAGAACTTAGAGAACCAATCTGTTACAACTAGCAGGTAACTATTCCCTTTTGTCGAACGTGGCAACGGTCCCAGCAAGTCGGTACTGATAAGCTGCCATGGTTCTGTCACGTTTTTCTGCCTTCTCATGTGTCCAGCTCTAGGTCGGTTCGTGGCCTTATGTTGCATGCAAAATTTCACATCTATTCACAAATCGAGCAATGTCCGCTGACATCTTCGGCCAGTAGTACCAACGGCATACGCGTTTCTTTGTTTTAAATATACCCATGTGTGCGGCGCAGGGATCTGAGTGACATTCCTTAAATACTTTGTTTCTCGCTGGTTTAGGAACCACTATTTTCCACTGGTGTCTGTCCCCTGGCTCAACATACTTTTCTTCGATATATCTATAGAGTTGTCTGCCTTCAATTCTTAATTCGGGATATTTGGCGGGATTTTCTTGTACGTTTGCTTTCAGTCTCGTATACCATCTATCTTCGTCTTCTTCGTTTATTTCAATGGTTTCCACAAATGCTCTGGATAGGGCGTCGGGTACGATATGATCTTTTCCTTTCCGGTGATCAAGGGTATAATCAAATTGCTGCAAGCGTACTGCCCATCTAGCAAGTTTTCCAGATGGATCTTTAAGTCTTTTAAGCCACAGAAGGGAGTAGTGGTCGGTAATGATTTTGAAATGGCATCCTTCCACATAGGGACGAAATCTTTCCACAGCATATACCACTGCCAAACACTCTTTCTCGGTAACTGAGTAATTCTGTTCGGCTTTGCTTAGTTTACGACTAATGTATGCTATGGGTCTCTCATCTGAACCATCTTCTTGGCTTAAAACACCTCCAATCCCACGGTCAGATGCATCTGTCTGTATGATGAACGGCTTCGTAAAGTCAGGGCAAGCTAAGACAGGTGCTGACACAAGGCGATCTTTAATGGCTACGAAAGCTTCTTGGGCCTCTTCTGTCCAAACTAACTTTTTCCCATTTCCCTTTCCTCCGTTTTTGTCTCGTTTAGTCTTGGTTAGATCATGTAAAGGTGCACATACCGTCGCGCAGTTCTCGATAAAACGCCTATACCATGATGTTACTCCTAAAAATCTTCTTAATTCGGTGATATTCTTGGGTACGGGATAATTCAAGATTGCTTCTATTTTTTCGGGATTGGTTCTAAGACCTCCTTTGTCCACCACGAATCCAAGGTAGTTCAAGCTAGGGCGACAAAATTCGCATTTCTTGACGTTAACTGTGAGGTTCGCACTTTTAAGTCGTTTTGCTATCTCGTTCAAAACTCTCACGTGTGTTTCAAAATCGGGTGTCACTACAATGAAATCGTCGAGGTACACGAAAACGAATGGTTCCATATCAGGTCCTATGATTTGATCCATTAGTCTTTGTTGCGTTTGGGCCGCGTTATGAAGTCCAAACGGGAGTACCTTAAATTGGAAAAGCCCTCTCCCTGGTACAGTGAATGCGGTCTTCTCTTTCGACTCCGGATGTAGAGGTATCTGAGAACGCACTTTTTAAATCGATTGATGTTAGATAACGCGCTCCTCGAAGCTTATCTAGTTTCGACGACACATAAGGTAGGGGATAGGCGTCACGTTTAGTCACTTCATTAAGCTTGCGACTGTCCAGACACAGTCTCGACTCTCCATTGGGTTTAGACACTAGGATAACTGGAGATGACCATGGGCTGTTCGACGGTTCAACAACATCCAGTGCTATCATTCTGTCTAACTCTGCATTTAGCTTCTGTTGCATATACGGTGAAAGTGGATAGTATCTCTGCTTAATCGGTTTGGCATTGCCAGTATCAATCTCGTGTTGAATTTTAGTAGTCCTTCCTAGTCCCTGTCTCGCCTGATATTCGAATTCTTTAATCACTTCCTGAAGTTTATCCTTTTGCGTGTTACTCAAATCAAATTCACTTTGTATCATTTCAACCTCAGCTAATTCTACGGGTAGGTCTTTACTGAACCATATTCCTTTCGTTACGTCAGGGATGATTTCAAATTTCTTCCAAAAATCTATTCCCAGAATTAAACTTTGCTTCACGGTTGGTACGACCAGGGAGGTAATTTTTTTGACACATCCATTAACTTCAATCGGTAAGTCTATGAATCCCTTCACAGTTTGAGGTTTACTATCTGCGGTAGTTACTTGAGCTATCGGTAGGTACGGTTGACATTTGAGCCCTAACTTGTTTAATTGCTCCTCGCCCGTGGCTCCAATAATCGTCCTATTCGCTCCTGAATCTAAGAGTCCTCTTATTTCTTGTCCTAATATATTAACTGAAAGATAGGGTCTATTATCATGGCATTTTGTGAACAGTAGGGGTGACATGTCTGGTTGGCAGAATAATTTAACTCTGGTCAGCCATGCTTGCCATCCTTGAGACTCTAGTTTCGGTATGGTGGAGACTGAGCGGCCCCTTCCTCTGCCTCCACTCTTCCGTTTCCCCGTCGTATACACCTCTGGCATGTAGCTTTCCGCACCCCCTTGTTCCCACAGCCAAAGCAGAACAAAGTAGGCGGGCGCCGACAGTTGTGGTATCGGTGTCCTTGTTCTAAACAGTTCCAGCAGTTACCAACAAAAGAGGTTGTCGGTGCGCAATTGACTTCATCCATGCGAACTTTGGGGTACTGTCGGGTCTGATATGCCAAGTCGGGTTCTAATGCTGCTTTATGGTTTGTTGGGGGAGGGCGGTACCTATCAGCTCGATGATGACTCTCTTCTAGCTGTCGGCACAGTCGATTGAGTTCGGCCACTGTCCCACATTCTATAAGTCCTAAACGGTCGATAAAATATGGTAATAAATTCCGTCGCACGATTTTTAGTTTGGCTGATTCGATCAATTTGTTGGGTAGTCGTTGGAACAGGTTTTCCATTATTGCCAAATATATTCCCACCCTCTCATTCGGTCCCTGTGTTCGATTTCTTATTTCCTCCATCAGGTCATCTTCATAATCTATAGGTTGAAATTCGGCTTTAATAGCTGCAGTTAATTCGTCCCACGAATGCAGTGACTCACGAACAGCGCGAAACCATATCAAAGCAGACCCTTCAAAAAGTTCTACAGCGGCCTTCCACAGATTTGATTTATTTACTCCCCTTGCTTTCCTTAATTCTTCAATTCTTTCTAAAAATCCATTCAGGCTCAACCCTTTTCCGTCACCAGAAAAAGTTATTCCCCATCTTGATATGTCCTGCATTTTCGTGACCGGTACTATGACCTTGTTTACTCCTGCTGCTTCGTTTCCTCTACTATCATCCTCTGTACCAGACGGCGAGTCTTCCCCTCCCGATCCGTGGTCGTTAACTAGCGTGCCTGATTTTTCTTCTAATGCTTCCATTAGTTCTAAAATGTTCTTCAATAGTTGTGAACGTTGAGTCACAATCTCGAGTTCCTCCGCGCTAATTCTCTCGATCCTGCCTAGTAAGTGTGTCAGGCGAGCATCTATCTTTCTATATGCTACGTCTAATTTTACTCCCACGAATGATTCTATTAATGCTCGTATCTCGGTTATTTTTTTGGTTACAGATCGCTATCTCTTCTTTTGGTTCCTTCATTATTGGTGCGAACCCTAAAGTTTTATTTCCTGCTTCTAACTTTATTAGGCGTCGGAGGGTTTTTCTCATTTTTTCGACTGTAGCTAGTCCAACCACTCCTCTAACACTTAATTCGTACTCTATTTCATCTCTTAACAAATAATAAATGTTGCTGGAAGACATGTTTTTATCTTTAGTAAACAGTATTTGTTACTACTTTGTCACTATCGGTTCAAATCCTCACTCGGCCCCACGTTGATGCGTCATTTTAGTGTAGCCCTGACTAGCTGGCCTGAGTAACGTGGGTTCGGGTTAAGGGGGGGGCGCCAGGATGTTCTAACCCTGTGGAAGGAAAGAGCGGGAACTGCCTACCTCTCTTTTCCTAGGCGTGATCGGTAACAGCTTCTTATAATACAACTGAAAGTAAACAGTGATTATAACACAACGAGGTATATTTTCCGTCTCGTACCAAACCAATTACACACACATAGATAACCACAAGTTCAAAAGTCCAAGGCAACGTAAATCAATACTGAAAAAGTTTTAGTCAGTTCCTCTGATCGATTGTTCAATATGATTATAATATCTTGAGGTATTATTGTAAATAAGAAACGAAAGCAAAATGATGGTAGAATAATAAAGTTTAAATGTCATCTGTATACCATCTTTAAGAAATATTCTAATTGACTGACGCAATTATAAAAATGTCTCGTTATACTACTACTTAATTGAATAACTATATTTGTCGAGTACTCATCATGCTGGTTCATGCAGTCGTCTTCACTGATGTAGCCAGCCTCCTGTGATGGTGTGACGTAGAAGGGGGTGACGTGTCGTTCGCGCGGTGCGTCTGCTTGAGGTGGGATACGCGTAGTTACAGACAACAAAACCAATACGTGGTCCAGTATGCTGCGTCTGATTCTTTAGTTAATTTAACTATTGTACTGCACTGATTAGACGGGGTATCACTGTTTAATTGTTTTAACAAATTTACTGAGTAGTACTGTCACTCACAAGTCACTAACTCAACACTGACTAAGCACGGTCATGGTCTGACAATAAATCAATCGACGAAAACTGAATTGAGCTTGATCCCTCACGGCCTCAACCACTATTTAACGCGACTAGTGTTTCTATACACCTCGGCTCACGGAAATAGTCCTAAATGCTCTCGCAGTTTATTCTGATTTTAACCCGACCAAAGTCGCTTTCGACCGTCCAAACTCGGTCCCGTCACTCAACTACTTGTCTCTGCTCTCCAGTACACAGGCTTATCTTATCAGCAGTAGGGAGGGTAAAGGTAGGGGAAGGAAGGGTGTATGATCGGCGAGATTCGAACGTGAACCCGGGAAAATAAACTGTTACAGGGTCCGATAGATTTTCGGGCTCCCTTTGGGCCGTTGCGCGTCCTTTCGGATCAGTTCCAGCAGTTTAAAAAAAAAATGGGGAAAGGTTTTTCCTGGACGATTTTCCTAGACGCAGCGCTGCGTCCTTTGCTGTCAGTTCCCGCACTCGCAAATTCTTCAGTCAATGGAGGTCCAAATATTAACCACCCCAAAAACCCCTACAAATTCCTATTTTGTCAAAATGCCCCACAAGTAGTCAAGGAGTGCCCGGATCACTGTTTTGACGAAGATAGTTTTTATATTTTTAATTACACTATTATTCTTTGATATTGTGAATAGGTACTCAAAACGGCGCCTTTCCTTCCCCCCTCCCTCCCTTTTCCTGCCTTAATGATCGTGAATATTGGTTGTGGCGCATACTCATGCTTGACCGGGCTACCCTTCTAGCGAATTTATGCTTAATTATTGGCGGATAACAGAAATGTCCAAAATGCCCCCATAAATGGTCATCAAGTGCCCATATCACTGTTTCTACAAAATGACCCGTTTTGACAATCTCAACTTTATGTTAATCGATTTCAATTTATTAAAATATCTCCTCCCCCCTTGTCCCCGACAATCCTAAAGGAATCACTAGTATTGAACATTTTGTCCCTGCGAGACAGATGCACTTCTGACATGCGCCAAAATACTTTAAAAATCACTCATAAATGTAAATATGTATTTATTTATGTATTTCATAACGCGAACGTTCCTCGAATAATGACGTTTTGTAGATCTCGTTAGTTTTGAAGTAAGAGATGGTACTCGAAAACGTGTACACGTGTGAATATTGTTTGTCGGCCATGCACCCTTGCCCCCCCCCCTTCACCAAATCCACTTGACGCTACTCCGCCCCTCCTACCGCCACACAGTATGTCACAACTATTCACTACTACCATCCACTCGCTCACGATGCCAATAGATCGAGAATAAACAGCCTAGCATTATGAGATGAGCGGCGAAAATTGTGTGGCCGAAAAAAACACAAATCAAACTTTCGAGTGCAGTTTTGGCGCTTAGGATGTCAAAACGAAGGGTTGAAATGTTGTTTATCGGAATCCTCGAACCTGATCTGAATTTAATAGACCAACAAAGTGAACCCAACCTCTAGAGGCATACCCGTTTTATGACGTTTAATATTTGCATGCAACAGTAAAAAGTTGATTTTTCTATGCAAAAACGGGCACGCATGTCAATTTTGTCGGTCCCCCTTCTACCCATCAAACGTAACCAAATGCGTGATATTTGGTATGACAATTTCCGTAAAAATCGAGAAGAGTGTTTTTTGCTTTTCTTGAATTTTCCAAAAAATATTTACCGTGCTTTTTGTGACCTTGAATGCAAAGTTCAACTTTCAAAAAGTGTCCCGGACCGAACTCGAAGGCTTTCACCTAGCCCGGGTTCGAAGCTAGGTTCTCAAAACAATTTGATTTAAAAATACCTTCATCCTTCCGCTATATTAAAGAGCCTTGGTCGTTCCAAATCGAACAGAGAAAAGCTAATATTTTAGGCTTTTAAAGTTGCACCGCAAAATTGTTAAAAAATTTAAACTTTTTCCGACTTGGGGATTTTTTTCCGCGCAATCGGTAAAAGATATCAGCACATTTTTTTTCTTACCCTTTCACCATTTCTTTGAAATTTGGAATTGAAAAACCTCGGATCTCTACCGCACACCTAAATTTTTTTGAAAATTTGAAACGGAAATCCCAAACAATGTCCAAAAATAAGAAAACGGGTCGATTCGAAAACATGCCCTCGACGGTTTCGGGTGCGTATTAAAAATGTCCACACGTAAGAAGACGAAATTTAAAATTAGAATTTATTTTTCATTTTTTTCTTATCCGGTAAATAAGTGCTCTCCCCAAAACGGCACTCGAGCCAAAATGTTCATCGTCGCCAAGGCTAAAGTATGCGAGCGGTTCCAAAACCCTTCGCGATGCCTGTACCCAGAAAGATTCCGAACGCACCGGTACCGTCGACGTTCGGGTGCGATGCCCACATTGGGCGCGGCAACCGTGAATCAAAAAAGAAATTGTTTTCCGCGCCGAGGTCGTGTTATTCAAGACTATTTGTTTAGACAAGTCGCGCTCACACGCGGCTAGAAAGCCGCTGCGCGGAGGGAATGAAAAACCCCGTACTCGGAATGTCTCGTAGTTTGAAAACCTCGTTGCCGCGACAAACTCGAGAATCGGCACGCGTATGGCCGCGATACGGTAGTTTGCGGGTCACGTTTGCCGTTTATACAAAGAATCGGTATAAATTTGTATTCCGGTACACTTTCAGTACGCCGTCGAACCCTGACCTCCGCCCAAAGATACCCTGATTTTTTTTTCGAAATTGAATAGTTTCTACGCCTTTTGATAATTTCCGGGACGCCAAAGTTTCCAGGACGCTTTTTTCGGTATGAAAAATGTTTGCCTTGTACGCCCGGTTCCATAGAGCCCAAGATGGACCCGATCGTACAAACAATGACTGAGATAGTAAAGTCCACGCAGGTGGGCAACTTTCGGGTACGTCTAAATGTTAGCCTCATACGGCCAGTTTTTAGAGCCCAAAATGGACCCGGTCGTACAATAATTGCGCCTTTCTTAAAAATTCGGGACAGAGGTTTTTCCGGGACGCTATTCCGGTACGTCAAAATCTTTGACTCTTCTGCGCGGATCCGCAGAACCCTTGTTGAACCAGATCGGTCCATTATTGCGCCTTTTGTCAAAATCCTGGCCTTAAGTTTTTTCTGGACGGTATTCCGGTAGGTCAAATATGCGCCTCGACTGCCCGGTTCCGTAGAGCCGAAAATGGACCCGGTCGTACAATTACAGAGCATTTCGTAAAAATCCTGGCAATTTTTTTTCCGGGACGTTTTCGGGTACATCAAAATATGATCCTCGAACGCCCGGTTCTGTAGAGCCCAAAATGACCCCAGTCGTACAATTATTGCGACTTTCTAAAAATTCCGGGACACAGTTTTTTTCAGGTACACATTTCCGGAGTGTAAATCTTTGTCGAGTCCTCGCGGTTCCATAGAGCCCGAGATGGACCGGATCGGAAGATTACTGCGCCTTTCGTGAAAATCTGGGACAAATGTTTTTTTTCCGGGACGCTTTTTCGGTATGTCAAAATTTGCACCTCGTCCGCCTGGTTCCGTAGAGCCCAAGATGAACCTGATCGGACTGAAATTGTGGAAGATTAAAAAAAAAAAAATACCCAAAAATGACCAACCACTATTTTGAGAAATTAAAAAAAGTTTGTGGCCACGTTCAAATGAAGGTGTTTCGGGGCAGTAGCCTTGGACGTGGCCCTCTGACGTCATCGGAAGGAAAAAATAAATTTAACATTTTTGAAAACGCCCTAAAAAGGGTGAAGGAATACTCGGATCACTGTTTTGACTTAAAGAATAACCCCTGTTAACAACCCCTGCTGTGTCCGACCGATACGGATCCATAGACCCCAAGATGGACCCGATCGGAAGTAAATTACCAGAGCTATTAAAAGAAACAATGTTTTTTGAATTTTCCAAAATAGACCAACCATTTTAAAATAAAATAATTTAGTTTTAGGAGCATAAATCCCTCGGGCGCCTATGGTATCGCCCCAAAAATTAAATGGCTTGAAGATATTGATCAAATTTATTAATTTCCATTTCCAAAATCTCCCCCACCCCCCTTCCAATGAAACTGTGTCATTGCGGCGTCTAGTCAAAACAGTCCTCGAAAATCGCATGGCGTAGACGCGGCCCTGACGTAATTGGAAGGTGCAAAACCAAAATATTTAAATTGGAAGGTGCAAAACCAAAATATTTAATAAATTACTCCAAATATTCAAGGTTTATGTTTTGAAAAATCGACTTTATACCCTCCCCCCTCTCCAACCCTCCTTTATATCCCCTCATTACGACCCATAACGACGGAAATACTGGTATTAAACATAGTTTCCGCAAAAGGCTTGAAGAAATTGATAAAATGTATTAATTTCTATTTCCAAAATCCTTCCCCCCCGCACCCACACAAAAAAACTGTGTATTTGCGGCATCTAGTCAAAACAGTCCCGAAAGTCGGATGCCTTGGACGCTGCGGCCCTGTGACGTAATTGGATAGAGCAAAACCGAAAAATTTAAATAAATTTCACCAAAAATTCAAGGTTTATGGATTGAAAACTCGACATTACACCCCCCACCTAACCTTCCCCCTCCTTCATATCTCCTCATCATGACCCATCACGACGGAAATACTGGTATTAAACATTTTTTTCGCAAAGGGGTTGAAGATGTTGATCGAATGTATTATTTTCCATTTCCAAAATCCCCCCTCCCCCCCCCCAAAAAAAAAAAACTGTGTCATTGCGGCGTCTTGTCAAAACAGTTCTCGAAAATCGGATTCCTTGGACGCCGCGGCCCTGTGACGTAATCGGAAAGAGCAAAACCGCAAAAAGTTAATAAATTTAACCAATTATTCAAGGTTTATGTATTGAAAACTCGACTTTACACCCCTCCCCCTTACCCCTCCCCCTCCTTCATATCCCCTCATCATGGCCTATCACGACGGAAATACTGGTATTAAACATAGTTTCTGCAAAAGGCTTGAAAATATTGATCAAATGTATTAATTTTCATTTTCAAAATCCCCCCCCTCTCACCCCCCCACAAAAAAACTATGTCATTGCGGCGTCTAGTCAAAACAGTTCTCGAAAATCGGATTCCTTGGACCCGGCCCCGAGACGTAAAAACCGAAAAAAGTTAATACATTTCACCAAATATTAAAGGTTTAAGTATTGAAAACTCGACTTTACATTCCTACTTCCCCCTCCCCACCCCTCAAAAATAGTCTGGGATTGCCCTCAACAGTGGTTCATGTCCTCGATTGCCCCTTTATCATAACCCGACCCCTGTAGTGGTTCATTGATTTATATCAAATTAAATCATTTCAAAATTTAATTTCTATTTACATTTATTTATATTTTAACTACTCAAAATTGCCCCCTTTAAAACCCTTTGACCTGGTGAATGTCTAGCACGCATACGCTTTTGTAGATCTTGTCAAATTCTAAGTATGTGTGTCGTTTTGGATTTTGAATGTCATTATCTTCCACATGAACCATGTTCAGGTGAATATTGTATTGAATTGATTGCTTGAATTGGGTAGTACCCCTTTCAGAGCCTCTGTTTACACTCGGCAAACATTGCACAATGCACATCTTCTTACAACACTTGAGACATAAATAGAAGTTGCTTCACAAATTTTTTCTCGTCTCAGTATTAACAGAACACTGTGAGCATGCAAAATGTTAAATGATAATTATTTATCGTTTTTGAATTAAAAATAAATTTTCAAATGCCATTTCGGCGCTCAGGACCTTTGAAAAATGATATTCAGTAAATTTTGTTATAAAGTTTGATCTTGATTTTAATTAATACGCCAAACATTGTAGGGACATAAAAGTCAAAATAGGGCACGTTTCAGGGCATTCACAAATAGCATGCAAAAGAAGAAAATAATAATACATAATTTCAACAACTACACAGTGATTATCGGTCGGAAGGAAAAAAACACGTGCGATGTCACAAACCACAAAGTGTTTGTTATCAAAATGTAGGTACAGTTCACATGCTTTCCGGGCAATATTTTTCCCAAAAAATGTTACTATGAGGTACACTCGTCAAAGTGGGCATTTTGGAGCGAAATCGATGCCAGATAATGCGTGAAAATTCATTTCCGATTAATTTTTCTCCCACTGGGGGTAAAAACGAAGAGGTAAAACTTGTCTAATCGTATTGTTCGACTCTTGAACGATTTTTCTAGTCCAACATAATTATTTTTTTACCCCGATTGGACCCGTTTTTTATTTGCGATCCATGTAAACATGTTTTCACATTTATAAATAAATGTGTACACATGTTATTTTTATATGAGGCAAAACCCCTCCACAAAGTAACAAAGTACCAAGTGTGTTATATAACGATGGTAGGGGATGGTCCCATACATGGGTGTCTGCCCTTTAGATTCTCGAAAAAAATTATTTACCGTGAATTTTGGCCCCCTCAAGGTGGAAGTAGACTGCAAAACGGACTTCACGCACGGCATTCAACATTGTACCGTTACGACGGGTTCGATTTCCGGTACCCAAACTATTGTTTTTCTTATACATACATCCCAGCCGATGGTGTTGAAGTTTGATTTTTTTAAAACGTTAAAATTCGACTTTTGAACATTTCCAACTGGCAATTTATAAACGAGCAATTTGGCTATTTTTTTCGCGTCATTGGACGCAAATTACGGGACAATTTTTTCCACCCTCTTGTGCGTTGCGTCCGCCTCTAAGCTTTCAAAATCACCAAAGACCAAAGCTTTAGAGTTTACCGAAAAGTTTGAAAAAAAATGCCGAATGGTGACTTTTGTCGGGGGGCCCGCGTTTGAACACGGGATGATTATATTTCATTTTTCGTCGATGGGATGCAGAATCATTCATCCCTCAGAGGTGACGTGGCGGGGGGGGGGGGAAATAGTAGAAAATTGCTTGCAACGACCGAATTGTGCGAAAATTTTCACGAAAATCCGCGATAGTTTTTTAAAGAGTCGTAATGTTAACGTCGCCACGGCCAAACGAAGAGGGATGGGCAAAAAGTCAAGAGGTGTTTTTCGTCGTCGACGCGTGAGCGCCCCCGAAGAGGTAGGCGCCGAGCGGTTGGCGCGCGAACTTTGGGCGCCGCGTCGGCCGTCGTTTTGCTCCGTTTTTTAGTAGGCCAAAAAGCACGAATTCGCCAAGTTGTGAAAACCTCGAAAAGTGTTTTAGACGCCGGCGGCCGCGGGGGCGGGGGCGGGTGTATTTTTCATCAAAATCCTAGATAAATTCCGGTCGTAAACGATGCCGAGTCGGCCGCCCCCGGTGGGGGGAAACGCCCGTTTCGGTCCGCCAAAGTCGGTCCGCCCCAAAATGTGTGCTAGCAGACTATAGAATTGTGGGGGGTGTCTTGCACAGCTAATGGTAAATAATAAATTGAATGATCGTTTCAATTCGATTATAGCCACATAAAACGTAAAAATTCATTGCTAAACTAATAAAAGAAGTATTTTTTATTAAAAGTAGCTTTTTGTAGCATTTTTCAAAAAACATGGTCACCGATTTAACATCAAAACCAAAAACGGTTTAAAAAAAGAATCTCTTAAACGTAAGACAGTGGCTTCAAAAGTGATGATTAGTTGGCGTGGTTCTTACCTGAAAAACTGGTTTCTATATCGCAGATGGTAAAATACGCAGTTAACAGAAACCAAAATACCAAAACATGGAAACACGACCAGGTTAAGAAATTTTAAAATTCGATTACAAAGAATTTCGACTTCAAGAACCATGTGTCGCTGATCATCATTATCTAGTGTGAAACTCTTGGAGAACTCAACAAATGTATTTATCAGTTCGTTGAAATTGGTGCCTTAGAAAGAATTCACCGGAAACAGCGATGCACAAAAATACCCATGCAACCATGCCGTAGGAGGCATCAATGATTATATCCACGTTTCCCCAGTGGTGGTAAATAGCAAGTGGATGAACTATCATCCCGTTCACCAAACTGAATGCAAATATCAGCCAGGGATTGCATATGCGAAGAAACTTGAGGACAGTCTTAAGGTAGCGGCGAGTTGAGATGATGTGAGCCAAACTCCAGGGAAGATTTCCGATGTAATACTCCATGTCGTGTTCTGGGTCCTCTGGATAGTATCCTGTGGGAATAAGAACAAAATTCAAATTCAAATTATGAGTCAAGTACTTTGAGATGAGATACTAAACGTCTGACATTTGTCTCTCCGTAACAGGATAATGATCGTTCAGCTGTTAAACAAAAAAAACAAAACAAGTGTTCGGGTGGTGTTCATCTCTCTCTAGACACTTGTTCTGGAACAGACCGAACATGTTCAAACAGTTTTGACGTGAAAGAGGAGTGGATGAAACAGAGTGGAATGTACGGCGGGAAATCGATTTACCATGGATGAATATAAGATTATGTGACATGAAAATTGTATATTACTGAAAATTCGCTTAACTGTCATTTTGGTAATTTTAACCATCGTCTGTCTTAAATAATTTAAGACAGACGATGGTCATTTTTTTTCCGGGTCATGGTGGACCCCATAATTTTTCTGTTAATTTCTAAATTCATAACTAGTTAGCCTGAATGAAATATATTTTTGAGTTTAACGGGTGAAAACCCCTTTAAAAATTCGGATGAAAACATGATTGCCAATCTTCAAAATGGACGGTTCGAAATGTCACCTTATTTAAATTGAATTGATTGAATTTTGAAGATTGGCAATCATGTTTTCATCCGAATTTTTAAAGGGGTTTTCACCCGTTAAACTCAAAAATATATTTCATTCAGGCTAACTAGTTATGAATTTAGAAATTAACAGAAAAATTATGGGGTCCACCATGACCCGGAAAAAAAATGTTGAACTATTGTATCTTACGAGCTAAGTCCCATCGGCAAAAATCTCCCATAATAAATAACATGGAGACGATATGCCCCATGACCTAGGAGGATTTTGATCCGAAAAAATGATGGACATTATTGACGTACTCTACAGCCTTTTCTGTAAATCCTCTATATTTTGTGTCTTAATTTGGGTAAGTGGTTCGGTCAAAATATGCTGATTACCAAGAAAGGGTGTTATTTAGGAATGCATATTTTTGCGTGTTTGGGTGTATATTTGTGCACAGTTTTAAGGCACGATGTTATAAAGGGCCGTTTTAGATTGGTATGATGCTCTAGTATCCATGTGGAACAGAAAAAGAAGCAAGTTAAAGCTAATTTAAGAAATTTCCCAAAACGCCAATTTTCGCAAATTTCATGATAAAAAAATGAAAAATTCATGTAAAATCTCAGTTACAAGATATGATATTTTTTACAGTCATTTTAGTGTAGTATTATGTTTTCGATTGTGCGGTACTAAAAAATAATGTTTTGGGGTAATTGCCCTTTTAATACTAAATTATTAATTCTAAATTTTAAGCTGAAAGGTTTTCGTCATACAAGATTTATTAAATTTTGTAATTGGATAAACAAACAAGCTGAATTTCTGTTAGTGAAAGTTAAAAATGTATGTCAGGGGAAGGTTAGAGTCTAAAGTTTATAATGAGAAGGTTCCGGGTTTGAATTTCGCAGAAGGCAGAATATTTTAAACATTAATACATCGGTTACGTCACATCAGTGAAATTAGTCTGAACAAGCCGCATTGACTATGGCGTGGACAGCGAGTGACTCCTGTTCAACATTTTATTTTGATTACTCTATTTCGAAAAAAATAAATATATATATGGTTGGCTATAATTCGCTCGTTGATGGTATGTGCGCCGAACGGGTGTAAGTCCCCCACTGAAAATCAAAACCGTGATTGCGTTGTACTTGGTAAAGACACTAAATACGATTTTATCTTTTAAAAGTTATTGCATACCCGCGGATACATGAATAAAACACCATGACTAAAGTTAATTGATACTTATTATAGGCTTTTCTAAACAAATAAGCGATTTTTTGGGGGCTAATTCACTTTATCTAACGTACATAGTAAAAGGTAAACTTGCAATATAGTAACCTGAAAAAAGTCAAACTAAATAACTTTTGCAAGATGGGATTCTTACAGAAAGCGTGCCTTGTAATATTACTGCAGATGAACTTACCTTGCCAGAACAGCAACTGTGTACATAGAAGCAGGGTTCGTCCACCTCCGCATTCCTCTATTGATACCTGACCGCCATAACTTAGCATAATGAGACGATATTTAAACGTTTTTCTATTATATTACTCAAACTGTCGGGCTCAGCGTTATGGATTTTATTTCATTTATTTATTTTGTTAAATAAATAAAATAAATGTAAACTGTTGAATAAGATTTTTGCTACAAATACAGAAGAAAGTATAATATGTGTTCGTCGATGCAACAAACTAATTATAAAATTGTATTCCAACTTGTCGATTCAATATTTTGTAGTTAAACAATGTTCGGTGGTGATTGAAATCAAATCAAACTAAGTAAAATCCAACTTGACATCAGAGAAGAATGGACTAGAATGAACTTACGACCCCTTTTGTAGGGCTCTCAACTCGTATCATGAACCCTCTGCAAGCAAACTGTCGCCAGACTTATTAAACTTTCAAAGATACTACGAAATGTTTGACTGATTGCTATACAACAAGCAGCTAATCGCAGTCGTTCTAAACGTTCTCAACGAATTGTTGTGGCTATTTACTTTGATAATACATAACATTATGGCCCAAACTTATTAAACTTTCAAAGATACCACCAAATGATTGACTGATTGCTATACGACAAGCAACGTATCCTCAGTCGTGTTAAACCTATATATCACAAGATGACGATTTGTAGTGGCTATTTATTTTCATAATACATAATACTAGGAAGCTTCGCACTCGCATTTTCAGGCGCGTTGTTGGATGAGCGTAATTGTTTAAGGGGTTATTTCACTGAAAATGTATGAACAACCAGCAATTTGACATTATTATTGTTTTAAATGTTGTTTAAGTTTATTTATTTATTAATTGAAAACATAAATTTATTTTATGCTGATATAATGCTAAAAGCATGAAATGAATTTTTTTCTTGAGCGCTGTATGCTATTTTGCATGGGAAAATAGCTTACCGGTACTGATATTAGGCCTAATCTAGGGCTGAATAGGGTGTTATTCATAACAATTTTAGTCAATTTTAAAGAAGCCTAGATTAACAGGTTATAAAGGCTTAGTGAATTCATGTAAAATAAATAAACTGAGCCTTTAGGCTATGTTTCACTCAAATTTACCAAAAACAACACAAATAAACTTTAAATGCTATCATCTCAAAACTTTTATTCTAGCACATGTGCTAACATTTTTTCGTACTACTTCTACAGTTTTTAAGATAAAAGAATAATTTCTTTTTTAACATGTTAACAAGTCTTATTCTGACAAATTCATAAGACACATTTTTGATGAGAGTTATAGTTTTATAAAATAAATATGGTTATAGATTTGTCACAAAAAACATTCATTTTCCAACAATGAAAAGGAAAAAATCATATTTATCAAACAAAACAAAAATTATAAAATCCGTCTGGTAAATGTTTAGATGTATTGTTTTTAAATCAAAAAAACACCTTTCACTAAAAAAATAAAATAAAAATTGTAAAAGCCTTAGCAGTTTTAGCAAAACGCTGTTTAAATCGTAAAATTGCAATAATTATAAGAAATAATTGTTTGGTTGCGATCAAATTTCTTATGAATATATCAATTCATAAAATTAAGATTCTGTTAAAAAATCATTACAATCGGACAAAAGCATGTAGGTGTTGTAAGCCGAAGAAATATAATACTAAATCGAACAAAATCGTAAAATTGCGATTTTATTAAAACATTATTTTGTGTTTGCGCTCAAATTTCACACGAATATATTAATTCATAAAATTAAGGTTAGGTATGTGAAAAAATCATAACAATCGAATAAGCATGAGGTGTTATAAGTCGTTTTTTTTAATTAAAAAAAAATCTTAAAATTGTAATTTTTATGAGAAATAATTTTTTGATTGCGCTCAAAAACGTGGCAGTTTTAAGTTCAAAGATTTCGAAGACCTCCACAAAATTTCATCGCAATTGGAGTATCGGTTTAGCCAGAATCGTGTTAACAAACAGCCAAAAATACAAAAAGAACATTCCGTTTTTTTTCTCCAGAGTAGTGAAATGGAATCTTCGCTTCGCTCGCTACGCTCATCCAATTATGGTTGTACCTCCTGGCGTATTGACATTTTGAAAATGGGGTGAATGATGGGTTGAGGGGGTTGTGGAATGAGAAATAATAAAAGGGTGATGTGACTTACGCCCTACAATGTGGTTACATAGGTTATATTACGGTTAAATCTCCCGGCGCGATCCTTCCGCTGAGTGGGAGGAGGATTCTCCATAGAGCCCATGTTAAATCGCGATTCTCCTCTGCGCTGTAACTGTCAATTACCCCCTACTAACGCATGTCCTATACTCTCTTAATACTTTATACGTCACACAGTGGAATTAGTCCGAATAAGCCGCATTGATTATGGCGTCACCAGCGTGTGAATCCAGATAAACCTTTTAGTTTCATTTCTCTTGTTCGAATATATATATATATATATATAAATGTTAGTACTTTAAGACAGAAATTAAAAAAGTGACTACATCGGGGTTTGAACCCGGGACCTTAGCTTACGGGGCTATGCTCTTACTAACTGAGCTATGCGGCCACCAATTTTAAACTGTCTAATTTTTGGTCTGTTTTGTACATTGTTAATAACTAGGATAACAGCGTCACAGTCGCCTACTATAAAGCCAAGTTTAAACATCATATTTCCCAACTCTAGGGTTACAGAGATGGTTTGTATTTCTCCAAGTTAATTTCATGTGCAGTCTAATAGGCAGTGCAATCTGCTCTACACACGTTATTAACAATGTACAAAACAGACCAAAAATTAGACAGTTTTATATTGGTGGCCGCATAGCTCAGTTGGTAAGAGCATAGCCCGGTAAGCTAAGGTCCCGGGTTCAAACCCCGGTGTAGTCACTTTTTTTAATTTCTGTCTAAAGTACTAACATAACAGCGTCATAGTCGCTTCTATAAAGCAAAGTTAAAACATCATATTTCCCAACTCTAGGGTTACAGAGATGTTGTATTTCTCCAAGTTAATTTCATGTGCAGTCTAATAGGCATGCAATCTGCTCTACACACGTTATTAACAATGTACAAAACAGACCAAAATTAGACAGTTTTATATTGGTGCCGCATAGCTCATTGGTAAGAGCATAGCCCGGTAAGCTAAGGTCCCGGGTTCAACCCGGTGTAGTCACTTTTTTAATTTCTGTCTAAAGTACTAACATAACAGCGTCATAGTCGCTACTATAAAGCCAAGTTTACCTTTTCAGGAGTGGGTTTTTTTAAACATTTTTTTGCAGATTATTTAACTTGGCGTATAAAACTAGGAATGTACATTTAAGTTCTGAAGATGACTTCATTAATGGTGAGTTCAATATTCAAGTAAAAAAAAAAGTGGATTATTTATTTTTTTTTTTAAATAAAAAAATAAAAAATTGCAAAGTGCGCGGACGTAATATTACGGCCATACTTTAGAAAAGGAAACATCATATTTCTCAACTCTAGGGTTACAGAGATGGTTTGTATTTCTCCAAGTTAATTTCATGTGCAGTCTAATAGGCAGTGCAATCTGCTCTACACACGTTATTAACAATGTACAAAACAGACCAAAAATTAGACAGTTTAAAATTGGTGGCCGCATAGCTCAGTTGGTAAGAACATAGCCCGGTAAGCTAAGGTCCCGGGTTCAAACCCCGGTGCAGTCACTTTTTTTAATTTCTGTCTAAAGTACTAACATAACAGCGTCATAGTCGCCTACTATAAAGCCAAGTTTAAACATCATATTTCTCAACTCTAGGGTTACAGAGATGGTTTGTATTTCTCAAAGTTAATTTCATGTGCAGTCTAATAGGCAGTGCAATCTGCTCTACACACGTTATTAACAATGTACAAAACAGACCAAAAATTAGACAGTTTAAAATTGGTGGCCGCATAGCTCAGTTGGTAAGAACATAGCCCGGTAAGCTAAGGTCCCGGGTTCAAACCCCGGTGTAGTCACTTTTTTAAATTCTGTCTAAAGTACTAACATAACAACGTCATAGTCGCCTACTATTGAGCCAAGTTTAATCATTATATATATACATATATATGTTAGATTTGAGGTTTTCGCAGTACATGATATGAAAATATATGTTTTGAGGTAAAACTGCGTGTGATGATTTATAATAAAATAATATTTTATTACCGACGTTTCACTATGGTTTCACCTAGCTTTATCAAGGTTATAAAACAAAAACAAAATGGAATAACAAAGTACAAGATGACAATAATTAAAACACAGCCATCTAGGAAAACAGATCTAGAAAAAAAAAAAACAGTTCTCCAGGGTGTTCGTATAACGAGAAGTGGACATACTAGACTATTGCAGGCTGATGCTCCACCACCATCTGAGAATGAAACTCGTCCATTAGACCAACTCCGGGAAGGTCCCGTGACAAGAAGTAGGAGATAACATACACCGCTAACATCTGGAGGCTCTCTCTCAACTGTCTGTCTAGTCATCTAGATCTGTTTTCATAGATAGCTGTGTTTTAATTATTGTCATCTTGTACTTTGTTATTCCATTTTGTTTTTTTTTATAACCTTGATAAAGCTAGGTGAAACCCTAGTGAAACGTCGGTAATAAAATATTATTCTATTATAAATCATCACACGCAGTTTTTACCTCAAAACATATATTTTCATAAAATATATATATATATATATATATATATATATATATATATATATATATATATATATATATGTTAAGTTATACTTTACGGAAATAATCACGCTTTATTGGATGTTTAAAACAAATATTTAATTAAAACTTCAACGTTTCAGAAGACTAAGCTTCCATTTTCAAGAAGAGTTGGTATAAAACAATAAAAACAAAACATCAGCAACACAATAAAAATAAAAACAAACTTAACCGCCTTACAAAGGCAAACCAAATAGTAAGTACAAAAGCAAATCAGGTGCAGTGAAAACTTTTAAGGAATGAGGTCTCTTGCCATGATCAGCCATCTGACTAGCCGTATCGTCAGAGAGGCAGTAGAAATTGAAAAACGCCCTCATAACTTGAACAAGCGAGATGATGGCAAACGTCTGGCCCAGTCTTGGAAGCCTGTTTTGGCAAATAGATTGGTGCCTGAAAACCATAAACAGATAATCCAGACTCTGCGCTGGATACACGTGGTCCAAGAGTCGTACCAACAGTTGACCAGAATCCTCCTACAAGAATCTTGACAAGAAGTCAACATTTAAGTCCTACAATTTCCAGCAATTCTACAACATCAGTTGAAGAACAGAATCAGCCTGTGAGAAGGGTGACTAGAAGTCAAGCAAAGCGCTTAGCACAGTGATGTGGTTAAAAAGTTTTCACTGCACCTGATTTGCTTTTGTACTTACTATTTGGTTTGCCTTTGTAAGGCGGTTAAGTTTGTTTATATTTTTATTGTGTTGCTGATGTTTTGTTTTTATTGTTTTATACCAACTCTTCTTGAAAATGGAAGCCTAGTCTTCTGAAACGTTGAAGTTTTAATTAAATATTTGTTTTAAACATCCAATAAAGCGTGATTATTTCCGTAAAGTATAACTTAACATAAACCATGAATCACGAAAGCCTACAACAGAACATATATATATATATATATATATATATATATATATATATATACATCCAAATTTGGTTTTAGGGTTTTTGTTCGTGTATTTCCTCTTCTCTCTAGCAGGCCTACACAAGGACCATTGTCAGCTGGTCGACGTTTCGGCTGAATCACATCAGCCATCATCAGGACGAAACCCTAACAGCTCAGAAAAAACTACTGCTGCTGCCTCGACTGCAGACGTGGGAACATAGACATCCTATATAATTGGCTAGACCAGCAGTCGGTGGTCCACTTCCGGTACAATTAGAAGCCATCTTAAAATGACAGTTTACATGTTAATCAAATGGGAGCGATTTGTGGCCAAATAGTTCTCAAGATTGCCGCCAGGTTGACAGGTAAGCATACTAGCCTTTAACACCAAATGATTACTAAATTCCCTTATGCAATCACTTCGTATGTTTCTTTTGTTTAATACCATGCTGCACAAGCTAAAACCATATCAAACAATCCAGTAAAAACTTTATTGCATTAAAAAAGCATAAATTAAACACCAAATCGCATCTGAAATGGGCCGGTTGAGTCTTCAATTTGTACGCTCGCGCCTGTGCGGAGGTATAGGAGACTGCTAATCTAGCCTACTATAGGGGTTTAATATCAATGCGTGGGAATGACCTCGCGTAACAACTCTGCTAGTTTATATACTCTCCAACTCAATGTAGTGAATGAGTTAGTATGATACTTGATTTTCAATCCAGCGGGAATTATGTCTTCGTCTCGGCACCTTTTTAAAAACGAAAGGTCGCTCAGCAGCTGCGTTCTTCTGCATTGTAACTTTTCAAAGATTCTTGTCCAACGATAGGTTACCTCCCCGTACAGGTGAACAATGTTAGCACGTAGGTTTTCACGAACAGTCATAGATACATCCAACAGCTGACAATGGTCCTTGTGTAGGCCTGCTAGAGAGAAGAGGAAATACACGAACAAAAACCCTAAAACCAAATTTGGATGTATCTATGACTGTTCGTGAAAACCTACGTGCTAACATATATATATATATTTTTATATTTTTTTATATATTTTTTTTTATATATAAATATATATATATATATATATCTGGTTGGCTATAATTCGCTCGTTGATGGTATGTGCGCTTAACGGGTGTAAGTCCCCCATTGAAAATCAAAACTGTGATTGCGTTGTACTTGGTATAGACTCTAAATACGATTTTATCTTTTAAAAGTTATTTCATACCCGCGGATACATGAATAAAACACCATGACTATTATTACTTATATAATAGGTTTTCTAAACAAATAAGCGATTTTTTGGGGGCAAATTCACTTCATCTAACGTACATAGTAAAAGGTATACTTGCAATATAGTAACCTGAAAAAAGTCAAACTAAATAACTTTTGCAAGATGGGATTCTTACAGAAAGCGTGCCTTGTAATATTACTGCAGATGAACTTACCTTGCCAGAACAGCAACTGGGTACATAGAAGCAGGGTTCGTCCACCTCCGCATTCCTCTATTGATACCTGACCGCCATAACTTAGCATAATGAGGCGATATTTAAACGTTTTTCTATTATATTACTCAAACTGTCGGGCTCAGAGTTATGGATTTTACTTTATTTATTTATTTTGTTAAATAAATAAAATAAATGTAAACTGTTGAATAAGTTTTTTGCCACAAATACAGAAGAAAGTATATTATGTGTTCGTCTATGCAACAAACTAATTATAAAATTGTATTCCAACTTGTCGATTCAATATTTTGTAGTTAACCTATGTTGAGTGGTGATTGAAATCAAACCAAGAAAGTAACAACTTGACTCGGGGAAAGAATTGACTAGAATGAACTTACGACCCCCTTTGTAGAGCTTCCAACTCGTGGCATGAACCCACAGCAAGCAACCTGCATGTCGCCAGACTTATTAAACTTTCAAAGATACTCCAAAATGTTTGACTGATTCTATACAACAAGCAGCGTATTCGCAGTCGTTCTAAACGTTCTATACGAATTGTGGTGGCTATTTACTTTGATATTACATAACATTCAGGCCAAAACTTATTAAACTTTCAAAGATATTACAAAATGATTGACTGATTGCTATACGACAAGCAACGTTTCCTCAGTCGTGTTAAATCTATATGTCACAAGGTGACAATTTGTGGTGGCTATTTACTTTCATAATACATAATACTAGGAAGCTTCGCAAACCCATTTTCAGGCGCGTTGTTGGATGAGCGTAATTGTTTAAGGGGTTATTTCACTGAAAATGTATGAAAAACCAGCAATTTGACAATATTATTGTTTTAAATGTTGTTTTAGTTTATTTATTGAAAACATAATTTTTTTTTTATGCTGATATAATGCTAAAAGCATGAAATGAATTTTTTTCTTGAGCTCTGTATGCTATTTTGCATGGGAAAATAGCTTACCGGTACTGATATTAGGCCTAGTCTAGGGCTGAATAGGGTGTTATTCATAACAATTTTAGTCAATTTTAAAGAAGCAGATTAACAGGTTATAATGGCTTAGTGAATTCATGTAAAATAAATAAACTGAGTTTTTAGGCTATGTTACACTCAAATTTACCAAAAACAACACAAATAAACTTTAAATGCTATCATCTCAAAACTTTTATTCTAGCACATATGCTAACATTTTTTCGTACTACTTCTACAGTTTTTAAGATAAAAGAATAATTTCTTTTATAATATATTAACAAGTCTTATTCTGACAAATTCATAAGACACTTTTTTGATGAGATTTATAGTTTTATAATTAAAATATGGTAAATATAGATTTGTTACAAAAAACATACATTTTCCTACAATGCATAGGAACAAAATCATATTTATCAAACAAAACAAAAATTATAAAATCCGTCTGGTAAATGTTTAGATGTATTGTTTTTAAATCAAAAAAACACCTTTCACTAAAAAAATAAAATAAAAATTGTAAAAGCCTTAGCAGTTTTAGCAAAACGCTATTTAAATCGTAAAATTGCAATAATTATAAGAAATAATTGTTGGTTGCGCTCAAATTTCTTACGAATATATCAATTCATAAAATTAAGGTTCTGTAAAAAAATCATTACAATCGGACAAAAGCATGTAGGTGTTGTAAGTCGAAGAAATTTAATAAATCGAACAAAATCGTAAAATTGCGATTTTATTAAAAATAATTTTTTGTTTGCGCTAAATTTCACATGAATATATTAATTCATGAAATTAAGGTTCTGTGAAAAAATCATTACAATCGAATAAGCATGTAGGTGTTATAAGTCGTTTTTTTTAAATCGAAAAAAATCGTAAAATTGCAATTTTCATGAGAAATAATTTTTTGATTGCGCTCAAAAACATGGCAGTTCTAAGTTCAAAGATTTCGAAGACCTCCACAAAATTTCATAGCAATTGGAGTATCGGTTTAGCCAGAATCGTGTTAACAAACAGCCAAAAATACAAAAAGAACATTCCGTTTTTTCCCTCCAGAGTAGTGAAATGGAATCTTCGCTTCGCTCGCTACGCTCATTTAATTATGGTTGTACCTCCTGGCGTATTCTTACGGTATTGGCGCCTCGAAGTCTGATTGTATATCGGCGTGTCAGTGTGTTATTTATCTCACACATACAAACTTGTAATAACACACATACTCAAGAGCATTAGAATTTAAAAGAAGGGCCAAGCTAATGTTCCCTTGTACATTTGGAATTTGAAAGAAAGGGAAGAGTGATGCCTGGAGAAAAGAAGATGAAAAGGCAACGTCGCAAAATGATGGGGAAGATGTTTTATTAATTAAGGCTATTCGACCGCTTGTTTTTCTATTTACCCAAATATGCTACCAAGTCAAAATATAGCGAATGGCTTTGAAACCTGTCTCTTTGTTGTTCGTGTGGTTCTTTAGTCTTGTGGTAAGCGTCACTGCTTCCAATGCAGAAGGTCCAGGGTACGATTCTCTCGCAAGTCAGAAGTTTTTTAAATTCTGTTTTGGACTTAAGTCCGTCGGTTCTTGTCTTTGGAATATGTAAAAAGTGACTTTGGAGCCGCGCGTGCTAGCAACGAGGCACATAATAAATTTAAAGTTGTTCTGAATCGACCTTGTTGATTCTAGCGTTGATCCGCGGGTGTTCGCACTGTGCATATCACTGATTGCTATATTTTCCTATTAAAAATATCGTCTTTGATTGGTCATCGCTCACTCGATTGCGTCGGGGTCTACAGGGTTGGCTTAGTCGCTTTGGTTTACTGCCCCCACTGAAAATTAGTAATATGACTGAGTGGGTAGACTCTAAATACGAATATATTTGTTTATTTTAGAAAATCTAAACTTTTTTCCTAACTTTTCTTTTCAGGCACACGTCAATTACTCTTCAAAATAATTCCAAACTTCAATTCACCAGAGCACACCATTCAACGTTGGTAGTTGTGTGTGTTTTTATGACATTAATTTTCAAGTGTTTTTTTAGTGGCTGAGTGAGAGAATAATATTTTTTTAACAATTGTTTTCCTGCTATTTTTCTCGTTTGGCGGAACAAATCTCACGTCCATGTCTTCCAAGCTGATTTCTTCCCTTTACCCGAAGACGAGGAGCATTTTTATCACATCGCGCGAAGGCATGAAAGAATGTATGAGCCGCAGACTTTTCTGATCCGTGTGTTTGGGAAATCGTTTGTGCTGGTATTATTCTTATACTAGGAAAACGCTTAAGTCCCGCCGCGTTGTTGGATGAGCGTAATTGGTGCATTGAGCTGCCTTGTGTTATGCGGATTTTCTGTTGTTCTGTGAAAAAATCATTACTTTGTTGAAGATTTAAAAAAAAAAAAATTAAATTAAAATAAAATTAACTTAAATTTTAATTTTTTTTATTAATCGTAAAAAAGGAAAAAATCGTAATATTGAAATTTTCATAAGAAATAATTATTCGATTGCGCACAAATTTTACACGAATATATTCTTTCATAAAATTAAGGTTCTGTGAAATATTATCATTACAATAGGATAAAGCATGTAGGTGTTATAAGCCGAAAAATTTTTAAAAATAGAAAAAAGTCGTAAAATTGCGATTTTCGTAAAAAAAATAATTTTTTGATAACGCTCAAATTTCACATGAATATATCAATTAATGAAATAAGGGTTCTGTGAAAAAATCATTACAATCGGACAAAGCATGTAAGTGTTGTAAGTCGAAGAAATTTTTAAAAAATCGAAAAAAATCGTAAAATTGCGATTTTCATTAGAAATAATTTTCCGATTGTGTTTAAAAACGTGGCAGTTCTAAGTTCAGAGATTTCGAAGACCTTAATAAAATTTCATCGCAATCAGAGTATCGGTTTAGCCGGAATCGTGTGGACAAACACACAAAAATACAAAAAAAAAAGAAAAGAAAAAAAAACATTTCGGATTTTTTTCTCCAGTGTAGTGAAATGGAATCTTCGCTTCGCTCGCTTCGCTCATCCAGATAATTTTCCACTCCAAACTGTAGCCACACCTTCTTTGTGTAACCTTGTTATGTATTAAATCACATAAATATGCGCACGTGCTGCCCGTGTCACGCGGACATTTGACCCTGTCCTCGAGACAATACGAACAATTTGTCAAAATAAACATTTCATAGAACCATTTGATCGTGTTCTATATAATTTTAATAAGTATATGGTATACCAAAAGAGACAAACGGTATAACAGTAACATATTTAATTTTCAACGAAATTATATAGTTCGTTTGATGGTGATGTAGTGAATAACGATTATATTAGGTCAAGCGAACTGGATAAATGTTTATATCTGATGTCATCATTCATCGGAGTTTTCAGCCAGTTGACCGGTGGACCTAAACCACAACGCTTGAGTTTAATGAAGAGGGATCGGCGTTGAACAAGTCTACGCCTCATTTCTGAGTTGGAAATAATTCCCACTCTTTTTAACGTAAATCAACCGATTTCTTGTGAAAGTGTCTCTTTGAAGTCTATAAGTAAAGAGTCGTTTCGAAGTGGTTTTAATTGATTTCGTATGCGACAAAAAGTCTTGTATATGACTGTTTTTTTTTTAAGTTTTGTGCTTGTTTTGATTAACGGTAATAAAAAAAGGATATATTTTCATGAATCGATGGTATGTAGATTTTGTTACTTGTTTCATACGTCGTCCGTCACTGTACTTAACAATGAATTCATACATATAACGAAATAAAAACTCCGTAGAAGAAAACCATCGTCGATTGCGTCGAGGTCTACAGGGTTGGCTTGGTCGCTTTGGTTTACTGTCCCTTACTGAAAATCAGTTATATGACTGAGTGGGTAGACTCTAAATACGAATTTATGTTATTTTTTTTATTTTTTTAATTTTATTTATTAAACGTCTATCCTATTCAGTTATAAAAACTGATATACAAAGGAGGACAACTAAATAAATCTAATTACAAAGATGCAGACACAACAATGAACTACATTTTAGTAAATATTTGAAATCGTAATATTACAACTATGCATTAAAACTCAACAAATTTGGTAACAAATAAAAAGGATATTAAATGCAATTAATGAATGAATCAAATATAAAAAAGGGTGAGGAATGAAAAGAAAAAGAAAAAAAAAAAAAAGAAAAAGAAAAAGAAAAAGAAAAAGAAAAAGAAAAAAAAGGAAAGGAAAGGAAAAAAGGAAGAAGAACGAAAAACGAAAAGATTTTTTTACTCAAGCCGTGGGCTACTTGTCGACACTACCACCCTGAGCAAAACCTTTCTACATATTACTCCCGCTCGGGCTTGCGGTCAATGGATAATCCCTAGAAAACAATAGGAATTCAAATATTGAAGTGGTCAATAAAATCACAGTTTTTATAAAAAATATTTTAATAAAATTGTGTTTAGCTGACAGATAGTGCATTGACGAATCCACCACTTTTTTTAGCTCAATTTTGAGCCCGTTTAATTCATTCGATGTTGCAATTTAAATGTCTCAAAATTGAGCTACAAGAAAAACAAAAAAAGGTAGATTCTTCAATGCACTTACTTACTGTAAGTTAAACACAATTTTAAGTAAGAATTTTATAAAAATATATTTTTTTTAAAGTGTATTTTATTAAACCACTTCAAAATTTCTAGTACCAGTATTTTCCAGCGATTATCCATTGACCGATGTTGATTAAAATATTTGCTCTTAAAGAACTATCTGTAGTTTTGAAGTAAGAACATCAACAACTTTTAATAATCAAATTACCGTTATACTAGTTTCTTTATAATTCATGTCACAGACTTTTTTTCAACAGCATTTGGTTGGGTAAAGGGGTGTTTCCACCATTGAACTTGGGCATCACCGAATCAGCACCGGCCTGCCAAGCTCGGCACCTCATCTTCTTCCTCATTCTCTTGTCGTAACACCAACTCTCTCCACTTGTTCCTGTCCTCCCACCATCTTTCTCTCTCTTCAACCACTATCCACTCCTCTGCTCTCTCCTCCACTTCTGCATGTACTTGATCTTGCCATCTATCTTTTTTATATGTTTCTTTATAATCATAAATATTAATAAAGTCCTTCGAAAGGAACAAAACTTTTTTTTTTTAAATTTTCACCGATGCAGACTCCCAATATTGCAGCTTATTTAAAGCATTTTTCTGGATCATTTTAGCAAAAAGTATAAGAATGGATGATTGATTTTTTATTATTGTTACACTAACCTGTGACAGGCAATTGATATTTTGAAATGGGCATCTTTACTATTTGACGTCGTACGATTTTTTGTTTCCGGTATAAATAAATATATTCACATTTAGAGTCTACCCACTCAGTCATATAACTGATTTTCAGTGGGGGACAGTAAACCAAATGCGACCAAGCCAACCATGTAGGCCCCGACTTCCGGTACAATTACTAGTTTTGGTCTACTCAAAATACTATGTTTTTCACACCGCAAAACTAAGATTTATTTATACATATTTTTGAAAACGTATATTTGCGCCCTCACAGTCTTAGCGGTAATTCACTCAACGGTCTAAGAGCCAGCAACAACGGAGAAAGGCTCCACAAGTGTGTAGGCATTGGATGACCATAAATTAAATTCTAGATACCATATCATATAAAAAAATCATAAAAAATAACTAAGATCTACTAAGGTGCACGAAAAAAAATGCAAAACCAAGTAAAAATAGAAAAATATGTCGAGAAAAATGTTATGCAATGCCAATAACAAGAGATAAAAACTTTTTTAAAACATTGAAAATGCATAGTAATTGTTCGCGTTTATGTTAAGATCTGGATTGACTAATTGGGTATAATTAATTTGGAGCCGATTAAATGGCAAATAAACAAACATGTTTAAGTTTGCATCTTGCAAGGTTAATTGTTTGTGAGTTTCGTGCTGGTCTAGGAGAAACGTGAATATTTACTAGAAAATTTATTTAAAATATACGATTATAGCTTAAAAGTCATTTCTAAGCACACTCTTTTTTACATATTTTTTATTTACCATTTTAGTATTTTTATCCATCTTAAAAAAAAATTACCTACTAAGAAACACTTATTAAAATCTTAATATTATTTATTACAATTAAAAAAATCGAAAAACCATCACGACCGGGGTTTGAACCCGGGTGGAAAATGGTAAACAAGTTTATCATTAATTGCTACTCACAAAATTGATTTCTTATATAAAGGGGATTGAAATTAGACTGTTTACATGCAATTATGGATATTACACCTACACTCTTGTAAGAATATAATAAACTCGTACAATTATTGTTTATTATTTTTTTATACATTTATCTGATGTTACTGTTTGAAAAATTATTTTTTGCACAAAACAATAATTTTAATAGGAAACATTGGCCAAACTGGTTGGGCACGATATCCAACCGCGGGCGACTCCAAATATAACCACAAAGTTATTTCGGAATATCAAGATTAGAGTAAGACAATTGACAAAACTCATACATTATTATTAGGTACATTATTTTATGTGCGTGTTTACTTTTAGAGTGTTGTGTACCATTATTAGAAAATTATTTTTAGTGTACCATTATTAGAAAATTATTTTATGTTCAACAGGATTCATATTTTCTAATGAAGATAACGTAATTTAAAAAATGGCGTCATCAGAAATGCAACCTGCTGCAATGGGGAATGTTTTACATGGAAGGCGATGTCTGAGATACAATACGAAGATTCTTTATTATCTCGGTAGGTTGATATTAATATGTATGATTTAAATAATACATTTTATGATAAATTGTAGTTGAAATATACAGTATTTGTGTATCGCAAACATTTTTGGCAATATCTTAATTAAGTTGGTTTTTTGAGCTTGCGCCAACTTTATTTTTAAAAATAATAAATATTTATTTCCCTTTCATGGCAAAATAGTTCCAGGGGTTAGATTTGAGTTTTAACTTTGTAGACTAACAAAAATTAGGACTTTTACAAAGAAAATCGAAACATTTTTTCCATGGGTTACCCCCAAAAAGTGGAGGAAAAACATATTCCCACCGCCCACGAGAAGGTAAAAATTAACAATATTTATGTATATTTAGCATACAAATATTCATTTTTTTTTCAAAAACCAAATATCGTTATTTTTTGTAAAAAAGAATGAGAAAATATTTATTTATTATTTACTTTCATCTCCCATAGAGATATCACTCGATTTTGATGATAATTTCGATGTATACACTCGCAGACACAACACAACAACAAAATATAACGTCTATATATTCGTATTCATTGTTATTGGAAACTTTATAACCGACCGAAATGCCGTGGTGCAATTTTTTCAGAGTTTCACTGGTGTACGTAAGGTAGCTGCACATGCTAACGGTGGGTATCATGCTTCCCGGGAACCGCGTAGCACGAAATGTCCGGTGGGAAGCATAATTCCCACGGCCCAAGAAAGGGTTAAAAATTCGCTTGATCAGCTATCCTCCTAATTTTACATACATTCTGAATCACTTTTAGACCTCCATAAAGGATGAGCGCAATGCGCGATCAGAGAACATTTGAAGCTTTTAAATAAATGTCTCCTACACAAGCTTAAGGGAGGACGTTCCTGAAAATACATAGATTCTATAGTTTTTTTTTATACCACGGACTTGAAATTTTCAGGGGTTAATAAGAATTAAAAATGAAATTGAGACAGATAAAAGTTTGTTTTTTTAATTTTTGGATGAGCGAAGCGAAGACTTCAATTTCACTGACCCCCCAAAAAATTTAGCTCGGGTGTTTTTTTTTTTTTTTTTTGTGTTCGCTCTCTACCGGGCAAACGGCATATCCGATCTTGATGAAAATTTGACAGGACCTTCGAAATCTCTGAACTTAGACTTGCCACGTTTTTGGGTACAATCGAAAGAATATTTCTCATGAATATCGTACTTTTACGGGTTTTTTCGATTTTTTGTTCGATATTTTCGTACCATTTGGGCCAATTCTGACCAAACGGGTGGGGCTACAACGTTCATATTTCACATGGACATTAAGGTTATGGTGATGTAGTACCGTTTGAAAGAAAAAGTTGAAAAAGTTAGCCAGAATCCATAGAAATAAAGCTTTTAATATAAGTTTTTTTGATTTTTTGTGCGATATTTTCGTGCTATTTGGGCCAATTCTAACCAAACGGGTGGGGTTTCAACGTTCATATTATACATGGACATTAAGATTATGGTGATGAAGTACCTTCTGAAAGAAAAAGTTGAAAAAGTTAGCCAGAATCCATAGAAATAAAGCTTTTAATATAAGTTTTTTACGGAAAATAATAACAAATTGACAATAATCAATAGAAACTTGACAACAATCACCTACAATGCGTAGGCAGCAAAACAAAGCACTTGCAAAAGTAAAGATATCCCACGCAAACTAAAAACTTAAAAAAGCTCATCCATCAACGCGGCGGGACTTTAGCGTTTTCCTAGTATCAAAATTTCAAGCCAGAAAGCATGGAAATACACTCGAACCTAATGAAACAGATATTGTCTATGGATTTAGATATAAAGGCTAGGGTTAAGTTTTAAATGTCCAGGTATCTCCATAGCACAATCTATAGGTCTTGCTTTTTGTTTCTTTGTTTCATTTGTGTGTTATTGATCATGAAGTGTTAACATTATGATAATCAAATTAACATATGACGCATAATCTTCTACTAGAAGTTAATCACAACTGATGCAGAAAACAACCTCCTAGATTGTAAGCCCTATATTTTAGCTAAAAAAAAAAACAAAAAAAAACCCAGCCTATTCGGACCAATAGTTTAGGAATAAAACTTTTCCCAAATAAGCAATACGTGGTTTAAAAAGGCCGGAGATAATGAACAAGGAACGAAATTACAATAACATATTATTATAAGTACTATTTATATTTATCTAATCAATACAAATAAAAATATTTTATAACAAATTAATAATTATATAATATATAGAATATATTATTATATAATTATATTTTAATTTTTATTCATTCCAGGTCTTTGGCCTCAAGAAAACGAGCCAAAGAACTTTTTCTACTACCAGAGATATTACTTTCCTCGAGTTCAACTAACCAGGTTCATTTACACGATGATTTTTAATTCCGTCAGCCTGTACATGGTGTGGGGAAAGTTGGATAAAATGATGGAGTTCGGGATAGCAATTGCATTGTACTTTACCGCTTTCGTACGAAGTTGGTCACTTTTCGTTCACAGGCGAACGATCAAAAACATTTTTGGCACTCTGGATAATCTTAACGAGCCTCGAATGCTTAATATTGAGTTTGTTAATAAAACAGCAAATAAAACCGAACGATTTTCAGAGAGATTCTCAAAACGATTTATGCTTGGATTTACTGTAGCCAATGCTATTAATATGTTCAGTCTTACTGTGTTGGGGCTAATGCAAAGGAAGATTCCATTTAGGTAAGAAGTTATTCAAAACTGTTGGTTCATGGTTCTTTCCGCTGTACTTTCCCTCTATCTTGATTATGTTATCAATAGTCTAAAAACATAAGCCGATATGAAATATTTAACTGGCAAACGATTAAAGCTAATGCGCTATGCTACACACGAGTTTGTTTTTTAACATTAGTAGATCTATAATCGTAAAAAAAAAGATTAGTAGATCTATAATATGAGACGTTAAGCAATATCCAATCAATTAATCAGTAGATCTATGATTGCATATTATTAATATTGATTTATAAAACAAAATTAGATCATGCGTAAAATTTGCCCGAAAATGATCTTTTGTAAAGAAAAACCCTTTCGAAGGTACTGGAAATTATTAGCATAGCAGCAAATTCCCGCCTTTTATTTCCAGCCCGGAATAAATTGGTTTCGTCTGGCTCTATTCGTTTGGCCATCAGATTTTTTCTGTGGGCAATGTTTTGGGCATAATTCTAGACGGGAAGTGCCCTTAAAATATTTGAGATATTATGTAACGGTCTGGGTAAAGCAGTATTATAACAGAGTATCAAACAATTTAATTTTTATTTTAGGCAATGTATTAATTTTGCAACTGATACGTAATTATTGCACCACATGAGTTTTCTATGACTCAAACGTTTGTTTATGTTGTTGGATTATTATATTTGTTTGATCTAAGAATTGGTTATAAAAGATAAAACAAAGAATTTTTTTTGTAATCTTCGAGAGCAACATCAAATTTAACAGGATTTATAATACAATGTGGAAATCAATCCAGAAATAACACAATCCATCTTAGGGGTACCGAACCCGGGTCTCCAAATTTTCGGTCCGTTTACCCCAAAAATATCGAGACGTTAACTGTATAACATTTGAATTGTTGGTACATTATTGATCTGAATTGACCGAGCGGCAATTGGGAGACCCGGGTTCGATACCCGGCTGAAATGGATTTTGTTATTTCTGGACTGATTTCTATATAAGTATTGAGTTTTCACGACCAACAACATTGACAAATATTAACAATACGTGTACAGGAAATGATTAAATGTGTAATATTACGTTAAAGTAAATTTACACGTTTAAATAGTCATCTGACTTCACTACACAACATGAGGTTAAAGTTAAAATTTATATTTTAAACCCACAATCTAATCTGTTCTCAAGATAGTATAATAATATAAATGTAATATATTTTCTTTACTTTTTAAGACTGTGGCTTCCATATGATTACTCTACCTCACCAATCTTCGAGATAACTTTGGTAACTTTGAATGCATTAACTGTTTTGGATGGGTTAATGATAAATCTATCCACGGTTCTTTTTCTGACTCTGAACATACATATAAATGGGCAGTACCAGATTTTACGGTACAAAATTGAAAATATCAGAAAGCTCGTTGAAAAGAAAATCAACCATTCTCATACGAAAAAAGATAATTCTGTCTCGCTGGAAAATATTGAAAAATATCATGATTATACTGTATTGAACATTACAAAAATTCAAGGAAATAATACTGCTGAGAAGAATAATTTTGTTACTGATTTTAAAACCTTAGAGGGAGATTTAAGTAATCATGGAGACAAAACCAGTCGTAATTTATCCCTGAAATCCTCGACAGAACTGGAACAAAATTACCAAGAGGAAAATAAACTTGAACTTGCACCAAATGACACAAACATTTTGATGAATGAAGGTCGAATAGAAGATGAAACAGAAATGGGAGAATCACATATTATTACTACAAATGAAGGCATTGATGATGAAGTGAGAAAAAGTAACGTGTTTCAACCATCGCTTGAATGTAAAGTGAAACGGGAAATGGAAATATTACTAAAACATTGTATGAAGCATCATCAAACAATATTGAGGTTAGTGATATTTAAAGTGTGTATTCTGATTTCAATCTATTCCACAATCCTGCGTTTGTAATATGAGAGATACACTCAAACCACAAAATTCAGTTTACCCACTTTTATTTTTATTTCGGCTGTAAGCCAACATGGGTACTTCTGCAAAATACATTTCACCAGAATTAAAACAAAACAACTTAAGATATCAATGTGATATCTCAAAATTGTGTTAACATTTTTAATATTGTATTGGATATGTAATATCTTTTAACCCTTTCGAGTCAAATTATTTGGGAAAATATTATTTTTGAATGCAGTGGAATGGTTGGAAAGTTGGAAAGTAGTTGGAAAAATGAAATTAACGGACAACATATTTAATCACGATTTAATCACGATATAACTATTTTTCGTGAGGGTGTATTATGGTATGCAGAAACATCTATGAAGGAAAGAGTTCGAGGTATTTACCACCTATGATTTTAATGTACATTTTACAGCAACCAGGTTCATGGCCTTCTTACCAGTAAACAAAACAAAAAAATAAGTGTGCTGCCCTTTGATTATATTTTGCCAAATAAATATCCCGCCAAACGTTTCTACTAAAAATTGCGATTACGAACTTTTCCTATGTCGATAAGCCAACCCTTATGTTTCCACGTTATTACCATCGTCAATCGACAAAATGTGAACGCACCCAAGGCCGACTGCCATATTCATTCAAAATTAATTCGGGCATTTCCAACCGTGCATTTGCGGCACGAACGCCACAATTCGGTTTGTTGTTACGAAATCGATATCAAAATTGTCTACGATGGCGACATCAAACGGCAACGTTAATTGGATGAGCGTAGCGAGCGTAGCGAGCGAAGCGAAGATTCCATTTCACTACACTGGAGGAAAAAATCCGGATGTTTTTTTTTTTTTCTGTATTTTTGTGTGTCTGTTAACACGATTCCGGCTAAACCGATACTCCGATTGCGATGAAATTTCATGGAGGCCTTCGAAATCTCTGAACTTAGAACTGCCACGTTTTTGAGCGCAATCGGGAAATTTTTTCTCATAAAAATCGAAATTTTACGTTGGTTTTTCTTTTTTAAAACAATTCTTTGACTTATAACACCTATATGCTTTATCCTATTGTAATAATTTTTTCACAGAACCTTAATTGGATAAGCGTAGCGAGCGTAGCGAGCGAAGCGAAGATTCCATTTCACTACACTGGAGAAAAAAATCCGGAATGTTTTTTTTTTTTCTGAATTTTTGTATGTCTGTTAACACGATTCCGGCTAAACCGATACTTCAATTGCGATGAAATTTTATGAAGGCCTTTCAAATCTTTGAACCAAGAACTGCCACGTTTTTGAGCGCAATCGAAAAATTATTTCTTATGAAAATCGCAATTTTACGATTTTTTTCGATTTTTAAACAATTTCTTCAGCTTATAACACCTACATGCTTTGTCCGATTTTAATGATTTTTTCACAGAACCTTAATTTTATGAATTAAGATATTCGTTTGAAATTTGAGCGCAATCGAAAAATTATTTCTTATGAAAATCGCAATTTTACGATTTTTTTCTTTTTTAAAATTACGATTTATTAAAAAAATTAAAAATTAAAGTTTATTTTTTATTTAATTTAATTTAATTTAAAAAAAAATCTTCAACTAAGTAATGATTTTTTCACAGAACAACAGAAAATCCGCATAACACATGGCAGCTCAATGCACCAATTACGCTCATCCAACAACGCGGCGGGACTTAAGCGTTTTCCTAGTTTTATAAATTTATATATTCGCGTAAAATTTGAGCGCAATCGAAAAATTATTTCTTATGAAAGTTTCAATATTATGATTTTTTCCTTTTTTTAAATTACAATTAATTAAAAAATTTAAAATTTAAGTTAATTTTTCATTTAATTTAATTTAATTTTTAAAAAAATCTTCAACTTAGTAATGACTTTTTCACAGAACAACAGAAAATCCGCATAACACATGGCAGCTCAATGCACCAATTACGCTCATCCAACAACGCGGCGGGACTTAAGCGTTTTCCTAGTAATGATACCGATAATGATAAAGGAAGAAGACAAAGTGCTCACACCTTTAAAACAGAGGAAATGCGTTGACAAATAATTGTTGGATGAGCGTAGCGAGCGTAGTGAGCGAAGCGAAGATTCCATTTCACTACACTGGAGAAAAAAATCCGAAATGTTTTTTATTCGTTTTTTTGGGTATGTTTGTCTGTCTGTTTAACACGATTCCGGCTAAACCGATACTCCGATTGCGATGAAATTTAATGGAGGTCTTCAAAATCTCTGAACTTAAAACTGCCACGTTTTTGAGCGCAATCGAGAAATTTTTTCTCATAAAAAACGCAATTTTACGATATTTTCCGATTTTCAAAAATTGTCTTCGACTTATATAACACCTACATGCTTAATTCGATTGTAATAATTTTTTCATAGAAGCTTAGTTTTATGAATTGAGATATTTGTGTGAAATTTGAGCGTAATCGAAAAATTACTTCTCATAAAAATCGAAATTTTACGGGTTTTTTTTTTTTTTTTAACAATTCTTTGACTTATAACACCTACATGCTTTATCCTATTGTAATAATCAGAACCTTAATTTCATGAATTAATATATTCGTGTCAGATTTGAGCGCAATCGAATAATTATTTCTTATGAAAATTGCAATTTTACGATTTTTTTCTTTTAAAAAAAAAATACGATTAATTAAAAAAATGAAGTTTATTATTTATTTTATTTAATTTGATTTAAAAATAATCTTCAACTAAGTAATGATTTTTTCACAGAACAACAGAAAATCCGCGTAACACATGGCAACTCAATGCACCGATTACGCTCATCCAACAACGCGGCGGGACTTAAGCGTTTTTCCTAGTATTTCAAATCATTCTCTATTGCAATACAAAAATTGACACAATGAATTAGCATTATACTTAAAGTGGACTCTCAGCTTTCAGGAAAAATAGATTTCTGAAATAACTGTTGGTGTACGAATTTCTTTGTCGAACGGTACAAATACGAGTTTTTTCGAGTTTTTATCGGCTGCCAAAAAAATCGTAAACCAACTGCTATTTCAGAAATCTTTTTGTATTTATAGTGGAACTAAAGGTGTTTATAAACTATATCCAGAAAACCGATACTCAAAATTTAATTTTGCACTAGATGTGCTGGCTATACACTATTGTCGAAAAAATTTACATTTTTAATGGTCAATAGTGAGGTTGTGTCCTGCCCCAAAAATCAATTTTTTTTATCGCTTTCTTATTAAAGGTACTTTTTCATTCAGTCAACTTTCATAGACTTTTAAGGTTTTGACCCTAGGGTGATTTCAATAGCCAAAAGCCAACTATTTATTCGAATTGATTGTAACTTGTTTATTAAAGTTCTTAAATATACATTGCCGAACACCTTTTTTCCTCTATTCTACTTTTATTAATTAAGTAAATGCATGTTTAAGAATTATGTTTAAAGTAAATATACAATTGTTTTAATTATTTGTATCAATAAAATTTAATCTGTTAACGGTATTAGTAAGTCTAAAAAGTCTTTCCTGTCTCTAACACCGTAAATGGTTTTAGATTCAAGGCCATAAGTATTTGTAAATACATGATTGATTTACCTACAATTTAACCATTATTGCTGTGATGAGTGGTGTACGGGCTGATTAATTAATGTTCTATGTATTATTTGTGTAGAGATTTCTTATTTTTCTACAACAAAACCGATAGAATTTCAACTAACTATAAAGAGTCAAATTTAAAGCAAAAATGCTCACAGTTTCAATAAGAATGATAAAAATAAGACCAAGCAATTAGCCTCAATTGAATAAAAGTAAATCATTTAAAATACTACTTGAGTCAGTTATAAAGTTTGTACATACTTCAAAATCACGCTTATATTTTTACTATTTGCCTTACGTGAAGTTATAAACCAATACGTTGACAACAGCAACGTAATATTTTATAAAACATGAACATAAAAAGCACAAACTTATCGTACAGAGACATTGTAGATTATCTTGGACCTGATTTTTTCAATCAGCTACCACCGGCTATCAGAAAATGCACATCTTTATGTTATTTTCAGTATTCGCTGAAAAAAGATTAGGGATCCAGAATATTAGAGCACTATTTTAGAATTCTCGAATGTCTTAAATAAAGTTTGGACCTTATTAATTGTTTCAACTAGGAAAACGATTAAGTCCCGCCGCGTTGTTGGATGAGCGTAATTGGTGCATTGAGCTGCCATGTGTTACGCGGATTTTCTGTTGTTCTGTGAAAAAATCATAGCTTAGTTGAAGATTTTTTTTATTTAAATTAAATTAAATAAAAAATAAACTTAATTTTTTTAATTAATCGTATTTTTTTTTAAAGAAAAAAATCGTAAAATTGCAATTTTCATAAGAAATAATTATTCGATTGCGCTCAAATTTGACACGAATATATTAATTCATGAAATTAAGGTTCTGTGAAAAAATTATTACAAAAGGATAAAGCATGTAGGTGTTATAAGTCAAATACATTTTTTAAAAATCGAAAAAAATCGTAAAATTGCGTTTTTTATGAGAAAAAATTTCCCGATTGCGCTCAAAAACGTGGCAGTTCTAAGTTCAGAGATTTCGAAGACCTCCATTAAATTTCATCGCAATCGGAGTATCGGTTTAGCCGGAATCGTGTTAACAGGCACACAAAAATACAAAAAAAAGAATAAAAAACATTCCGGATTTTTTTCTCCAGTGTAGTGAAATGGAATCTTCGCTTCGCTCGCTACGCTCATCCAACAATTATTTGTCAACGCATTTCCTCTGTTTTAAAGGTGTGAGCACTTTGTCTTCTTCCTTTATCATTATCGTTATCATTATCATTCTTTATTTAGCAAATAAAGCTATTTAAATACAACACATTACAAGGTACAAAAATATTAATTAACAATACAAAATTTACAAATAAACAATTTGATGAATTGAAAAATTTAACAAATTTCACCAAATTCACCAAAGTAACAAATTAACAAAATAACAAATTTGCAAATAATTAACAAAATGATTAATTAACAAATTTCACAAATTCCACAAAATACTCAATTTACAAATTAATAAAATGATAAATTTTAAAAAAATTAACAAATTCATCAAATTTACAAAAATATCAAATTTACAAAAATGTACAAAATTACAAAACTTTTCAAAATCTACAATCACAAAACAGGAAATTTTATTTTCACAAAAGTAAGGCAGCAATCTTTAAATTCGTGTACATGTTTTGCATTCTTAATCTCTTGATCTAATTGATTGTACAATCGAATTCCACTATAAAATATTGAATGCATTGATCGAGTATTGTTCCTTCTAGTTACTTTTACTTCTACTTCTAGTTACTACTAGTGTTATATATATGAGTTTCCGCTTATTTTTAAGTAAAAGCTATGACTTTTTATAGCCCGCATACATAAAATTAGAGCCAGCGGTTTAGCCAAGGTCGTTTTACCAGTTCCCACTCAAACACCGAAGTTAAGCAGAATCGGGCGTGGTCAGGGATAGAGTGGGTGACCGCTCTTTCCTGAAACTCACGTATATCGCTGGTTAGAACAGATGTAGGGTTCGAGAGCTAGTGTAACGGCTTCGTTCTCCTCGACGTCTGCTCGGCAGTCCGGGTGAGAGGAGGAACCTATATGACAGTTAAAGGTACACCGTCCTTTCGGATGGGACGTAAAGCCGTTGGTCCCCTTGGTACTATTGGAAAGTAGTAGGCTACGTGCCTGTACCGGGTTTCCCCTCCACCCTTCTGTTCATACTTTATCCTCATATATCACCACTAATCGTCTCGAATAGCTAAAAAGCATTAATATGAGACGTTAAGTAATATCCAATCAATCCAATCCAATCACATATTAGATTATCATTTAACGAGCTTACTATTATGTATATATGATTCCTTTATCTAATCTCCATACAATACTCATTTAAAACTTTGTATTGTTCACTGTATTTTCATACACGCGGAATAGAAATGAATTAAAATTGAATTGAATTGAACATTCCTATACAATGTAACTAAGAGTATGTTAATTGAAATTATTATAAATATTTGTTTTAAGAACAGTGTACGTCCAAATAATTTCAATTAACAATCAATTTACCTGTTCTGCTAGTTTCAATTAAACTAAGAGTTGTTTGTGATTTAAAACTGTTTCCTTTGCAACAGATTGACAAGCGATCTTCAACATGTTTATAAGAAACCCCTTGATGTGATGATTTACTCTTTCGCTTTGTGCGGATTACTCGCTCTCTACATCACCACACTCGTAAGTCTTAAAAGGGCATTTACCCGCTAAACTAAAATCATCAAGCTAACTCGATATGCTATTGGGTCCACCATGACACGAAAAAAATTGTCCAACTTGGTTATTTTCGAGATAGGTCCTGTCGACAAAAATCCCATAGCAATAACTTTGGGACGATTTTGTGCCCGCCCCGTGACCTAGGAGGACTTAGATCCAAAAAACATTGGCCATTATATACGTATTCGATAGCCTTTTGTGTAAATCCGCCATATTTTGTTTGGTAATTTGGGCTAGTGATATGGTTAAAACATGCTGAGTAACAAGAAAGAGCGTGATTTTGGTCATATTACCAAATAATGTATTGGAAAAAAAGCTTTATAAAACATGTTTTTATTATAGCTTGACAATTTGAAAAGCGAACTATTTTAACACGTCTCTTAATTCTTCGCCAGGCTCCAGAGATGGGAATGATGGTGGTGTCGGCAATGTTCATTCTGGCTGCAGCGAGTGGAGAATACTTCGCCTTCTGTTGGTATGGGCATAAACTGACAGACGAGGTATGGTTCGCGTGTTTGTGTTTGTGTTTGTGTTTTGTGTTTGTGTTTGTGTTTGTGTTTGTGTTTGTGTTTGTGTTTGTGTTTGTGTTTGTGTTTGTGTTTGTGTTTGTGTTTGTGTGTGTGTGTTTGGTGGTTGTGTTGTTTTGTGTTTGTTTGTGTTAGTGTTTGTGTTTGTGTTTGTGTTTGTGTTGTGTGCGTGTGCGTGTGCGTGTGCGTGTGCGTGTGCGTGTGCGTGTGCGTGTGCGTGTGCGTGTGCTCACTTATAGCCTATGTGTTTCAGAGCGAGCAGCTGAGAGAGGCCGTGTACGGTTGTGAGTGGTACGGGGCCTCGGAGAGCTTCAAACGCTCTATCCGCATTATGATCTCGAGGACCAACAAACCAGAGGTGCTCAAGGCAGGGGGGCTACCTCTATCCGTCAAGTCATTTAGATTTGTGAGTATATGATGGATATAGTATGAAAAAATATCAATTAATTTTTAGAGTCTATGCCCACTCAGGTACATAACTGATTTTTAGTGGGGGACTTTAATTGAATGCCAACCTAGCTAACCCTGTAGGCGCCGACACCGTCGACGAGGTAACAATGACCAATGAAAACCCGGCATATTAAATAGGAAACACCGATAAATGAAGTTGGACACGATTCCACCCGCGCAGCAGAATCAACAAGGATAGTTCAGAACAACATTTGAATTTGTTATGTACCTCGTTGCTAGGACGGATTCTACGTCACCGTTTACACATGCCTAAGCCATGGTGGACTTAAGTCATATCAGAAGTATAAAAACGCCTAGATATAGTGGGATTCGAACCCTGGATTGTCTGCTCTGCATGATTTCGTATAGTTTGTTTTAATTTTCTCTCTGATTGCATGGCATTATTAGCACGTTGAAGTCTTTGGCGATTAGGCAAGATTTGGCATGGCCTTCTTTAAACTAGACTCCCACTAGATATTAGTTCCGTATTTTCTTGGGTTCAATTAACATACATATTTAATTGATATATTATTTTACATTTTTAATAATAATTGAGGTGTTTTCAGATGTGCAGAACCGGATACTACTTGCATCGTGTGTCGGTGAAGATATTCCATGGGGTGAAGATTAATGAGAAGATGGGATGAAACCATTAGAAGAAATCGGAAAGAATTTATTTCCAGAAATGAGAAATCCCTAAATAATAACGTGTATAAAATAAGAGATTCGTGTTCGAACTTCGAACACACAATTTCTAGATTTCCAGAATAATGTTTTTTTATTACTAAACATTTTAAATGCATTCCAATATATGGGATTTTGAATACATTCACTAATATCTCCATTACTACTAATAATAATTTCCGAGACTATTTATGTATTTTATATTACTGCAAAATGTAGTTTGCAAGGTGACAAGTACCTAAAATTAACTATTTGTAGTTGTATCAAAAGTATTATAATGGCAGCTAGAATATCATTCAATTATTATTTTATGATTGATATTGATTTCAATCAATGCATGTTTTGAGCTTAATCATTCAACAGAATAAGTTATTTAGTTATAGGCAATTATCTACTGGTGCCTAATTAAGTTATGCATTTAGGCAATATTCAAAGTCAATAGCCAGACCATCAATTGATTTTCGATTATTTATTGATTTGGGTATTGATTCTAATCAATACTGGTTAATAGATTATTATTCAACAGGCATCATAATTAAGTGTCCAATGATGGGTAAGTCAGAGTCACCAATTCATCAGTCAATATCACAATATTGATTCATGTCGATAGATATCGGGTTTTGTGTTGTAAATTGTAATCCTAAATCAATGCTAAGTGTTTATTATTACCTGTCTTAGAATAGACGTCCATGGTCAGTTATCATGACCTACGTCACAATGTAACAACACACTTTGAGTACCTTGAAATATCCGCCGGCACATACACTCTTGAAGTGACGGCCCTTTAATGTCTGGAATCAGCTGACACTCTGATTGGGCCAGCTGGAAAGCACCCAATTCAAATTAGCCAATGACATGTAGCCACCAATCCAGAGAGACACAACCAAGGAACCTGTGACCAGTCATTACAGGAAATGAATTCTCTCTCACTCACTCTCTCTCTCTTTCTTATCTTGACCACCATTTAGGATGGAAGCGTTTGCAGGTTTAAGTCATGCGTGTGGATGTAACTACCTAGACCTTGTGTTACGTAGTGATCTATTTGATTTTAATTATTCAGACCATAATTAATTGCATGTTAATGATTTTAATCTAAATATAACATTCAGATTTGTTCTAAGATTATTGTAGTATTTTTATATTTTTACATGTAATATTTCAGCAATTATTGAAATTTGATCTTGATTAAAACCAGTTTGCATGTTTAATTTAATTTTGAAGTGCATTTCTAAAACAATTTTTCAGAATTATTTGCATAATTTTGGATTTCTGTATCTAAGATGCAAAAACTTAATATTTTAAATTTCCGGGAAAAACCGAAAACACTTTTTTTGCCTTGTTTACACTTTCTTTTCATCCTTCTCTGAAACGTCTATTCGTCTACTCAATGGTAAAAAAAATGTGAATTTGAATTCCCATTTTTTAAATTTTTGTTGCCAAATAAAAACTTAGTCTAATAAAAAAAAATCAAAATTGTTATGTCCTTATAATGGAACGGTCTGAAAAGTGTATATTTCAATCATTGGTTTAATGATTTTATCCTAGAACCTTCATAATCTTCCAAAAGCAGTGTTCTAAAATTTATTGATCAATACTGATCGACTGATTAGAAACTATCGGCTTCACAACAGTAGCAACACAATATATCTCTTGATTCACACTCATTTTCCATATTTTCTTTTTCATCATTTTTATCCAAATCAAAATCCAAAACCTCCAATATAATCCAACAATGAAGTAGAGTAAAGGTGTGGGACGATCCCACCGAGCTCTTGGGGTGTATCGAAGTCGGCCTGAAGCTTCACTCATATTGTCTCGTCCGTCATCCTTCTCTTCTTCACTATCTTCTACCTTAGGGTCTCGCCTCAAATTGTAAAAAAAAAAAAAATTATTTAGGCCTAATCATTTATGATAAAAATTCAAAACAAAATATAATAATTGGCAAAGCCTTTAAATCACAAATGTATTATTTATAAGGCACCTACGCGCACGATTCTTATTAAGACAATATCATTCTCACGCATTGTTATCTCATCATCTTGTGTAATATAATATATAACTCATTGCTAGAAATTGCACTTTGAATGTTATAACATAAATTATTTTTAACGTAAAAAATATTGAGCATTATCAGAGATTAGGATATTTATTATTTATTAGATCTTCATTCGCAACAGGATCGAATCCCAACAAGTGGAATATAATATTATATAATATATTGAAGATACACTTCAAAAAAACCTAAAAAATAAGAAAAGAATAACTAACATATAAGCGGAATGAAATGAAACATGATAATGAGATAATATTTTATGCATCAGCAGATAGAAAAATAAAACAGTTTCACATATACTAAAAAATTAGGCTAAAAAAAATTGAGTTGCAATGAATACGTGAAACAATGATAAGGAAATATATAGGTTATCAACCATTAACTCTCAGAAGGAGAGGCATCTGAACGATTAGACAGACATACCTTTCGAACACAATCAAAGACTTATTGTATATATTATCATATTAAATTATATTATAAATGTATTCTACATCCAAATACGGGTTGTTTTAATAAAGAGTGTATTGAGAATACACAAGTACTAGGCTATACGTAATAGTACGTAAATGAACAACTTTTTTAGATAAGTATTTGTAAATTTATACATTTGCTAAAAATTCATCAAAAATACAATTTGATACCCTAAGTTTTGTGTTTGTATTTTATTTTATGTAACAAGGATTGATTGATATAATGTTGAATTATGATATGACGTAATAAACAAAAATGTGATGCTCACTTTATCGTAGTGATGGATTTCTAATCATTGTTTTTACCCGTATTATCCATATTACGTCCAGCATTCCTAGTTGTTTTCTTTGGAAATTTTCATTTATGTGCATTTATGTTATTATTTGTCAAACTTTAAATTGTAATTTTAATTTGTTTATTTTATCTACGTTCGCTATTGTCTTTGTTTTATTTGATTTGTTTTGAAATATTTTATAATTTATTGAATTTTCAATAACCTGCAGACGGATATGTCCGAAGAATTCAGAAACGTTGTTTTTGTAAATAATAAATAATTTTTCGTGAACTCTTGTAAGTAGTACCATTGAATTTTAGTAGTAGTAATAGTGCACTAAAATATAAACACCCATCTCGCAATTTACAAATTAATAATGCAGCAACCTTGTTTTCGATTAAATACCATGTTATTGAGGGAACCAGGAATGTTGACCACTATAGGAGAAGTTGATAGTTACGAACAAGATCAATGGAATAACTTTTTGTCTATAAAATACAAACTCCCAAATCAGGAATGCCCTCTTCGTGTACAGCATTTGGGATTATTCAGTTAAAGCGATTTACTAGTTGTGTTAGAAACCCAACAACAATAACCAAGTTATAATATCGACCTAGCAAAAGTTTGACAGGTATTGAGTTAGTTTATGTTAAACGTTTTACAGCATCTTGCATTTACAACTACAATCGCTGAAATTTATTGACAAGAAACCCCAGTGATACTTGTATCAATCCTATGTAATTATGTATTTTAGGTAGATATTATCAATATTTTACCATAGGTATAAAATCATTCGGATAATTGATAGTTGATTGTTATAGTTGACAAAAATAAATACTTGATATGGTAGAGAGTGGAAAGTTGATAGTTGATAGTTGATAGATAGATGAAAGTTGATAGTCGATTGTTTGTAGTTGACAGTGGTTAGGGGATATTGATTATTGATAATTGTGAGTTAATAGTTGATATTGATATTAATGGATGTATGCTAATAAGTGTAGGCCTAATCATGTTTTGATGAGACGAAACCTTGCCATAAAGCTGGAAATGCTGAGCTGGGTGTGCTAACAATCTCCGGTGTGACAGCCATGGGAGTCTGGATAATGTTCCAGGAATTCCAAATTTGAGTCGCTGGGCGTAGCGCGAGTACGAGTTTAAGTGACCAACTTTCGTGAGTTTTTTTTTCGGGTTAACGTTTAATAACATATATTAAAGGGGCTCAAAACCCTAAAAATTCTTTTTTACCACGTGATCTATAGCACAATACTACACTTAATGTTTCCGTACCGTGTAAACTAAATCATATCTCCTTTGTACCTGAATTAAAGCGATAATTTTTGAATTAAATTTTGGATACCAGAAATTTGCGAGAAGTTGGTCTGTTAGGAAATTTCTTAATCTGCTTGACTTTTTTTTGGTTCCAATAGATATAAGCATATAACAATCAAAAATGCCCTTATACAGCTGATTCTCATTAAACTTCCCATTGCAATTACCCTCAAACATTCGCAATATAAATATGCATTCCAAAATCACACCAATTTGTAACATCAGCATATTTTGACCAACTATCTTGCTGTAATTTATCGAAAACAAAATGAAGAGAACTTTAACTAGTAAAAGACTAGTAGAATACAATTACAATAAATGGTCAATATTTTGTTGTTTGATCAAAAATCCTCTAAGGTACAGGTGGATGAAAGAATTCGTCACATGTTGATTTCTTGTATGAAGGAGATTTTTCCGGATGGGACGTGTAAAATATGTATGTTGAAGTTTTTGGAGTAGTCATGGTGGCCCCAATAATTTTTCTGTTTATTGTTAAATTCATTAATAATTAGCCTGAATGAAATATATTTTTTGAGTCTAGCGGTTAAATACCCCTTTAAGTAATATTTATAGATTTGGTTAGTCGGGTAACACAGTCGGGTAGGTGTTTTTTTTTAAACTTCTGAATTGTATTGAATATAACAATTTCACTACGGAGTGTTCCGACAACCAAATCGAGAATAACCTCCAACAACATATTCTTTCCCGTGCGGGAAGTAAGGGAAGCGCGGATAACTGCGGGAAGGAAAATTGGATCAGCACAGACGCGAGGACTAACTTCTTGTAGTTCGTTTTCACCAACCTGTACAGCTTCTCTCTACGTATCCTGGTGGCTTCTTTCTTGACCCATTCCATTATTAGAGTTTTATACTCTTGTCAATATTAATGTTAATCCAAGAACCTCTACAGATTATTTCCATTTTACAATTTCCCATTGCAGTTCTTCAATGTTTCTGCCCATATTATAAAACATCATAATAAAACCAAAATTCAACACAAATTTTAACATGACAAATTTTGAACCACTATCTATTCAGCTTGACTTTTTGTTAATTTTTACTCCGTGAACGATGTTTCCCAAAATTCTGTGTAAGTAGTAACCGGTTTTAAACATCTGTAAACAAAAATAATTACATAAATTTTAAAACTTAAATTAAATTAGTTATATTTTTGGTTAGAAACTTATAGAACAGGTAAATTTATATTTGTTAAGGCTATAAACAGAAGAAGATGACAGAAACCTGAAGAAGAAGCTTTCTATAATTTAGAATGTGTTGTTAATTAGACAAGGGAGCGCAGTTCTGTCCCTCTGTGAGTGAGTGAGTGACTGAGTGAGTGAAAAATTAGCAGAATCTCTGAACATATTGTGCTGAAATTTAACAAACATCCAGTACGAATTAACTGATAATTGTGAACAAAATGAGCAAGCTACCTCTGTAGTAAAATATACAATAAATTCCCACAATCCATCAAAAACGATACTCCAACATCATTTAGAATTAAAATGAAATCTTTTCTCATTCATACCCTTTTTATTCCTAGAGGATTGCTATTGAACATGATTACACAATTGGCTCATCATCTAGTCCATCAATAACGTATGCAGTTTCTTATTGATTGTTCTCGAAATATTTATTGGGATTACTATTTGATTCTATCTAATACTGTGCTAATTTTCACACCCTCTCTCGAAGATGGATATTTTTCACAATGTAAGAATCTTGAATAAATGAATGAATAAAGAAATGAAAATCCGTTATGATTAAACCACAAAAATTAAAAAATATCTGTCATGTGAAGAAAAATTTTTCGAATCATGTTACAGCGGTGAGTGCATCAGTGACCAGGTGTATCAATCTACACGCTTAGGTCTCGACTTCGCTGATATTGACTGTAACATTGCAATCTAACTATTGTACTGGCTATTTTTCAAGTTTTATACATTTCAAACGTTCATAATTATTATAATCCGAATAAATTCATTCAGACCCTTGTTGACCGGTCTCCAATTTCCGATAAGGAGCCTTAGTTGCCACTAACTAGAACGCCAAGTCGTTAGAGTGAGCGATCATTTTGAGTACCCGGGAACATTTTCATTCAAGTTGATTGATATATAAGTAAAAATGATAGGGTTTTGAGTTTAGTTGGTATAAGGGCGCGTAAACTGTAAGGCCATAATGCACCACTCTAGCCTATGATAGGCTAGGGAGGCCTTAGTTAGGGGGAAGAAACGGAGTGTTACCGGGCACTCAATACAATATGGCTCACTCATTCATCTAAAAACGACTTTGGCGTTTTCCTTGTTTAAAGGGGCTAAAAACCCCAAAAAATATTTTTTACCACGTGATCTATAGCACAATACTAGACTAAAATGACCGTTTAAAAAATTATATCTTGTAACTGTGATTTAACACGAATTTTTCAATTTTTTTGCTCCAGAAATTTGTAAAAATTGGTGTTTTGGGAAAATTTCTTACATCGGCTTTAACCTGCTTCTTTTTTGGTCCACATAGATACTAGAGCATAGTACCAATCTAAAATGCCCCTTTATAACATGTGTCTTGAAACTATGCCCAAATATACTCTCAAACACGCAAAAATATGCATTCCAAAATCACACCCCATCTTGGTAATCAGCATATTTTGAGCGAACTACTTGCCCAAATTACAAAACAAAATATAGAGAATTTACAGAAAAGACTGGAGAGTACGTCAATAATGCCCAATATTTTTTTGGATCAAAATCCTCCAAGGTCACGGGGCATAAAGATCGTCCCCATGTTATTTCTTATGGGAGATTTTTGCCGATGGGACCTAGCTCGAAAAATGTCATGTTTGACAATTTTTGGGAGGTCATATGGTGGCCCCAATAATTTTTCTGTTGATTGCTAAATTCATTACTAGTTAGCCTGAATGAAATATATTTTTTGAGTTAAGCGGTTAAATACCCCTTTAAGTAGAACGGATGTTGGTTAGTTAAAAACAATTTGTTATATGAAGTTGCAATTATAATTGGCATACATAAAAGGTATTGTTAGACTAAGGTATTGTAGTTTTCAAAAGTTCTTTGGAATAACTTTTTCATTTATCTTTTAGTTTTATTATTTCCACTATTTGGATGTTTGAATAGATGGTTTCGTTATAGGGATTACTTTTTTGCATTGTCGAAAGTTTTCCTTTATTTAACTTTCAGTTTAAAACAAAATACAGGAAAAGATAGAAATTATTATTCATTATTATTATTAGAACTATAATTTTCTGTTCGCTTGGCTGAGTGACTTCACAATTCATTGAAACTTGTAACAGTTTTGTCAATGAACGGCTCCACAGTCGCAGAAAATAATGTTAGTATATTACTAGGCCGCTTCGTAAACGTTGTTTTAATCGCGTTGATGGATGAGCTTGTTGTAAATTTTTAGTATGCGTGGGATCTCTTTACTTTTGAAAGTGCTTTTTGAACGCATTGTAGGTGATTGTTGTCAAGTTTCTATTGTTACTTATTAATTGTTATTATATACCTCAAAAACTTATGTTAAAACCTTTATTTCTATAGATTTTGTCTAACTTTTCCAACTTTTTCTTTCAAAAGGTACATTATCACCATAACCTTAAGGTCCATGTAAAATATGACCGTTGTAGCCCCACCCGTTTCATCAGAATCGGCCCAAATGTCACAAAAATATAGCACTAAAAATCGAAAAAAATCGTAAAAGAACGATATTCATGAGAAATATTTCTTCGATGTACCCAAAAACGTGGCAGGTATAAGTTCTGAGATTTCGAAGGTCCTTTCAATTTTCATCAAGATCGCATATGCCGTTTGCCCGGTAGAGCGCGAACAAACAGACAGAAAAACAAACAAACAAAGGAAAAATAAGTAAAAAAAAACATATGAGCTAAATTTTTTTAGGGGTCAATGAAATTGAAGTCTTCGCTTCGCTCGTCCAATAAAAAATGCTTTTACGGTTGGTTTGGTAATTGGTTCAAAATTCGTAAATTTATCTTTCTGTGAATTTGTGTTGCTAATTAATTAAAAATTGTTGATAATGGACGACTGTAGGACTTTTCATGACTGTATGCTATCTCGACAACTATGTAAAGCGAATAGCTGACGTGCCAATTGTCGACATAATGATTAATATAATTAATTAATTATTTATTTTAAATTATTAATTATTAATTAATTAAATTAATGTTTAATTAATTAATAATTATTAATACTGATTGCTATATTTCCTATTAAAATATCGATCTTTTTGTTATCCTGCACTCGTCGATTGCGTCGAAGCCTACAGGGTTGGCTTGGTCGCTTTGATTTTCTGTCCCCCACTGAAAATCAGTTGTGTAACTGAGTAGGTAGACTCTAAATACGGATTTATTTATTTTATTTATTTATTTATTTATTTATTTATTTATTTATTTATTTATTTATTTATTTATTTATTTATTTATTTATTTATTTATTTATTTATTTATTTATTTATTTATGAATGTATGTATGTATGTATGTATGTATGTATGTATGTATGTATGTATGTATGTATGTATGTATGTATGAATGTATTGTAGTGACGGCTGGAATGTCACTCGATTATTATTCCATGATCGTGTATTGATTTCAATCAATAATGGTTTTGAGCATAATCATTCAACAGGATTAGTTATTTAGTTTAAGGCTTAAATCTACTGGTGCCTAATTCCGTGATACATTTAGGCAATAAGCCAAATCAGTAGCCATAACATCGATTGGTTTTCGATTGGTTATTGGTTCCTATATTGGGATTTTAAATAGACATTACATTACATTGCTAAGAAATGCAGTACAGAGTTCACTTCATCGGCACTGGCTGACAGACTACGTCACTTTGAAATAACAAACCTCTGCAAAGTCAGCAATGTACATCCCGAACCAAAACACACTTCACTAAGGGAATTGTAAAGCTGATTAGAGCAAATTGTGTTAATAACTTTTGTATTGGCCGAGTGACTGTACTTAGAATGTAAAACGCATACCTATAAGCCTATGTAACCCAGGAAATCAAGGGGAACTATGCTATTTCCCCTCCTACCGTTTTGTGTGCAAAACGGTCTCTCTCTTATCTCGACCACCATGTAGAATGGAAGTGTTTGCAGGTTTAGGCAATAAGTGTGCAGATTTAACATCATATTATGAAGTCTTCTATGTGTATCTTATTAAACAGTGTTAGTTTTAATCATTGAGTTATGATTCCAACGTAGAACCTTCATACCCCTCCTCAAAGCAGTACTCCCTCAGGATAAATAGTCTAACAGTGTCCCGATATTTATTGATCAGTTTTGATCGACTGATTGATAAGTATCGGCCGGACATTGCATTTGGTGGCAGCTAGCTATCTTTACATTTGGTGGCAGCTAGCGATCACTACAGTATGTATGTATGTATGTATGTATGTATGTATGTATGTATGTATGTATGTTATGTATGTATGTATTATGTAGGTATGTATGTATGTATGTATGTATGTATGTATGTATGTATGTATGTATGTAGTTGTATGTATGTATGTATGTATGTATGTATGTATGTATGTATGTATGTATGTATGTATGTATGTATGTATGTATGTATGTATGTATGTATGTATGTATGTAATAATAATAATAATAATAATAATAATAATAATAATAATATATTTATTGGTCCTTAATTGATCATTACAATGATATTGGACAGGTCAACAATATAACACACAAAGAGAAGGCACTACAATACAATACAATAAAAACAAGTCAACAAAGATTTAAGATGTCAGGTATTCATTGACAGAATAAAACGGATTGTTAGTTAAAAATCTCTTCAGTTCATTCTTAAAACTTATCACATTGTTCTTCTTTAAGTATTTGGGCAGCTTGTTATATAATTTAGCGCCTGAGATATCAGGTCGCATACAAGATAGGTTTAGGTGATGCTCTCCAATTTTAAAATTGTCTCTGTTCCTAGTAAAATGGTCATGGCAATCACCGTTAGTCGTTGTTAGCTTGTCATTATTTAAAACATATAAAATTGCATTGTAAATGTACAGGCAGGGCAAAGTTAAAATCTCTAGGTCTTTAAATAACTCCCTGCAGTGGGCATAACTGCTAGCATGGGACATATACCGTACAGCCCTTTTTTGTAGTCTAAAAAGTCTAATGGTGTGGGGTGACAACCCCCAGCAGACAATCCCATACTGTAGTCTGGACTGGATATATGCAAAGTAAACTAATTTGACAACACGTAGACTGCATACATCCATCAGGCGTTTAATAAGGTAACATCCGCCTGCAAGTTTTGTACTCGCATAATTAATGTGTATGCCCCAGTCCAGCACATTGTCAACAAAAACACCAAGACAATTAGTCACATCAACTTCAACAATAGAATGAGATTTAATATAAACAAGAGGACTTCTGTCAATATTTTTTTGTTTTGTTTTAAACTGCATCAACAATGTTTTATCAGCATTAATAAAAAGTTCATTATCATCACACCATACAACCATTTGATTAGCAGCCAGCCTGCTTTCAGAATACAACGACTCAAGATCAAGGTTACTAATTAAGTCATTCGAATCATCTGCATATAGAGTAACTTTACCCATATTTACCGAATCTGTCAAGTCGTTTATGAAAACGATAAAAACAAAGGTGATAGCACCGAGCCTTGCGGTACGCCTAAACTTAAACTTCACTTCTTTGAAAAAGTTGTTTCTAATTTACCAGATATACAAACAATTTGGCTACGATCTTCTAGGTACGATTTTATCCAGGAATGAGGTTTCCCCGCAATTCCCAGGTGTTCAAGTTTTTTAAGAAGCATTTCATGATTGACACTGTCAAATAACTTTAGAATAGTCATAAAATAAACCTATCACGTTTTTTGCGTTTGTCAATGGCCTCAATTACATGAGAGATAATATCACACAGTGCAGTCGTAGTGGACTTCCCCTTCACAAAACCATGCTGGCTCTCGTTTAATAGCGAATGACTGTCAAGAAAAGAGATTAATCTATTACGCATAGCAGTTTCAAAAATCTTTGAAAACACAGAAAGTAATGATATAGGACGATAATTACTTAACTTAGTTCTGTCACCTTTCTTAAATATAGGGACCACTTTAGCTTTTTTTAAAGCATCTGGAAATTTGCCCTGAATAAATGACTCATTAACAATGTGTATGAGTGGAACCGCAATGTAAACGCTCACATGTTTTAAGATATTACAAGGAATACTATCTAAGCCAGAGGACTTTTTCTTACTAACTTTGTCCACAATATCATAAAACTCTTGTTTTCGCATAGGCCTGAGAAACATGGCATTGATCGGAGTATGGACACTTGTAGATTTAGGTTGGATATTGTATGTGCCAGGTTGATTGTACACATTTGAGGTGCTGTTATTCGACGGCAGTGACTTTCTCAATTCAGCCACACTAGTGCCAAAATGCTTGTTGAACATATCTGCTACCATTTCCTGCGAAGTAATAAGGGTTGAATCGTTTGTTATGTTTATGTCCAAGGGTGACCTCCTGTTACCGCCAGAATAAGTATTAATAACATCCCATGCGGCTTTAGATTTGTTATTAGCATTAGCCAGATAGTTCTCAAAGTAAATTCGCTTGGCCTCCATAATACTATTTCTGGTACAATTTTTTAATTTCTAGGTAATACGAAATATCTAAATTACATCTTTTTGGCCCCTTGGATTTTAAATATGCATTTTTTACCTGCAGTGACAGTGAATACAAGTCTTTTGTATACCAAGTTCCTTTTGTTTTAACGGTTTCTTTAACTTTTTTTAAGGGGAATGCTCGATTAAACACTTGCATAAATATACTCATGAATGAATCAAACATAATATTTACACATGTTAAAGCAAAAACAGGTTCCCAATTAACCTCCCTCATGTAAGCGATGAATTTGTAAATATTATGATTACTAAATTGTCTCGTTTCTTTATCAGTACCTTCTCTAATAGGCATTACGTTTAACTTCACAGCATGCCTAATTATACAGTGGTGACAGACCATAGTCACAAACATCGGTTTCAGATATGTCACTTTCAATATTTGAAAAAATATTGTCTATGCACGTGCTGCAAGTTTTTGAAATCCTCGTTGGCACGGTGACAGAGGCTTTAAAGTTTTCAGATAAAAACAGATCTGTTAAAGAATTACTATGAGGATGATTTTCAGCAAAATTCACATTAAAATCTCCGCAAATTATTGATTTACACTTTTTTAATGTTATGATTTTTAAGATTTCTTGTAACTTGTTATAAAAAATATCGAAACTCGACGATGGCGACCTGTATATACAAACAATTAAAAACCTTCCACACTCTGAATAAAAATCTATGGCACTGCACTCTAACACTTTTTCTGTACACAACTTATCAAAGCTATCCAGCTTTTTAGCTTGCAGGCCATCTTTAGCAAAGATTAAAGTTCCACCGTTTTTTAATTCTTTTCGACAAAAACAGCTTACCAGATTGTACCCTAGTATGTGCACACTAGGGACCTGTTCTTCCGTCAACCAATGTTCCGACAAGCAGATTATATCACAAGGTTGGGATAAAGTGTATGATTCTAGTTCATCGACCTTGTTACGTAGGCACTGAATGTTTGTGTACATGATTAGCAGTCGTTGCTTATCACTAGGAGTGCAACTACTTTCCGGGTTAGAGTCCAGTGGAGTAACAACAGACCCTGCAATAGGTATCACTGTAGTTCGTAGAGTTGCCAGACTTCTTTCTTGCTGTTTGTTGCCTGAGTTGGGTTTATCACTACACACAAAAGACTTTGCCAATGGTTGCTCATGATGAGTTTCGACCACTTCCTTACTCCCTAGTCATTGGATTGTATAATCGACTTTTTGCAGCTCGGAGTTGAACATGCGTTGGTATGATGGGCACTCACTACTGTCTGTCTCGTGTCTACAATCAAACTTAAGATTGTTTGACACGTTTGCCTTACTGCAGTTTGCGCATAAAGCCACGTCACTTGTACATTGGGAATATGTGTGCTTGCCGCCGCAGAAACCGCACACTTCGTCACGTTGGCAATCTCTAGCAAAGTGGCCGAACGCCTGGCATTTATAACAACGTTTAATATAAACATAGTCTTTAATGTTGCATCTTCTCCATCCAATATTAAGTTTATTATCGCGAAGAAGTAACTTTCTTGTATCTGGAGAAGCTTCGATCACAATATTTATCAGTCCAAACTTGTTTTCTCTTCCCTTGTATACAACTCGCATATCCGTAATCAGCGCATCTAGGTTGTTTTGATTTACAATCGTTGCCTTCAAGTCACCGTCATCAGTCCCTGATGCCACGTCAACGCCAGTAATCATAAGCCGAGGTTTACGTTTACGTGGACATTCCACACTATAATCACCACCCAGTGCATCTTGAGCAGTATCTCGTAACGTGTTAAGCGTAGATTCGTCCTGACAGCTTATGACAACGCCTCCGTCCCTACCTCCTCTCATCATGTATACTCCTAACTTCATGGTCTCAGGCTTAATACTGTCTTTTATAGCCTTTTTAGTCATATCAATGTTCTGGCGTTTTTTCCTTAGGTTTTATAACAATTGCTGGTTTATGAGAAGTTGATTTCTCACTTGGTTGCTACGAGCCACGATATCACTATACTGTTTATTATAAATAGTAGGCCTACTTACTGATACAGTTTCCCGATTGAGCGACTGTGATTTGCCATTGTCTTGGGTCAAATTCTTGATCTCCGCTTCTAAGATCTTAATTTTTCCTTCTTTGAGCTCACTCTCTCTCTCCATGCTCGCCACTAATTTATTTAAAAAGAAATTTTCACGTTTTAACATAGCACACTGTTCTTGAATGTCCGCGGGGATGGCAGCAGCAGGCAGATCTTTCACCACATTACCCACGTTGTTCACAGCACCCGTACAGTACGAACACACCCAGTCTGTTTTTTGTGAATTACTGTCACCGACGCAATTTTTCGTAGGTTTTAAACACTTTGAATGAACAATGTTGTCACACGAAATGCACTTTACACCTTTTCTTATCCCAGAATTACATAATTCACAGTTATTTCCTAATTTATTTGTAGAGCCGGATGAAACGTGATCCTCACTCGCCGCCATCTTGAAACTATAATGTATGTATGTATGTATGTATGTATGTATGTATGTATGTATGTATGTATGTATGTATGTATGTATGTATGTATGTATGTATGTATGTATGTATGTATGTATGTATGTATGTATGTATGTATGTATGTATGTATGTATGTATGTATGTATGTATGTATGTATGTATGTATGTATTTTTTATTTATTTATTTATTTATTTAACGTCTATCTTTGATTTCCAAACTAATAGAGCCAAACGGCTCAAGTAAACTATGAACTCGGAAGGAAAGCTAGATCTATGCTTCAATGATATTCTATTTTCGGTACCTTTAAATGTGTTCCTTGCAAATTTTATGAAAATGGATTGTCACCATCTTCGAATCATCTTTGGTATATTTTTTTGGAAAATAAATAGTTATATAGTTTATAAATCTACTTCTTAAAGGCATACTAGTGAAAAGTAAATATAACGCACTACCTATAATCGATCATCATTCAGATCTTTTTTACGAGAGTGTGATTTAGTTGACAAATGGCCAAGTTAGGTCTACAGTGCAGCGGGAAGTGCTTTCTTAAAAATATTTATTGTTTATTTAATCATTTTTCTTTTTAAGATTGACCGCAACTCGTGTCGTTAACAAATGTATGTGTATTCATGTTTCCTAATTCGTATCTATTTCCAATGGCAACTGATAAATTGAAAGTAAAAATAAAATATCGATCTAAAAATGGTGAAGATAATGGTCAACAATTAAGATGGTCGTCCAACAGACATCAGCAGTGGTATTTTACTCTTTAAATAGACTTTATTTCGGAAAATTCGAAACACTACCTTGTACAATGTATGTAACTCATTCCTGATGGCTATCGATTTAAAAATAATTGATTAGTAATTTGTAACTGATATTGATCGATATTCGATTTAATCGTTACGTATCGCATGATTTCTACTAATACTTAAATACAAAAAAGTACTTTGAAAGATTTTCTCCATAAACTGCACTAAATTAAGCGATATATAAATTTTGCAATTCATAAATGATCGATATTGAATAACTTTTAAATATAGAGTATATTGAATCATTGATTGATGATATCAAATCAATTTCATGTATACTGATCAATAATCGTATGACATTCTTTATTGGATTGGATATTGCTTAACGTCTCATATTTATGTAACTTGGCTAATCGAGACGAAGGGAGGGACGTAAGGGATGACGCGGGGGGACAAAGGGAATGATAAAACAATAAATAGTCTTACCTAAGTGGTATCGTCTTTTTGTTTAAGCCCATTAAAATAAGACAAGTATTAACAATAATCGAAGGAATTGTTACAAGTGTCATTGCTAATTTTGAAACTCGATGTGAAAATTGTTCCGTTTTGTCTGCTTTCTTCTTAACTCATTCAGACCACGTGTCCATTACAATGGACATAACAATTATGTTTTTTTTTTTATTTAGACTTAAAGTTTTTTCAATTTGGGCCAACAAAAAATTCAAAAAAATTTGGGAATTCAAATTCAAAGTTTTTTAACCTCGTTGCGATAGGACAAAATAGTACTGTTTTTAGAGAAGATTGAAAATTGAAATGTGCAAAAACGGTCAAAATAAGTTTTTTTGCCTTCTCCCGGAAATTTAATATATTGCCAGTATTTGAGATACAAAAAATTCAAAATACGCAAAAAATTTCGTAAAAAATCTAGTTTTAGAATGCACTTAAAATTCACATTTGAACACAAACGTTGCTTTTATTCGAATCCAAAATTTCCCATAATTCCTTAAATATAACAATGAAAATTATAAAAAAAATACTAAAAATATCAGAAAAATCACGGAATGTTTATTTGTAGCTTAAAATATCCTAATTTGTGCCAATTTAATTATGGTCTGAATGAGCTAAGATAGTCGTTATAAAGCATATTTGGTTCATAAAGACTGTCAATTGTCGTAAACATTTTTTTAATGGGGTGTCTTTAGACATAGATTGGACCAACTCGAATGATAAATCCAATGTATATTACTTTGTTCATGGAGAATTCAACCATACGATGAAGTGTTCCCCACACAATGTGTATGCTGAGGAGATTGAATATTATAGAGTAGCTCAGTAGACTGTTCGTATTAGTTGGACTCGACACTCGAGGTAGATGTTACCGACAAGTAGAGATAAGACTTTTCTCCTCGTTTTCAAGGGGCCAAATTTGAGTTTGGATGATTATTATTATTATTCGTTTATGTCATTGTAATCAAACTTTGAATTTAAACTTTAGACTAGCAGTGAAAACTGTTTGCATGTTGCCTTCTATCACATGTATTCATACTAGAAAACGCTTAAGTCGCCGCCGCGATGATGGATGAGCGTAATTCTTTTAAACGAAAAATAGCGTCTAAAATTGCGATTTTTTAATAGATAATTTTCGATTACGCTCAATTTCACACGAATATTATTCATAAATTAAAGTTCTGTGAAAAAATCATACAAACGGATAAGCACGTAGGTTTATCGTCGAAGAAATGTTAAAAATTGAAAAAATCGTAAATGTAAGATTATCATGAGAAATGATTTTTCGATTGCGCTCAAATTTCACACGAATATGAATTCATAAATTAAGGTATCGTGAAAAATCATTACAATGGATAAAGCATGTAGGTGTTATAAGTCGAGAAATTGTTTTAAAAATTTAAAAATCGTAAAATTGCGATTGTCATAAGAAATAATTTTCGATTGCGCTCAAATTTACACGAATATATTAATTCATAAATTAAGGTTCTGTGAAAAATCATACAATCGGAAAGCATGTAATGTATAAGTCGAAGAATTTTTAAAAATCGAAAAAAATCGTAAAATTGCGTTTTTCATTGAGAAATTAATTTTCAAACGATTTTTCCCTCCGTGCAGTTCTTCGTTCAGAGATTTCATAGACTCCATAATGTCATCGCAATTTGACTATTGGTTTAGCCGGAATATGTGTTCAAGACAACACAAAATACAAAAAAAGAAAAGAAAAAGTAAAAAAAAAAAAAACATTCCGGATTTATATCTCCATGTAGTGAAATGGAAATTCGACAGCTCGCTACGCTCGCTACGCTCATCCAATTATATCATGTATAAGACCTTAAATAATTGTTGTCAAAAGTTTAAATCTGTTATCTACAATAATCTTATTAAGAAATAATTGGAGAAGATGATTTTTTAAAAGCTAATAAAAAAATAAACAACTGATACGTAAAAATCTATCTAAACATGAAAAAATACACAAGCCAATCGTTTTAATTTTTTCTTAACAATTATTCTTGTCCTTCCATTTAGACATGGTTTCATTTTTGTTTGCTTTGCTCAACTTTGAATAAAGTTTTAATTAAGATTAATCACACATAGAGTATTTTTCTTTTCATATTATAGAGCTAATTAAGAATGATAACTTACCTATGTAGAAAAGAACCTTGGCACTAAAGCCAAAACATCTTCTCTTTCTGGGCCAACATTTTCCACTTCACGACGAGGAATTTACAAGGACGCCATCTTTTTTAAGACGTCACAATAATATATTGCATACACTTTTAAAGGACAAATGTATGCACATTATTTAACCATCTTTTCTCATAAGTTATATGCGGACAAAATTTATATATACGGACAGAAAATAAATATAATTTTGAGGATTTTTATAGGGATTCATAATGAAATGAACAATAAAAAACCAAAACCCTAAAACGTTTTTTTTTTTTTTAATTATCAAATTTTATAAACATTACCTTGAATATTAATTCGAGTAAAATTTTTAAATTTCAATATGATTTTGTTAGATATTTGGCATCTACAATCAAAAATATTTTCATTAACCTTTTGATGTAAAGTGTTTGTCGTAATGTCACTAGAATTGTTAACTAGCGATAATTCATTATAATATGATACTGACAAAACGTCATCTCCAGTGTTTAATATGTAGATTTATGAAAAATTTATTGTATGCACAATTTGTGTGTGAAGACAATCAAGATTCTGATTTGAAGCTTTGTATTTAATAAGTTATGATTAAAAATAAGTATTTTATTATATAATTTTTTAATCACATTACTATGGTTCATTTTATTAAATCATAATTAAATTCAAGATAAACATTAAATAATATTTTATTTTACAGTCAGTTTATATAATTACCACAGGTAGAATCTACTTTTGTCAGAACTTTCAATACACAACAAGAGATGAGTAAAAGTAAACTAAACCACATACATTATATCAAATATTCTCTTTACCTTTGTGTTGTTATGACCTTTAAAGCTGGTTCTAAGAATTTATTCCAGTCTTATTGAAGCACAAATGTGGAGTATCCATTCCCTCGTATATTCCCCTCAGAACTAACATCAAGAATAAACATATTCACTTTATATATTCTACCTGCCTTTGTTTTCCAAAATTATTATCGACCATTGTATTAACTCTATATTGTATTATTCTCCTTTACTGAACAAAATAATACGTTTTAATATCAAAGGATTGTGCTTGAAGTTCGAGATAAAATATTCAGATGTTTGTCCTTGGCATTATTGAGCGTATGATTCTTTTGGCATTGTGTTTTGATCAATACTACAAACATTATAGACAAGACTACACTGGATTTATCTACGAATATCATATCGAAGTACAATCCTGTAAGAGATTTCTCAAAATTGGGCGCCAAGATACACAATCAGCAGATTAATTACCTTACCTCCAACTCCAAGGCGTCGTTTCATGTCAAGGTACTGGGATGATAGAAATTCCCTACATGATAAATAAATAAATAGTATTTAAGAGTCTACCCACTCAGTTTTATAACTGATTTTCAGTGGGAGACAGTAAATCAAAGCGACCAAGCCAACCCTGTAGGCCTTGACGCAATCGACGAGTGAGCGATAAGGCTAGTTCTCCCAGCCTACCTGTCGACCTGCAGGCCAGAAAAAAAGTTCTTATATATTTGGTTGTTTAAGAGTTTCATTATTTACCTTTTTTTATTTAATATAGTGGAAGATTTTTAAGTAAATATTAATAGTTTTTATGACGGAATATTAGTTAACCTGAAAAATTATTTCATTATTAAAATTTTAGTTCAGGAAAAATAAATTCTAATAAATCAATAACAAATTAAAATTACCCGCCCTAAAAGTTTCGTCTGTATAATTATCAGGTATGTTTAAACAGAAGAATGGAATTTAAGTAGAAACAGTTTACCTGTTGGTAACTGGAAAGGTGGAAATATTGAATAAAGATGAAATGAAATGAGATAGTAAACATGGTTCAGAGGAATAAATATGAATTGTATTTTATTAAATATTTATAAAGCATACATGTTTGTAGAATAAACTTAATTATCGAGCTTATAACTTTTAAGAGATTGGAGTCATTCACAATGCTGATATTAATGTGTGCATAAATTTTAACAATGATAGCCTGGTGGAGGCACTTAATTTCTGTCTATTTTTTTACCATCATACCAGAGTCATAGTAGCCTACGATAAAAACAAGGTTAAACATTATTCCTCATACTCTCATTCGTCTCCCAACATTTTTCAACTCTTTTCCACAATCTTCTTCAATTGACATTTTCGCTCATCAATTTCGGATTTTTTATCATAACTTCCTCATCTCACTAAACATACTAAATATAATTGTGCTATTGTATTATAGTTATTGTTAAAAAGCATTATCTCGGTACCCTAACATATAATATTGTATATTTACGAGAATAAGACCTATGTTGTATTGTTTACTAAGTGTTTTTATGTATTTGAATTTGTATTACCTCGATGTAAATTGTCATCAATACTGTTTTATCATAATTGATTTACATGTATTGATGCAAATCATTAAATTCGTATTACTTTAAAATTCTTAGGAGACGAAAGCTCAGTATTGATTAATATAAACAACGACGGAGATTACAACAATGTAATAAATATATCAGGTGTAACATATTTTTTAGTAGATATGGTTATTGTTCATAGATCTGACATATTGGAAAATATTGGAAAAAGAGAAATTCATGAAAACGTGGCGTTCAAATAATAATCAGAGAGTTACTTTCAAGTGATTAAACGTCTTCTATATTCAAAGATATATGGATTAATTTAGAGAAAATATGTTTCATAACATATTGATTCAATATCACGTCGACAAATTATTTGAAGTCTTACCCTATATTTTCGTTTAGTTAATCTTGTCACCATGTATTATTTTTACTAGCACATTATGAAGGTAGTATCCGGTTCGGCACAGCTGAAATCACAAAACAAACATTACACAAAGCAATATTATGAGGAATGATTTGGGAATAAATAATGAAAAGATTTGGTTATATGTAAATTTATATATACATAAAAATATAAAATTATAATAAAATCGCGTTATGTGACGAAGCAGGTAGTCCCTTTAATTTATTAATTTAAAATATGTTTATATCTCGCACAATTGATATATTCAATCAATAGTCGACCCTATTCCTAAGATTTAAAATAAATTCATAAAAAATAGCAATTAACCGATGGAATGAAAATGTAAAATATTAATATATGTTATATGTTCAGTATATGAAACACATAAATTTTCTTTTGTTATTGTCATGTTTAAAAAAATCCTTTGATATTGGATAACATACTGGCGTAGTGTAATGAACTGTTAATGTTGGATAATGTAAATATATAAAATACATTGTAATTAATACAATTTAAGTTATCGTAGTAACCATCCAATGATTCAATCAATTATTTCATGTACAAGGTGATATTTATATTTTGTATAATGCAATAGAGTAAATACTAATGTTATACAATATTAGTTTACATGAGCGTGGTCTCCATCATACTTACGAATCTGAATGACTTGACGGATAGAGGTAGCCCCCCTGCCTTGAGCACCTCTGGTTTGTTGGTCCTCGAGATCATAATGCGGATAGAGCGTTTAAAGCTCTCCGAGGCCCCGTACCACTCACAACCATACACGGCCTCTCTCAGCTGCTCGCTCTGAAACACATAGGTTAGAGAAGAGCACACGCACACAGCACACGCACACCGCACACCGCACACGCACAACACGAACACGACGAACACAAACACAAACACAAACACAAACACAAACACAAACACAAACACAAACACAAACACAAACACAAACACAAACACAAACACATAGTCTCGAATGGCGATATTGCATAGATATAGCCGTGTAAACTAGAATGATAATGCAACAATGTTTTATAAAGTAAGACCCCTATGCTACTTCTTGGGTATTGAACCCGTATTTCGACAAATTTTATGCTGCAACAAACATTTTTTTAAATGTATTTTCCAACGTGGAACACGGTTATAACATTGGCTATGATATGTGTTACCTGAATGTGACAGGAAGGAAAAGAAAACTCATTCAGGTGGGAATGGGACGAATGAAAATAAGCAACAATCACAAAGTAAGTAATTGATTTTCTTTACCTCGTCCGTGAGTTGATTTCCTAACCAACACAACATGAACAATTCTCCAGCATATAAGTATAAAATGGTTACAGCAGCCATAACATTCACGTCCAATTTAGGCGCCTGAAAATAAAACGTTTAAAAATTGGTTTTTCATCATTGCAAAATATTGTGTACATTCTATTATTGCATTAGTTACTACATGTTTTTAGATGAGACTAAAATAAATAAATTATATCAAAAAAATATTTAAAGATATTGATTTTTGTTATCTATTCAGTTCTTCTCGCAGAGCATTTATGTATCTGATTTGATGTTTGAATACAAACAAGAATTTGATTCTTAAATAAATCACAACTTTTTTTATGGGTTCGTATTAGAGAACTTAAATTAAAGTCAAATATGGGTTTTATGTTTAAATTGACTACACGTGTTCATGCAGAAAAGTATCTGGAATGATCTATTTTTGGATTAAGGGGCCTTAAGCATTGTTGTAGCTTATTTTTTCCTTATATATGCAGCTATTGTTAAACTAATGAGATGGATTAAATATAATTCCCCAAATCGGCGATATAATCTAAACACAAGATGTATGCTATCATGATTATGAATAATTAAATCATATTGTATTTATTATGTATATTGTTACCTATATAAAAACATAAATCTCTAACCTATATCCTGAAATATATATTATATGAATTGTCCTAATCAGAGAAAGAAACATGATTGTAACAAAATGAAAATAAAACATTATATTTACCAGTGTGGTGATGTAGAGAGAGTAAAGGCCTGTAGTTGCGAATGCATATACTTCAATTGCTAGACTGGCATTAAATATTTGTTGCACGTCTTTGGTCAACCTGTTCGGAATAATGTGACAATGAAATACATGATGGAGAGCATGTGATATTTCCCTTTCATATTAACCATTTCAGTCCATCATTATTATTGTGTAAATAAGGTAATTTTTAGAAAATAATTCGAGTTTCGCATTTGAGGCGTACACTGGTTTGCTCGAGCTCATCCAACAGTCTTAATAATGAGCCTGTCACAATATCTAAAATTACGCCAAGAGTCTGCCCTCCTCTTTTCGTCATACTACTCATACAGAACATAACCATAATGTTTGTAAACAATAAATAAAAATAAATTTGTGATAAGCGAAAAAACTTACATTAAAATCATCTGGTGATGCTTCACACATTCTCTGAGATACTTATTGATCTCAATATTGGCTTTACGTCTAAGAGTATCTTGATTTACTGTAGCAACGTCTATTCGTTGACGTTGTTTTTTCCATCCACGTCGAGTCCTATTGTCTTGTTGATCTTGTCTATTTCTAACGTAACCATCTTCTCCTACCTCTGCATGATGTGCATCTCCGGTTATCTCTGGTATACCTGCAGCTTCAACTTCATTAGCTTGACCCACCAGAATTCTTACAGAACATTCTTGAGGTTCTAAACAAAGATCTTCCTCCATGAGGTTTTCGACCTGCACTACCAAAGCATCCTGGTCATGCTTGGTGAGGTTTTCTTCCACACGTTTTAAATGTTCCAGAGTAGAGTTGAGCAGATCTCTATCAACAACATCGCTCTCCCTCCCTCTGTTGGATTTATCTGAAGAGCCCTGAATTGTTACCTCATGACCACAATCTAAATCAGCAATGTCCTCCATAAGAATTGGTGGCATTTCTCTCTCGGGTAGGTTTATGTCAATAGCGACGTATTGGCGGATATTATCGATCTTTATCCGAAGAAGTTTGTATTGTCCAATCAGATGAATGGTGATTGCCATGTACAACGCCATTGGAAACGTAAGCATTATTACGTCCACGGAAAATAGTGAATGGATTGTTATTAAGGTGATTTCAAAGACCGGCGTGTATGTGTATTCATATGGTAACCAAAGCCTGAAAACGAAAAGAGTAAAATATGTAAATACATTTCGTAGAACTAGGAAGCTTCCCAAACGCTTTTTCATGCGCGTTGTTGGATAAGCGTAATTGGTGCATTGAGCTGCCATTGTGTTCATGAGAAATATTTTTTCGATTGCTCTCAAATTTCACACGAATATATTTATTAATAAAATTAAGGTTTCGTGAAAAAATCATTACAATCGGATGAAGAATGAAGGTGTTATAAGTCGAAAAAAGTTTTAAAAAATCGAAAAAAATCGTAAAATTGCGATTTTCATGAGAAATAATTTTTTGATTGCGCACAAAAACGTGGCAGTTCTAAGTTCAAAGATTTCGAAGGCCTCCAGAAAATGTCATTTAAAATTATTGTGTTCACCACGGCCCGTATTAAATTGTCAAACTTGGTTATTTTGGAGCTAGGTTCCATCGGCAAAAAACTCACATAAGAAATAACATAAGGACGATCTTAATGCCCAGTGACCTTGGAGGATTTTGATTTAAAACAAGTATTGGCTATTATTGACGTACTCGGTAGCTTTTTTTCAAAATCCGCTATATTTAGTTTTGTTATTTGGGCAACTGGTTCGGTCAAAATATGATAATTACGAAAGGGTATGATTTTGGAAAGCATACTATTTTCGCGTGTTTTAGTGTATATTTGTGCACAGTTTCAAAAAACGATGTGATAAAAGTCAATTTTAGATCGGTACGATGCTCTAGAATCAATGCGGAACAAAAAAACAGCTGGTTACAGCTGATATAAGAAATTCCCCAAAACGCCAATTTTTGACCAGGAATAAAAACCTAAACAAAAATCGTGTACAGGAACAAGATATAATTTTTTAAACCGTCATTTAAGTGTATTGTTATGCTATGGATTATGTGTTAAAATTATGTTTTGGGTGTACTAGCCCCTTTAATATTAGACAACCAGCGAATTCTATTTAAATAATAACCGATCACTGGTTGGCAATTATTTGTCAAACAATGGCTTCACCATCGACAGTGATGTTTAAAAAGGCAAATTCTACACTGAAAATTTCTTACAATTCGTAGGTTAAACAAAAGCATTAAACTTATAGTTAAGCAGTTACATTATTTTCACTTCAAATTATACAACAATTCATTTGTTACATTTTTATTTTCTAGTATAGTAATTTTTCACATGCAGCGGAGACTTTGAATATGACAACAGTGGATGAAAGCCTTGTGAAAGCTGTATATATGAAGTATTTGAGAAGCATATTAGGTAAGACCAGATGGGATCGAATATGGATTGAAAATATGAAATCTATTTTCGTAGGACTACTCGATAAAGTTCAATTATGTCTACATGACAAATTACATCACATTCTACAAGAAACTTACGAATAACACTAACCTAAGGCCTACGTTGAAGATTAGTTCTAGGACCCACTAACAAAGTATGTTAAAGTTTTAAATTAAATTTTTGTGATTAATTCACTAATCCTGAATGAATTTTACATCAAAATTCTTGGGAGTGCCTAATCATATTTCATTTCTTATAAACGCATGATTACAATTACCACTAATAAATCTCTTATGAAATAATTTTTTACTCATCTTATTTAACTTATCTTACCTAAATGGAATCATTCTTAGGCTGAATCCAACGATAATGAGGCAAATAACGCAAAGCAAACTTGATCCATTCATAAATATCATAAAATGCTTTGAGATCCGTTCAGCAAATCGTTCAGTTACTTTTGCTTGTTGCTGAAGTTTGTCGATATTCAGTTTAGATGGTTCATAAAGGTTTTCAAAAACCATAAACATCCTTTTGATTGAATATCTGTGTTTGTATAGAGAAGCATTACGCACAAGTGTAATGACATAACCAAACGCAGCTCCTGAGTACTCCATCATCAGATGCAAATTTCCCCACACGATGTGCGTGCTTATTAAGTTGAAGGCAATTGAATAAACAAAGCGAAAGGTTTGAACGCGAATAAGAAAATATCTCCAGTAGTATACTAAGCTCTTTGGTTCACGTTCAAGAGGCCAAAAACCTGGAAAAATAATTAAAAAACTTAAGGAATGTTATCAGAACCATGGAGATACGTTATTTTTTTTAAACAGGAAAAAATTATTCAAGGAATAATAAGCAGACAGTTGAATGTATGAGAAAATAGTTTTTAAAAAAATAATTGGTGCACCCACTAGGAATTTGTATGTATGTGGCATGTATTATGCTACATTTCGCATTCACTGCAGGTGAAAATATTAAATAATAATTAACAAATAATTATCAAATATGTTTTAAATTAAAATCTTATGTTTTTAAAATTGTGTTCAATATAATATTTTTATTCATAGTGCATTAGTTAATAGTGTAAAAATATGCTGTTTTCTGTTTGCATTTCAAATAAACATTATATTGATTAAATTTTCTGATAAAAAATAATATATAGTGTATTTTATGTAACTAATATATGTTTTATTTTTACTATTGTAATAACCTCACTTCTATCTTGAAATAAATAATAATCTATATAAGAGATCATTTCGATAATCAACATTAGGAATATGACTGTCAGTGTGACTTGTTGAAATGTTTCCTTTTAATTTTGTTTTTAATTAAAGTTTAATTAATTCGTGCCACGTCTTCTTGAGATTAAAAGTCTAATCCTTGAAGACATTGAAGATACAATTGATTCAAAAAAATATGAAACGAGTAGAACAGGTACACTGATTATTAAAATGTAATCATTGGACATACACTGTTCTTATAAGAAATACTTTTTAAACGTAATATTTCGACACTAGTCGAGTGTCTTTTTCAAACTGAGTTTGAACAAAGGAATATTTTAACAATACAAATAAATATAAAAATAACAATGATAACAAAATAACATGATTAGCATAAAAATAAAATATTGCAGAAACAAATTATGTTCAAATAATAGGTGAGGCCAAGAACATAAACACCAAATCGTCAAAACATCAAGTTTAAGATAGCATTGCAACCATGAAAACCTTCATTCAAATATTAAACGATAAATTAAATAACCATTGTTCAAAGTTTTATCAACGGTACTCCCTCAAAGAACTTACCTAGATAGTAGAGCATTCTTGCCATTAGTCCTAGACATCGCCTTTCTTGAAGAACTTTATCTACAGGAGGCGATGATGAGTCTTCTGACGTAGCCATCGTGGAATTAATTTAGTTATATTGCCTACTTTGCAAAGCAATGGTCTACTTGCAAGTCATGTTCCCAAACAAACTTTAAACAAACTGCCAATTTCTTGTTATTGGAGGTTAAGATAATTATTTATTTCACATTATTGGCATGTGCTCGAGCATTATTGGCTGAAGTACTCCACAACGGCAATTGGCACAATATTAGCGTCCATCGTTTAAATATACAAGTAGATAAATTATATTTTCAATTAACAGTAGTCACTGAATTGATTTTCAGATAAGGGCTTTAATTTGAGTGGCTTGTTATGAACGTTGCTTGGACGTTGAATAGCTTGTAACCGCTAGTACTTGTAAAAACTTCAGATATACGTGTGTAACGCGTATATTATAAAGTATTTAAAATGTGACTATGTTTTCTTGGTACCACGTACTAGTTTTCAAGTTGTGACCACCTTTAAAAAGTCGATGCCTCCTTACAATTCAAATTTTAAATGTGTCTAAATCGGTTACATGAAAATCAACTAGATTTCGTTTTTGATATGAAAATCAGTAAAATATATAAAATAAACAGCGATATGAATGATCCAACATTACTTCAACACAATAATGCTCTAAGCATCTGTAATACAAAACACAAAACTTGTTTCACCTATCTCTAAAATCAAATTGTTTGGCATGTCAACAACAAACCTTACTGAAAATTTAATTCAGTTTTACACAAGCGAAAAACACTTAGGTAAAATATATATTGGGATAAGATTTTTACTTTGTTATCAACAACCCTCAACTTTAAGACCATTATGATTACACACTTGTAGATAGAACAAATCCGTAGAAATTCCGAACAAATAAACAAAATTTACAAAATTCGAACAAACTGTAGGCCTATAAACGATTACCGGTGACTGCGCGAAAAGCTACTTTCCGAATTCTAAAGAGATTAATCATAGTAAATCAATAAAAACACCTCGCATTTGACATCACCACAAAAAATAAATGTCTGAATATCATAATTAGACAATTTCAAAAAACATAATAAATATTACTCAAATGTACCAAAGGCTGACTGCCATTTATCATATAAGTATTTAAAACCAATTTAATCCAGCACTTATTTACATTTTACCCGACTTACATTCAAGAATATTGCCGATATTTCGAAACACATCCACACGGCGACAAAATGACTGCTACATTGGCGCCCAACCCCTTCCAACAACAAGGCATTCGTGAGGCTTCGTGCTATTGATATTTGCTTGTGGCTTTGATTTCTTGTTATTCTGTTGTTTTACTCAGCAATCATCTTTGTGTTGTATAGCTCTGTTTCTGCGATTATGTTCCGGGACATATGTTGAGTACTCTATGATTTGTACCTCTAGCTAGACTATACGGTTTGAAGCATTCCCATGAAGGGCATATTGTTTCACTCAAAGAATATCAAAGTGGGAGATACGCCTACTGACCTACATTAGAATCAATAAAATCAGCATTTTATTCCTACATTGATGAAAACTATACTTTAAACAAAATTCACATAAAGTTTGTTATATAAAATTAAAAGATTTGGTCTTACACGAATGTGAGAAAATCAAAACTAAGACGGTATAAATTTATTAATAAGGTTTGTATACGATATTTAATTCATTTAATCTTTCATCAATAAATTATAAGATCTTCATACACATTCCTAGACGTGTTATTATATCATTCCAATAAAAAATCATATTTTAAATAACCAAAACATAATCTAAATTTTATATGCTGTAAACGTGTTTCAATAATGTGTGAATTTTATAAGACAAAAGAGAGCAGACACTTGTGCCTTAATACTCAACTCAAATGAGATTCTATATGTTTCTGTATCAATGAGTGATCGAGTGATTGAGTGCGCTAAAAAAACGGAGGAAACGATGAAAAGATTGCACTGAAATAATTATAACAAATATCCGGTTCCAGTTTTGTGGTTGCTGTTAAAATTTTCCGCAAAATACATTACGATTTAAACTTAAAGGAAATACAATTTTAACAAATTGTCACAGCTTTGGCATCAAACAATAATTGTGAAAGTAGCAATCAGTAGTGTCCACTTGACATACCTAACAGCTTCCACAATGTATAAGCGCAATCATCCCTTTAAAATGTTAACCATACCAATACTACTGACAGACATGTCAATATGTTCAATTTCATTCAATAATACTTGTGGATCTATTTTATGTATTATATTATTGTTCACTAATTAAAAATACATACTTATAATAATTAGGAATATCACAACGAGCACAGCCTTAAAACACAGAATTGAGGTTGATATTGAGGGTGATAAAGATAATTAAGTTAATAATAAAAATTAATAATAGAATTATGATTACCATCACATAAAATTACAATATAATTCAAAGGCTATAGCTAAAAATCTAAAAATACAATCAGTGTTAATATCGTTATTTTTTGTGTGAAACCTGTTATAGGGTGCTAGGTTATTGTGAAGGAATGTTCGAGGGCTGTTTAAGATGACTTTATCCTCCCAGGAACACTTTGGTCTTATCTTACCAATAACACTGATAGCCAGTTGAAGAGCCATTTCATATGGTGATGGTGGGAAATGATTTACATATTAACAATTACAATAACGCCTACGTGACAGTGTTTTCCGACTTGTGTAATTGAGAAACATTCTCAAACAGTTTCTGGCAGGACGATTAATAAAACAACCGATTGATAAGTACATTTCACACATATTACTTCTACAAAGAGTGTGAGCAATAATTTAAAATATTATATAACCTATTTTAAGTTTATAAATAATAAATAGAAATACTACGATTAATAAATATGTACATTTTATGTTTGTTAAGTGAGTGACATTTTGTATACTAGAAACTATTGTGTTTTAAATATCAGCAGATTTAAGATATCCATTGATAACAAAAATTTATTTAATTGTATTTTAATTATTTAGGCGTAATTGATTTGAAAGATAAGTGATTTTTTTTAGTAATGTGGGAAATTTTTTGAAGTTGATAAAAATAAAAATATCGTAAATCCTAAACGAATACAATTTTGTTAAGCATCAAACATTAAAATACCTAATATTAAAATATGAAATAATAACCACAATTTTATATTAAATTTATCAATACAAATAATGTTTAACCCATCTTCTCATTAATCTTGACTCCCTGGATTATTTTCCCCATCACTTTATGCAAGTAGTAGGCCGTTCCCATCATCTGTAAAAAAAAGTATAATTTCACATCACATTCTCTTGTAAACATTTAATTCACATTCGTTCTATACAATAAAAATTAAATTTAAACTAATCTTATTTGCTGTAATTTAAATTTGTGTAAAAAGAAAGAAAGTAAAATTGGTAAGAAAAAAGAAATAGAGTGTGAGAAGAGAAACTGATTAAGATTTCGCAAACAAATCTAGACGCTGCAAGTACGGAAGCGTAAATTAATCGCTATATCATCATTGTTCCCACTGTTTTAAAGCATTCCATCACAATTTTGCATCACCATCTGTAAACAATGTTCATAATCATTAATTTCATATGAATGAATGAATGAATGTTGAATGTTGTTATATATTTTCTTAATTTTTTGTTAACATTTGTACTTTGTATTGATAAGTACGCTGGATCCCCGTGGTCATCCATACTAATTGGCCAGCTTAAAGAGGGAATTTAATAATAATAAGAAAAAACGGAGCTTATTTCCCCCTTAAATGAATCTAATTTTTTTGTGAATGAGTCATATTGTTAAAAAGCTTCTGATATTTTAAAAATATAATGTAGGGAATTTTAATTTCGAAATTTATCAACATTTCATCAGTGGAAAAACAATATTTCAAGGATGTAAATTTTGGATTGTAATGTAATAACATACATCGTAAGAAGTTATATTTAAAAATATTTTTCGTAGAATTTCGTGCGTGTACGTAAGCGTAAGCTCAATATTACAATACATACAAGTCTGAATGACTTGACGGATAGAGGTAGCCCCCCTGCCTTGAGCACCTCTGGTTTGTTGGTCCTCGAGATCATAATGCGGATAGAGCGTTTGAAGCTCTCCGAGGCCCCGTACCACTCACAACCGTACACGGCCTCTCTCAGCTGCTCGCTCTGAAACACATAGGTTAAAGTGAGCACACGCACACGCACACGCACACGCACACGCACACGCACACGCACACGCACACGCACACGCACACAAACACAAACACAAACACAAACACAAACACACACACAAACACACACACAAACACAAACACAACCCTTACAGAAAAATACTACTGAAAACTACTAAAAAAAACTACTGAAAACTTTTGAGTAGTTTTTTTGGAAAACTACACAAAAGTTTTCAGTAGTTAACTACACAAAAGGTCAGTAGTTAACTACACAAAAGTTTTCAGTAGTGAACTAGTACTCAAACAATTGTTAGATAGCAGGCTCATTAGTATTAGTATTAGTAGTTTTAGGGCGTTTTAACAGCTAAGATTATTTGCTCCTCCAAGATAAAACAATTTCTAATACTTCTTTCCAAGGGGAGGAACGTAAGGGATCCAATAAAAACAAAAAATTCCTACCTAACCTTTTTAACTTTTCTATTTAAAACATACAGGACTTTCAACCGAAAAGGAGTTTTATCAAAAATATAAAGAATCAAACGTAGGAGTTAATCTTACGTTCGATGCGGGCGTATCCATTTAAAACAAAATACTACTAGGCCATACCTTTTAACGTTTCTATTTTAAATATAAAGGACTTTCAAACGAAAAGGAGTTTTATCAAAATCATAAAGAATAGAATGAAAAAAAAGACACCTCGAAGGGGATTTTATCCAACGAACCCTCACACAGAAGTCAAACCTGCTACCATCCTGCCACAACGCACTGTGATCAAAGGTCGCCTTTAAACATAACTAGTGAACTGGTCGAACGTAAGTGCCATTCTTACGTTAGAACATAAACTCTGAATTCTTCCGTTCGAACGTAATAATATACCTAGGCTAGGTACACTACGTAATAATCAACAAAATGCATATTTTCTTTTACAAAAATTCAAGACAAGCAATGAAGACATGCAGCAGGCCTAGGCCTACCGGCCTATAAAGCCTTAGTAGGCCTACCTATTTAAATATTAAATCAAATGAAAACATAACTTTCCAAATGCCCGTTGTTGTTTTATAATAAACTTGCATTTATGTTCTAAACGTTATATGAATTTTAATCTGAGGTAGCCCTAGGCCTACTTTATGCCATTAAAAAACACTATTTTAATATTTCTTAAAATTTAACTTAGGCCTATGTTTTATTTATTTTATTTATTTGTTTAACGTCTATCCTATTCAGTTATAAAACTGATTTACAAAGGAGGACTACGGAATGAAGCCTATGACTGAATGAATTCTACAATGCATGAAGGAGCATCACCCACCAACTAGGCATACATACACAATGTGTAGGCACTTCTGTATTTGCAACTGATTGGTCATTGGCAAATACATTAATTATAGGCCTATAGGTCCATGCATGTAGCATTTCTAGACAAGATTTAAAGAAACTTTTAGTAAACAAATCAGCTTTTGCTTCTTGTAAAGTAGGTTCTGGCCTACCTGGAAGGAAGGTATTCACCGCCGGTTATGGTAATCAGATAGTTAAGAGACATAACTTTTGTACCCTAACCCTAAATACCGGTATGTAGTTTAAGGCTAAGTAAGTTGTGAGCCTCCGTAGGCCCTAAGTTACCTGAACGTAAGTCAACATTTACACGTTCCATCACAAAGCATACGTATTGTACCATGCATAGGCTATGTCAAAAAAGCTGCGCGAATTTCCGTTGCCATGGTAACCGTACTTTGTTATAATGTAATTTCTCTCTACACTACTTATCGGATCAAAATAAAATTAACATATTCGTGACCGGACGGACATTTTAAATGATTTGTCCATCTCAGATTTTGTCGCCGTTTAGTTTGAAAAAACTTTCGATTAACTTTAATGTAACTTTTTAACTTTTTAAACGATTTTGCTACAAAACTAATGGCATTCAATCGAGAACGAAGCTTGCGGATGGTCAAAATTTCAACTCGATCCAAGCCTCCGTTCGAACGTTATGGGAAGACATACGAAAAAAAAAAGTGAGTATTTTTTCCGTCAGAGTCAAAAAGGAACGCTCGCTTCGCTCGCTTAATTATAACAAAGTACAGTTACCATGGCAACGGAAAGTCGCGCAGTATTTTTGGCTCATGATAGCGGTCGAACGGAGGCTCGGATTGATTTGAAATTTTGACCATCCGCAAGCTTCGATCTGGATTGAATGCCATTAGTTTTGTGGCAAAATCGTTCAAAAAGTTAAAAAGTTACATTAAAGTTAATCGAAAACTTTTTTTTTCAAACTAAACGGCGACAAAATCTGAGGTGGCTAAATCATTTAGAATGTCCGTCCGGACACGAATATGTTAATTTTATTTTGATCCGATAAGTAGTGTAAATGGTAATTACATTATAACAAAAGTAACGTTGCCATGGCAACGAAAAGACGCGCGAAGTTTCTAATGCACTGCCACCTAGAAGTAATCAAAATACTTTTGAAGAAGCAGTGTATTATTTTTTACCAAAGAGTTTAAATAATTTTCCCAAGGAGTCAAGGTCCTCTAGATGGCGGTGGATTTTATCCACAAAGTAAAGATTTACATACTGGTTTACCCAAATACCTCGCCGTAGACAGCAAACGTTGCAAATTTAAAAATTAAAAAAAAAATGTGCAATGTGTGTCTAGCTATAGCACGTGCTCGCTTATCAACGCGTCCAACTGAGCGTTTCCTAGTTATAATGTAATTTCCATCTAAACTACTTATCGGATCAAAATAAAATTAACATATTCGTGTCCGGACGGACATTCTTAATGATTTGGCCACCTCAGATTTTGTCGCCGTTTAGTTTGAAAAAAAAACTTTCGATTAACTTTTATGTTACTTTTTAACATTTTGAACTATTTTGCCACAAAACTAATGGCATTCAATCCAGATCAAAGCTTGCAGATGGTCAAAATTTCAAATCGATCCGAGCCTCCGTTCGACCGCTATCATGAGCCAAAAAAGCTGCGCGAATTTCCGTTGCCATGGTAACCGTACTTTGTTATATGTAATTTCTATCTATACTACTAATCGGATCAAAATGAAATTAAATATTCGTGACGGACGGACATTCTAAATGATTTGGCCATCTCAGATTTTGTCGCGTAGTTAAAAAAAACTTTCGATTAACTTTAATGTAACTTTTTAACTTTTTGAACGATTTTGCTTCAAAACTTATGGCATTGAATCAAAAACGAAGCTTGCGGATGGTCAAAATTTCAACTCGACCCGAGCCTCCGTTCGAACGTTATGGCGAGAAATACGAAAAAAAAAAAAAAAACAGTGACTATTTTTTCCGTCAGAGTCAAATGGAAACGCTCGCTTCGCTCGCTTAATTATAACAAAGTACGGTTACCATGGCAACGAAAAGTCGCGCAGTGTTTTTGGCTCATGATAGCGGTCGAACGGAGGCTCGGATCGATTTGAAATTTTGACCATCCGCAAGCTTCGATCTGGATTGAATGCCATTAGTTTTGTGGCAAAATCGTTCAAAAAGTTAAAAAGTTACATTAAAGTTAATCGAAAGTTTTTTTTAAAACTAAACGGCCACAAAATTCGAGGTGGCCAAATCACTTAGTTGTCGTCGATCACGAATATGTTAATTTTATTTTGATCCGATAACTAGTGTAAATGGAAATTACATTATAAACAAAAGTAACGTTACCATGGCAACGAAAAGACGCGCGAAGTTTCTAATGCACTGCCACCTAGAAGAAATCAAAATACTTTCGAAGAAGCAGTGTATTATTTTTTTACCAAAGAGCTTAAATAGTTTTCCCAAGGAGTCAAGGTCCTCTAGATGGCGGTGGATTTTATCCACAAAGTAAAGATTTACACACGGGTTTACCCAAATACCTTGGAAATTATAAATAATATTGGAAACATGGCGCCGTAGACAGCAAACGTTGCAAATTTAAAAAAAAAATGTGCAATGTGTGTCTAGCTATAGCACGTGCTCGCTTATCAACGCGTCTAACTGAGCGTTTCCTAGTTATAATGTAATTTCCATGAAATCTACTTATCGGATCAAAATAAAATTAAGATATTCGTGTCCGGACGGACATTCTAAATGATTTGGCCACCTCAGATTTTGTCGCCATTTAGTTTCAAAAAAAACTTTCGATTAACAGTACCTTTTTAACTTTTTGAACGATTTTGCCACAAAACTAATGGCATTCAATCGAGATCGAAGCTTGCGGATGGTCCAAATTTCAACTCGATCCGAGTCTCCGTTCGAACGTTATGACGATACATACAAACAAACAAAAAACAAAAAAAACAAAGCTAGTGACTATTTTTTCCAGCAGATTCAAATGGAAATGCTCGTTTCGCTCGCTTAACCAGTTCTTTGACATACACTGCGTTTATCACACGAGGTACAACGGTTCATCTAGTTCGAACCAAGAGTAAGTGTGAACTAGTGGTGTTGTTTACCGAAGCGTACGCCCAGCACCTGACATTGACATTTAAGAAAACAAAATCAAAACAACTGGTGATAGCCACCAACTTGGTGATTTTTACCCTTCACCGAAATCATTGTTTTTAATTTATACTAGGAAAACGCTAAAGTCCCGCCGCGTTGATGGATGAGCTTTTTAAAGGTTTTAGTTTACGTGGGATATCTTTACTTTTGCAAGTGCTTTGTTTTGCTGCCTACGCATTGTAGGTGAATGTTGTCAAGTTTCTTTTGTTTCTTGTCAATTGGTATTATTTACCGTAAAAAACTTGTATTAAAAGCTTTATTTCTATGGATTCTGGCTAAATTTTTCCACTTTTTCTTTCAAAAGGTACTACATAACCATAACCTTAATGTCCATGTATAATATGAACGTTGTAGCCCCACCCGTTTGGTCAGAATTGGCCCAAATGGCACGAAAATATCGCACAAAAAGTCAAAAAACGTATATTAAAAGCTTTATTTCTCTCGATTCTGGCTAACCTTTTCAACTTTTTCTTTCAGATAGCAATACATCACCATTACCTTAATGTCCATGTGAAATATGAACGTTGTAGCCCCACCCGTTTGGTCAGAATTGGCCCAAATGGCACGAAAATATCGCACTAAAAATCGAAAAAAATCGTAAAAGTACGATATTCATGAGAAATATTTCTTCGATTGTACCCAAAAACGTAGCAAGTCTAAGTTCAGAGATTTCGAAGGTCCTGTCAAATTTTCATCAAGATCGCATATGCCGTTTGCCCGGTAGAGAGCGAACAAACAGACAGAAAAACAAACAAAAAAAAAAAAAAAAAAAAAAAAAAACACACCCGAGCTAAATTTTTGGGGGGTCGGTGAAATTGAAGTCTTCGCTTCGCTCATCCAATAACCATGGCAGTGGCCTTCTATACGTATAGCAAATGTTTACATTTGCAATCTAGATTTAAATTCATTAGATTTTTATTTATTGTAGGTTGAAATCGCAACGGATTTTGATCAGTTTGTTAGCAGTTCTCAGTTAACTAATAACGGATGTATGTTTGAAATTTCAGCTCAATCTGCTTAGCTGTTCGGCCGTTAGGTATCTGACAGACAGAGTCACAGCTTTCACAGTGAGTGCCGATTTTTTCGACCTGCGTTGTAGACTACGTTCGCTGCGCTCACTCGTCTTATAACAAACAATTCTCTGTAGAACGTAAAAATGATCTTTCATATTTCTTGCGTTTTATACAATGTATTTAATAACTAGGAAGCTTCGCAAACGCTTTTTTTAGTCGCGTTGATGGATGAGCTTTTTTGTAGGTTTTGAGTTTGCGTGGGATCTCTTTACTTTTGTAAGTGCTTTTTGAACGCATTGGAGGTGATTGTTGTCAAGTTCCTATTGTTACTTGTTAATTGCTGTTATACACCTAAAAAAACTCATATTAAAAAAAACTTTATTTCTATGGATTTTGGCGAACATTTTCAACTTTTTCTTTCGAAAGGTACTACAGAACCATAACCTTAATGTCCATGTAAAATATGAACGTTGTAGCCCCAACCGTTTGGTCAGAATCGGCCCAAATGTCACGAAAATATCGCGCTAAAAATCGAAAAAATCGTAAAAGCACGATATTCATGAGAAATATTTCTTTGGTTGTATCCAAAAACGTAGCAGGTCAAAGTTCAGAGATTTCGAAGGTCCCCTCTCCAATTTTCATCAAGATCGCATATGCCGTTTGCCTGGTAGAGAGCTAACAAACAGACAAAAAAACAAACATAAAAAAACATCTAAGCTAAATTTTTTGGGGGTTAGTGAAATTGAAGTCTTTGCTTCGCTCATCCAATTATGTATGTTTTTTTAATTTTATCGTAATTGGATATACCGTTAATTAAATTGAAGGTAGGCCTACCGAGCCGAAAACTTTCATATCTTTGATTGACAATAAATAAGTAATATTCAATTCAAACTCAAACTCTTCTAAGTAAATAATGAAAATCCGTTTGTTTTATGTAAATAGTAAATCTCACTTAATTTAACTTTGTAGTTCTGTGTGATAATTAATAATTTTTGGAATGCGCCCATTTACTTTAATATAATAAAATACATTCGTTCAAAATAAATGAAACTCAACTACACACATTGAGCTTCCCATGGAAGGCATGAAATATGTATCAACCGTGTCGTTCAATACACTTTTCAGTTAGTACTATCGACCAGAGAGAGACCCTACTGTACGCTGTACAATGTTTTATTTATAACAACCTTCGCATGATGTCGTACGAACCAAAACCAACATTCAATTTGAATTTGAATTTGATATAAGGACAGAGTGATACACACAAGGTCAATTGATAAAAAAAAAGTAAAACAGAGACATTAATTAGTAGATTGTGTCGCTTGTTAAATACATTTACATAATAAAGATAATTTCCTACCTGAGAGAAGTGTTAAAGCTCAATGAACTTTTAAATAATGGTAACTTGATCTACTACAAGTAATTTTTAAATGTTAAAACATGTTTAAAATACAAGGTCAACAAAATATCACGTACATACATAAATAAAACAACATTGATAAGTATTGAGTGTGAGTACTCGAAAATACGAGCTTAAATGAAGCCCACGACCACTCAATCCCTTGCAATCTCATTAACGACTGAGGAAAACCTCGGAAAACCTTCAGTTAGGATTTCCGGTATCATTGGGATTTGAACCCGTGAACTCTCGAATCAGAGTCGGGCGCTTAACGCTCGAGTCAACTCTGTGGCTGATACGAGTTTGAAGTCTTGACTCGAAAATGAATTTTTCAAATTCGAATTCCGAACATTTCGAACCTCATCGAACAAAGTTACAATCAATACACAAAAAAGTCTGAGTGAAAACATTGTGGCTATTCGACAGCGTATTTCTATTTCCCCAAATATGCTACAAAATCAAAATAAAGTGAATGGCTTTTAAACATGGCTCTTTTAGAAAATCAAAACTATTGTTTTTTATTTCTTCTGATCGGGCACTCGGCTTATATCGCCACTTCAAAAAAATTATCTTTCTTCAATTCTCCCAAGCACACCATTCAACGTAGGTAGTTGTGTTTTTGTGACATTAATTTTCAACTGGCTTTCTAGAAACCACCTCAATCCATATTTAATAATCGAAAAGACAACATGTTTAGATATCAAAGAGGAAAATATTAAAACCACACAATCCAATCAACATAATAGTTGTGTATTTTATTTTTATAATCAATCTTTTACAACACATGAAGAAAATAATTTACATTTACAATAAATATTACTTTTTACGTTTGCATCATAATATTATTATTCATAGATATATTTTTATTCCACATTGATCTGTATATTAATACACTCACTGATACTGATTCTCCAAAATAGAGATAGCGAAAAACTTACAATGCATGATTTATAATTCTACTTTGAAACATGTTTACAATATGGTGTAAGATTGTTAAACAAGAAAATCTTTAAATAATTGGTTAAAAACAATTTGAAGAATTGCTGGTAATATTTTGTGAAAAGGAGAATAAGATATATTATTACGAATCTGGTAGATGAAGATATTTAGTGATGGTGTAAACTGTAGATGCCTCTTTTTGCAAGAAATAACTGTGATGTTTGTTTACACTGCATCCAATGAGCTGTGTTTTTCCTGCGGGTTAGATTATTGTACTTAAGGCCTGTGATAAGATATTCATAATTTGTTCCCTTTGACAAATACAACACACGTCAAATTAGACAACAACTTTGTTGGTATTTAATGAAGCTGCACAAAAAGTAAATACTAGTTATTTGTATTTTAATGCTTTTTGTTTTTAATCCTCCATATTTAACATATAAAAATAAAATATGATTTTCTTTCGACACCCTTAGTTTTTTCAGTTTTCAGGATTAACTATCATATGCACAAACGTGGAATCAAAACGGAACAATATTTTGTTTGTTTACTGCTGCTTCTCATTAATCTTGACTCCATGGATAATTTTCACCATCACTCGATGCAAGTAGTAGGTACTTCTGAGTATCTGTAAGATAAACGCTTTGATTAATCACACCGACTTTTCTTCATTCAACATTGGTTACAATAAATTATTGTGCAAATATTGAGCAGAGGAGGAACTTTTTAACTGCAGAGTACGGGGAAAAAAATATAGTAGAGGTGACTGAAGATGTTGCGACTGGTAAATGGAAATTAAGTTGCGGAGACCTAAGCGAACTTTATACACAATGAATTCCTTTACCTTAATATCAAATTGTTTGGAAATGGGCATGAAATATTGAAGGATTTTATAACAAAAACTTCTTGAATATGCTATTAGCCAAATCTACTTGTGTTGGGGGAAGGGGGGGAGGGGGTAGGGGGATATGCCAGATCTTCGTCATACTTACGAATCTGAATGACTTGACGGATAGAGGTAGCCCCCCTGCCTTGAGCACCTCTGGTTTGTTGGTCCTCGAGATCATAATGCGGATAGAGCGTTTGAAGCTCTCCGAGGCCCCGTACCACTCACACCCGTACACGGCCTCTCTCAGCTGCTCGCTCTGAAACACATAGGCTAGAAGTGAGCACACGCACACGCACACGCACACGCACACGCACACGCACACGCACACGCACACGCACACGCACACGCACACGGACACGGACACGCACACGGACACGGACACGGACACGGACACGGACACGGACACGGACACGGACACGGACACGGACACGGACACGGACACAGGCACAAACACACGAAAGCCTTGACAATTGTGACACACTCACCTCCACTGTCAGTTGATTGCCAAACCAGCACATGGCAAGGAATTCACTGTTTGCTGATGCAAGACTCGCTATGAAGCAGAACACTTGCAAGTCTAATTCAGGAGCCTAAACAGAAAGTTATTTCATTATAAAACAATAAATTATTATTAGTATTATTATTATTATGATAATATTGTATATTATGTTTTATTATGATGTATGCAAAAAAGTAAATAAAATGAAATATCACGTACACACGGGGCAATAAAATATCATTCAACATTGTATTAACTCACCAACATGGTGATGTAGAGAGCCAACAGGCCTGAAATCGCTGATACAAAAACTTGGAATACCAGAATTCTTTTATATACTCGTTGAATATCTTTGGTCAAACTGTAATGGAAAATGTATTATATTTTTTGGAAAAGTGCTATGACCAAAGGACCTGTGTTTGGATTTTCTAGATATCGAAAAGGCATACGATAGCCTCAAGAGAGAGAAGGTTTGGGATGCAATGCAAAATATAGGAGTTAACAAAGGAATAATAACAAGAGTGAAAGAGATGTACTCGATATCTAGAAGTGCTGTAATGATAAGAGGTGGAATTACAGAGTGGTTTGACATTAGGAGTGGGTTCAAGCAAGGAAGTGTACTGTCACCACTATTGTTCATTATTGTCATGGACGAAATCACTAGGAAAGTTGCATAGAGAATCGGAGAAGAATGCATGAAAATAATGTTATTTGCAGACGACCTTTTGGTGTGGGGAGAGGATGAAGAGGAGGTGCAATCTTAAGTTGAAGTGTGGAGTGTGGTGGCAGGAGAATATGGACTGGTGTTTGGAAGTGGCAAGAGTGAAACAATGCTGATGACATGAGATAAAGCGAAGAATGTCAGGATTCTACTAGGACAGATTTTAAAGCGAGTGGACAATGTTAAGTACGTGGGGAATATAGTAGACATGCGATGGAAGGATTCAACCAGAAATAGGAAGGACACAGCAAGCTGTTGGGTTATTCCAATCTATCCGAGATCTCGTAAAGAACAAAGAAGTACCAAAGAAGTGCAAGGTTATGATCTACCAGACCTACTTTGTTCCAATACTGACATACGCAGCAGAGACTTGGAATATGACAACAATGGATGAGAGCCTTGTGCAGGCTGTAGATATGAAGTTTTTGAGAAGCATTGTAGGTAAGACTAGATGGGACCGAATACGGAATGAGGATATCCGAGATCAAGTAGGCGTGAGGAATTTAATGGAGCGAATTGGAGAGAGAAGATTTAAGTGGTTCGGACATGTCAAGAGAATGGAAAGATCAAGATTACCGAGAAGGATGATGACATTGGAAATTCCAGGTAAATGAACAAGGGGCAGACCACGACAACAATGGCAGAATAGTGTGAGAAAAGATGTAGAACAGCGTGGAGGAGACTGGAATGTGGTGGAAGAACAGAAGTGGTGGCAGGACAGAAGAAGATGGAGAGGCCTGTCTTCAATGCCGATCCAACGCAGAGTCTGACGTGGCAACAGATGATGATGATGATGATGATGATGATATACAACTAAGCACACAATCAAAACATAGAATATTGAGTGTCAATGTCAACATTATCTTTAAAACAGTAGAAAAGTCCAAAATATTATATATTTTAATTATCAATATACCCGTTCTTCTAGTTTCTTATGGGATTGTCAAGGCGGTGATATAATTTTCACATACTTCTGGGAGGGTCAGCTTAAAAATTGATTTTATCGTTTGCAAAAAAAAATTATCGTGATTCATCTTTCCAACATGTGAGAGATACTGAAGAGAACCTGACGTATCGTTATCTTAAGTTTTTATTCCATTTTTAAAGGCCTAGTGATTTTCTTAATTTTCAGTTTTGACTTTTGATATTTTCAATATTCTTAAATGATCATCGTGAAACAGAAGAAATAATAAGGGCGACAAGACTTGCAAGAGAAATATGTAAACAGGTGATCAATGTCAAAGAAGTGTATACGAAAGAAAGAACAATGAAGTATTAAGAGCAAGCAAGAAGTGTGTGAAACCTCTTTGGCGGTCAATTTTGATATTTTGAATATATATCTTTGGATTTAATATGTTTTATGTTTTTATATGCTTTTAAATGTATATTAAACTTTACCTCAATGTAAAATGGCAGAAATGCTGTATTTGAGTGAACCAATAAATAAATAAATAAATAAATAAATAAAAACCACAACTTTTCAATGCGAGTTTTGTTTGAAACAAATTTTTCGATACATTTGTTAGCAGCTGTATGTATTAGGCCTATCTATTGGCCCAAATTAAATAGCATAGTTTTTTGTCCCTTTACATCATATCAACACGTGTTTTGGTATTTTATATTAATGGCAGACGTTTCTCTTTACTTAAAGGGGCTATTAACTCAAAGCATTAATGTTTACCACATGATCTAGAGCACAATACTTCACTAAAATGACAATTTAAAAAAATTATATCTCGTTCCTGTGATTTTACACAAATTTTTCAATTGTTTTGATCCGGGAATTTGCAAAAATTGGTGTTTTGGGAAATTTCTTAAAATCGGCTTTAACCTGGTTCTTTTTTATCCACATAAATACTAGAGCATAGTACCAATCTAAGATGCCCATTTTTAACATCGTATCTTGAAACTGTGCCCTAATATACCCTCAAACACGTAAAAATATACATTTTAAAATTACATTCCATCTTGGTAATCACTAATCAGCACATTTTGGCTGAACTTCTTGCCCAATTTACAAAACAAAATATAGAGAATTTACAGCAAAGGCTTTAGAGTAGGCCTACGTCAATAATGGCCCATATTTTTTTGGATCAAAATCCTCCAAGGTCACGGGGCATAAAGGTCGTACCCATGTTATTTCTTTTGAAAGTATTTGCCGACGGTACCTTGCTCGAAAAATGTCATGTTTGACAATTTTTTGGTAGGTCATGGTGGCCCCAATAATGTTTCTGTTAATTGCTAAATTCATTACAAGAGCCTGAATGAAATATATTTTTTTAGTTTAGCGGATAAATACCCCTTTAACGATCAATGTGAAAACAGCAGGCTCACCTTAAAATTGCCTGATGATGTATCACGCAGATTTTCAGACTTTCTTCCATGTATCGGTTGATTGTGTTTGTGACTAATTGGGGATAACGGCGTATAGTGCCCATTTGATCACGTACTTTAGCCCATCTTGGACCAATTTGTCCATCTTGAGGAATTCTACCAATAAATTGTACACTTCTTACATTTTCATTATCTTGATCTTCAAGTTCTTTTTTGATAAATTCTGCCTCTCCCTTAAACTGAAGCTTTCGATTGTCATCTACCAGACTTACTGCTGGATGTACTGGGGTTATAGATTCAACATCCTGATCAGCCTTGATATTTTCCACTTCGACAACTGTAATTTCAGGTCCACAAATGCCCTCCACTCGCTCACCAAAAGCCTTTTCGATACAGAACATGTTGGCAACTTCATTTTCCTTTTCAGCACTTATAGCCTCGTTCGACTCATTCATACAAACAATTGTATTATCTAATTCGAAAATATTTTCATCACAATTTGGTATATCATTTTCAGACTTGTTGAAACTGTGTTCAACTTGCTTTCTGATATTCTCGATCTTGTACTGCAGAAGTTTGTACTGTCCAATGATGTGGACGATAAAACCCAAGTACAGCAGAATTGGTAAAATGGACATAAGTATATCCAGTGTCATCAAGAAGTTGATTGTTACCAAGGTCATCTCAAAGACTGGTGATGAAGAGTAGTCGTATGGTAACCAGAGCCTAAACAAAGTAATGTTTTGGCATTAACGAGTTTATTATTAGAGAATGAATATGCGATCATTACTTCTGTATAAATAATATATATTCTAGGAAAACGCCAAAGTCGTTGTTAGACGAGTGAGCGAACCATGTGTTGAGTACCAGGTAACATTCCATTTCCTCCACCTACCTAAGGCTGGACCTACACAGCATGGGCCTATTCTCCCTTGCCTATCATAGGCAAGAGTGGCGCATTATGGCCTTACAGTTGACGGGCCCTTATTCCAACTAAACTCAAAGAACTATAATTTATATACTTTGTATCATATCATTCAACTTAAATGCAAATGTTCCCGGGTACTCAACAAATGACTCACTCACTCGTCTAACAATGACTGGCGTTTTCCTAGACCTAGTCGAGTTGTCTACTAACGCACCCTTATACCCGAAATGTGGCCCGGTCGAGATAGAATTTTTTTCCCTGGATTGTATTTAAAAATGAAAAGAACATATTTTGAAATACATAGGACATACAGTACAATAGAAAACATTGCCAGTACGAAATACGTGTAAATATTGCCAGGTTTACTTAATCTCACAGAGGAGTTTTGGCGAACCTTGTGCGTGTAAGATTCGATACACCTTGATCACAGCATGACAAATAAAAAAATAAAAAAATAAAATCTTTAAGAACAATAACATTGTCGTTAAATTTAATCTTACCAAAGTCGATAGAGAAGTTTCCCCGTTGGGGAGGTCCTCCAACTCCGAAATCAAAACGGAATCTAACGTTCTGCGCGCTGTAGGTGGCTCAAATGTGAAACTACAAAAAGCACTGCACGCTAAATACGGTCAGTAGATTATCGACGTGCAGTGACGTTGCAATAAACATATGACAGACAAAACGTCAAATTTCAATTTTAATCCAATCATATTAGCCCAGGGCCCTTGCCTTTTAAAACGATTTTCTATTAATTTATTATTGTTGGTACTATAAATGTTTTGCGCAAGCGTCACTGACGAATTTGTGCGAAATGAATTGAGATATGCCTTGTTTAAGCCTTACGGACGTAAGGGTAGCCTAGGCCCAAGGCCACAATACAGTTTTCAGAAGTTAGTATACGCTCTTGGCATTCAAATCGAAACCTTGAGCAATCCTGTTGGTCCTGTTTGTTTGTACCTAGGTCCTAGGTCTAGGCATTCGTCGCGGACTGTTAACTTCTAGGAGAAAGTGACGTAGTTTTATTTAAGTAGTTCCATCACAGAGAATCGCGCGGAACGTTAGATTCCAAACGCCTAAAACTGACTTTTTAACCAAGAGCAGGATAGGGAGTTGGAGGACCTCCCCAACGGAGAAACTTCTCTATCGACTCTGACCTACTCATTTTCAGTCTATTTTCCATTTTTTATTAAGGTTTAATCACAATTGATTTTGATTTTGTTAGCAGTTGGCAGTAAACTCGTACCGAAAATCTGTTTAAAATTTCAGCGCAATAGGTTAAGCGACTCGGCTGACCTTTTGGCGCACAATCACACACAAACATGCACACACATCACAGAATAAGCGCAGTTCATCTTGAATTGTAAGACTTCGTTCGCTGTGCTCACTCCTCTAAGTACACAAGTGATGAGAAGGCAAGATGCGAGGAGCAGGAGGAAGACGACACACAAAAAACATCAGTCACCTTGACAATGTGGTCCACAGTGGCCATGAAACGTAGATGGTTAAAAGGTAAATTAACTTCAATTTGCCTACACCTACTCGCTCTACCCGTAAAAGTAGTTTTGAAATCCGATGCTGCTTGTAAAATAGTGCTTTCGCTTATCAATAAACCAATGACTTTGGCCATTTCTTAAGCCTGAATGAGACGGTTCATGTTTCGTTCACGATTGCTTGAATTCAAGGGCAAATTATGGTCAATATGAAGGTTATTGTAGAATTTTACAGTCTTTACACATTTTGACTGTGTTTTGTTCTTGAATTCAATTAATCTTTAACGAACCATTGAAACGTCAAAATCAGGCTTTAGCAAGATAACAAACTTCAATGGAGAGATAGACAGTGTAGGTCTACAGGGGGTGTAAGGACAAGTAATTTTTAATGGTAGTGAGAGAGAAATAATTGATGTGCATAATTTATATATTTGCCTTACCTAAAAAGGATTTCGTGTTTTATTAGTCCGGCCGTAATAACAGATGGAAATATGCAAGCTATTAATCCTAATGTAAAAAGCAACCCGATCTTTGCCCATCGTCGACAAAATCGTTCACTTTCAATTGCTGTTTTCTTCTTCAAATCCTCGTCATTGAGTTCGGTTGTATCGTGTAGTCTGGCAAGGTCGAGGACTATCTTCCTCATCGAGTGAGAGTTCACGTAGAGGGCAGAGGCTCGGATCACGCAACCGACGTATAAAGTTACGATGGATAAATACTTTACCATCTTCTCCGCTTCTCCCCATACAATGTACACGCTGACCAGATTGAACATGATTGTGTAGGTGAACCTGAAGAGTTGAACTCGAAGCAGGTAGTACCTCAAGTAGTAGAGAAATGTTTTTGGCTCGTTTTCTACCGGCCAAACGCCTGAAATGAAAACGAGAAGTTATTTTCATAAACTATCAATTTCTCTTCGTAGGGCAATGCCAAGATGGTTCGCCAGGATCGCATGATCGGGGCTTGGTCACAGGACTCTTTACATTGTGGTTCCAGTGAAACTTTCACATGGCGGTGACCAAAAGTCGATCTTTCTGCACTCGAATGGGAAATATGTCACTCGCCACAAAAATAATGCACTGCCGTCAAAATGTTTTTAAAATTCCTATTTTTTCAACGTCCAGACAACTGTGACCAAACCCCGATCGTTCTGCGCTCTGGTGGGAGATTAGTTTGACCATTGTCCTATTGCGGGCATAGGGAAATGCCAAGCTGGTTCGCCAGGATCGCATGATCGGGGTTTGGTCACAAGACTCTTTACATTGTGGTTCCAGAGGAACTTACACATGGCGTTGACCAAACGTCGATCGCTCTGCACTATGGTGGGAAAGTGGCCTAGTTTAAAATAATCCCGACTAAGACACAAAATGTAGGTTAAATATTGAAGGTTTAAATACAGACTACAGGCCCGTTCGTTCGCTTCAGTGTTAAAACTGGCACTCATAACACTAGCCTAAAAACCAGTGTAAAGTGTAGACATTGGCTTTTTGAGTGTTGATTCTAGATCCACGAACGAACAAACCTAATGTCAAAAGAATACTTAATATTTTATTCTCATAAATATTTTATATAACGGATTTTTTTTAAGGTTTCCACCAAAATAAACTATTTACTGAATAATAATGTGTAAACATACCTATAAAGTACAAAAGTTTTGCGCATGGGCCAAGCCATGGTCTGTCCCGCAAGACTTTCTTCTCATCCAGAGGTAGATTATCTAGTGATGCCATCTTTCTTAAATACGCCATCCTGAGGTGTTGTAAATTTACGTTCATTACTGGTAATTAAAACGAGAAATTGTTTTATTCTCAATACAGACTTATTTCTCCATTACACATTAATATATTGTCAACGTCAATCTCAGATGTATACAACCTACAGTGTTGGCTCGAGCTCTAAGCGTGCGACTCTGATTCGGGAGGTCCCGGGTTCGAATCTCTTCTAGATCGGCAATCCTGACCGAAGGGTTTTCCTAGGTTTCATCAGTCGTAATTGTTTATGCGAAGGCAAGGACTGTTATTGAACCCTCGGATATCTTTTCAAAAATTGTCCTATCCGCATCATACCTAGTTCACCGGAAGAGGGGCATATTGCCCCCTATAAAAGATTTTGGACACTACACTAGACCTACTCTCCTTACCTCGGCTATCTCACAACGTTGGATCGGAGAGAAAAAGATGAGGATTGAAAAATGAATTATTAAATAAAATTATATCATGCTGAACTGAATAATTGTGACTTAAAATTATGAATGTTGTAGATCAGGAGAGATGGGATGTTATCTAGCCTTGAACTAAACATTTCAGTCATGGCGTATATGATCATGGACATGAAATTCCGAATTTAAATCCGGGTAAATGATAGCTTTTCAGTTTGACCACATTTTTTTGGCGAATTTGAAAAAAATAAAAAAATCCCCATTTCAATGGGATGAATTGTACCTTCATTAGAGAAGATTGAAAATCACATATCCGCAAAAATTGCTACAAATGTGAAAATTTGTTTTTTTTCCCCGGAAATGTAATATCATTGTAGTATTGTTATTTTTTTAGATAAACAAAATCTAAAATAAACAAAAAACATCAAAAAAATCTTCTTTAGAAATGCGCTTAAAATTTAAAATTGTGGCTTTAGTTTGAAATCCATTTGGCACTTATTCCTTAAAAATTGTGCTACAAAATATATTGAAAAATATCAAAATTCTCAGAAAATATAAGAAAAATTGTTTGCTACATGAAAAATACCAAATTTACACAAATATAATTCGTGGCTGAGAGCAGCTAGAGTGGTCCGCGTCTGCATCTGTAACATGATATTCCCACCCTGGTTCCAAGCAACACTGTTTTCTACTTTTATAATTTTGATAATGAACCCTCTCCTGCCTAGTTCCCGCCGACCAGACATCGTCTGCAGTCTGAAGGACACTTAAAAACTTCACACAAATAAGAGGGCAGGACCCTTCCGACTCAGGTTTAATTACCAATATAAAAAAATAATTAATTGTATATACAGTACCTGCACGGTCAGCACGGATTCCAGTTGATTAATATTGATTTACCTTTTGTTATTTTTGTAGTTTAGTGTAATTAATGTTTATGATCATTTCATTATTTAAATATCAAGTATAAAAAAAAAATTATTTCAACTATACACATACACATCAACGCCCACAACGGTAGATTCTCCAATCCGAAATAAAACATCCTTATACTTTAAAGACTAGTTGATTACTGGATACGGTTTCTGTCGTGCGTTATACAAACAAACATTTACAGACAATATCGACCACATTGTCGTATATAGGTCCATACTTACACCATATGCTGGACGTCCATCATAAATTAATAATAATACAAACAGGCCACCTTGTTGTACGTTGTGCACTGCTATAATATGAACTGGTTTAGGAAGTCTCACATAGACCTTGATATTTGAAACGCGACATTATCGATTTGTCTATATTAAACTTCAAAATACTATGTTAGTAGTGAAAACCGTGAAATGACAGAAAGTGGTTATCCTCGGCAACGAAGAATCCGACTTTAAACAGAACTTGATTCCTCCTGCACACAAATACAGCAAGGCTCATTGCTTGGACATATAATTATACTAGGACTAGGAAAACGCTAAAGTCCCGCCGCGTCGATGGATGAGCTTTTTAATGTTTTTAGTTTGCGAAGGATATCTTTACTTTTGCAAGTGCTTTGTTTTGCTGCCTACGCATTGTAGGTGATTGTTGTCAAGTTTCTGTTGTTTCTTGTCAATTGGTATTATTTACCGTAAAAAACTTATATTAAAAGCTTTATTTCTATGAATTCTGGCTAGCGTTTTCAACTTTTTCTTTCAAAAGGAACAACATCACCATAACCTCAATGTCCATGTATAATACGAACGTTGTAGCCCCACCCGTTTGGTCAGAATTGGCCCAAATGGCATGAAAATATCGTACAAAAAATCAAAAAACTTATATTAAAAGTTTTATTTCTATAGATTCTGGCTATTTTTTTCAACCTTTTCTTTAGAAAGCAATACATCACTATTACCTATTGTCCATGTGAAACATGAACGTTGTAGCCCCACCCGTTTGGTCTGAATCGACCCAAATGTCACGAAAATATCGCACTAAAAATCGAAAAAAATCGTAAAATATTACGATATTCACGAGAAATATTTCTTCGATTGTACCCAAAAACGTAGCAAGTCTAAGTTCAGAAATTTCGAAGGTCCCCTCAAATTTTCATCAAGATCGCATATGCCGTTTGCCCTGTAGAGAGCGAACAAACAGACAGAGAGAAAAAAAAAACATTGGAGCTAAATTTTTTGAGGGGTCAGTGAAATTGAAGTCTTCGCTTCGCTCATCCAATAAAATAATGTATTGGTATGAAATTGTATGAAAATACCGGTTATATGGAGTTTAATAAAAAATAGCTTATCTTCTCTGTAAACATATTTTGAATATATGCAAACATAACATACTACAAACTTTTTTATTTATTCTAAATCCTATTTTAATTTATTTCACATCTTTTAAATAATATTTGAACATATCAGAATTTGTTGTCTTATTAAACATACTTGTACTGTTACTATTCGAACACCTTTCATATTCCCGAAATAACAAATAATATTAGTTTGAAATCTAAAGTTTCAGTAAGCCATGGAGGCATTTACATTCTAAGATCTTTTTTGGTTAACCTAAAGAGACCAAAAGATTAAAGGTCTACTGAAGGGTTGCTGCGGGAAAAATGTTGCCCTTATTTATTTTACTGGAACTTCGTTATGGAGCTTTTGTAAAGTTTTTATTTTCGTATATCTTTACTTTTGGTGCTGTTTTGCTCCTAGCACATGTAATATTGTGTCTTGCTTTGCGCAATGTATTATTTCCGTACTGTATATAAAAGCTTTTTTTGATTTCTGGCCAACTTTTAACTTTTTAATGTAAAATCTACATAACCCTTTTTCCTATGTTAATATGATTTACATTTGTCATTATATCACCGTATCACAAAGTCTTATATTAAAACCTTTATTTCTATAGATTTTGCCAAGTTTTTCAGTTTTTCTTTCAGAAGCATACATCACCATACCTTAATGTCCATGTGAAAATATGAACGTTGTAGCCCTACCCGTTTGGTCAAATGGCCCCAAATGTCTCGAAAATATCCGCTATAAAAACGAAAAAAATCGTAAAAGTGCGATTTTCATGAGAAATATTTTTTCAATGTACCAAAAACATGACAATCTAATTCAGAGATTTGAATGTCCTTAATTTTTATCAAATCGAGTAGCCGTTTGCACAATCGCGAAAAACGACAAAAAACAAACAAAAATCAAAATACGAAAAAAAACTAAACAAAAAACAATACGAGCTCTAATTTGGGGTTCGTGATGAAGTCTTCGCGTCGCTCATCAATTTTTTTCTTATATTAAGGAGGACTTTTCAGTAAAATATTCTATTCTATATACTTTATTTTGGTGATGTACTCCTAGCATCGATGCTCATAACTAGGCTGCTTTGCGAACGCTATTTCCAGTCGTGTGATGGATGAGCTTTTTTGAATATTTCTGTCCAATGATTACGTTTTAATGTGGAATCTCCTAACTTTTTCTATAGTTACTTGATATTACTTCTTCATTATACACCTGTAAAAGGCTTATATTAAAACCTTTATTTCTATAAATTTTGACCAAGTTTTTCAAGTTTTTCTTTCAAGAGGCACTACATAACCATAATCTTATGTCAATGTAAAATATGAACGTTGTAGCCCCACCCGTTTGGTCAAAATTGGCCCAAATATCACGAAAATATCGTATTAAAAACCGGAGAAAAAATCGTAAAAGTACGATTTTTATAAGAAATATTTTTTCAAATGTCTCTAAAATCATAAAATATATAATTTTAGTTATTTTAAATGTTCCTATAAAGTTTCATCAATATCGGAGTAGCCGTTTGCAAATATCAAGAAAATATCGCACTAAAAATCGAAAAAAATCGTAAAAGTACGATATTTATGAGAAATATTTCTTCAATTGTACCCAAAAACAATACAGCTCTAAGTTCGGAGATTTCGAAGGTCCCCTTCAATTTTCATCAAGATTGATAATGCCGTTTGACCGGTAGAGAGCGAACAAACAGACAAAAAAACTAACAAAAACAAAACACCCGAGCTATTTTTCTTGGGGTAACGTAAGTAAAAAAAAAAAAAAAAAACACAAAGTCAAATTAAAGTCTTCGCTTCGCTCATCCAAATAATTCTAAGTTTGTTCTGAATCAGACTTGCTGATGCTAACGCTTTCCGCGGGTGAATCGTCGTGTCCAGCTTGATTGATCGGTGTTTCATTCTTAAATATGCCGGTCTCTAGTTTGCCATCGTTCGCTCGCATTCAACTAATGAAGGATCTAAATGTACAAAAATCTCACTAAAGTTAAGATTGTAAGGTTTCATTTCCATACAAATTAGATAATAACACATTGTAAAAAACATTACAAATTTGTGTTGACTCTTAAGCTTCTTATGTCTATGATAAGTCATAGTGACTGTCTTAAATAAAATCTTTATAAATGGAAACGACTAGATAAGTAATACTAAAGCTATGTCTACAAGATATCAGGTTGTAACCAAGGAACTGCATCAACCTAACATAATGTGGAATAGTAATATATAGTGTGCTATAATATCTACTTACTTTGGGCGATTGGTGGGCAACGAATGCAAGTTAAGAATGGCATCGATAGTGGGCACGGATTAAATAACGTATTTTTATCGCCTACACTGATTAAACAAAAGTTCAATCTTTAGGGTAGCTTAGATTCTTCCAATTGAATAGCAATAATTATTTTTGTCCGCCGCAAAACGGTCGGACAACAAATAAAGCGTCGAAAGTGGCTTTCAGCACAGCCATTAGACGTTGATTTTGCACCGTCCTAGCTTTTTCTTGGTTTTGCAAAAAATCCGCTTTATCACCATAATTTATTGCAAAACTGATTACAACTAAAAAAATAAAAAATAAAAAATAAGAACTCTATTGAGATATAATATATAATTACATAGCGTGGTGAAATAAGATAATAGTTTTATAAACAGGAATTCTTGGATCAAAAATAGGAAAAAAATGTTCTTAACTTCCTGCCTGAGTAATCTAGGGTTAATACTCACGATATATATGATTTAGTTTTAGATCGATGATTTGTGGGAGGTACTGTGGGGGGAGGGGGGGGGGAATACGAACAATTCCACAGACTGATAGAACCCAATTCAATCGTATTGCACATAGTCGAACGCAGCGCATCCTATCGAAATCTTGAATTGAGTCGAGTCAAATAGAATGTGTTTATTGGATGAGCGTAGCGAGCGTAGTGAGCAAAGCGAAGATTTCATTCTACTACACTGGAGAAAAAAATTCGGAATGTTTTTATTTTTTCCTTTCTTTTTTTTTGTATTTTTGTGTGTTTGACAACACGATTCCGGCTAAACCAATACTCCACTTGCGATGAAATTTTGTGGAGGCCTTCGAAATCGCTGAACTTAGAACTGACACTTTTTTGAGCATAATCGAAAAATAATTTCTCATGAAAATCGCAATTTTACCCTTTTTTCGTTTAGAAAAAAATTCTTCGACTTAAAACATCTACTTGCTTTATCCGATTGCAATGATGTTTTCACAGAATCTTAATTTTATAAATTTATATATTTGTGTGAAATTTGAGCGCAATCGAAAAATAATTTCTTATGAAAATCGCAATATTACGTTTTTTTTGTTTAAAAAAACATACGCTCATCCAACAACGCGCCTGAAAAAGCGTTTGCGAAGCTTCCTAGTAATAATAGAGCCTTGACATAACATGTCCACCAGAGCGGTGTGACATCATCTGAAATTCTCGTATAAGATATATTAACGATGTTTCATAGGTGGGTGACTCAGTGACAAGATGAGAACATACAAAACACAATTGAAATCAAAGTTGCAAGATAAATTGTAAGTTGATTAATTGCGACGCCTAATTTCCGGTGCTCAGGGTCTGAGGGGGTTGGTAGAGTGGGGCGTGGGATTGGGATTGGGGGTTAAAAATTTTCATGAAGTATGAGTGTGATTAAATTAAGTAAATAGGGCGCCATTTTGTTTGGTCAATCATTACACTCACGGCTGATCCAAACAAAGAAAGAAAAAACCGGAGGGTTTGATCATGAGAAAGCAGAGTAGCAACCCCTCACCTTGTCCTCTGATAGACCTGGACATGTTTTTAAAGGATAATGATACAATATAATAATACCGTTGAGTGACTAATTATATTAGTCACTCAACGATAATACGAAAATATCCTGTGATACACAAATTATTCCAGAAACCTTAAAACCCTTTAATCAATAGAAAAGCAAACCTTATGTTTCCTTAATAAGGTCTCTAATGTCTTGAGGTTATGTACAATATAATACCTTGCAAAAGATAATGATAAATTATCTCAATAACCAAGCAAAACTAATGAATCAATATAAAAACAACCTCATATATTATTAAGTTAAACCTTAAATGCCTTGGGGCTATGTATACAATGTTCTATAATTGGATGAGCGTAGCGAGCGTAGCGAGCGAAGCGAAGATTCCATTTCACTACACTGGAGAAAAAAATCCGGAATGTTTTTTTTTTTTTTTTTTTTTTTTTTTTCTTTCTTTCTTTCTTTCTTTCTGTATTTTTGTCTGTCTGTTAACACGATTCCGGCTAAACCGATACTCCGATTGCGATGAAATTTTATGGAGGCCTTCGAAATCTCTGAACTAAGAACTGCCACGTTTTTGAGCGCAATCGAAAAATTATTTCTTATGAAAATCGCAATTTTACGATTTTTTTCGATTTTTAAAAAATTTCTTCGACTTATAACTCCTACATGCTTTATCCGATTGTAATGATTTTTTCACAGAACCTTAATTTTATGAATTAATATATTCGTGTAAAATTTGTGCGCAATCGAATTATTTCTTATGAAAATTTCAATAATACGATTTTTTCTTTTTTTAAATTACGATTAATTTAAAAAAAAAAGTTAATTTTTTATTTAATTTGATTTAATTTAAAAAAAATTTCAACAAAGTTCTGATTTTTTCACAGAACAACAGAAAATCCGCAAAACACATGGCAGCTCAATTCACCAATTACGCTCATCCAACAACGCGGCGGGACTTAAGCGTTTTCCTAGTGATATTTTAAATTATTCCAAGTTCGTCAATTCACAATCAACTGCGACTCTGTGTCCACGCCGCAAAACCGAGGGAAGGCGCGAAGCCATACGAAGAATGATAAAACACTATAATATATCAGTTCATACGATACCAAAACTGCAGTCCTGGGTCGACAGGGGGTGTCGAAAACTCCCTGGGGGGTGGGGCTTATAGTGAAAGTAGCTGAGGATCGGCTACAGTAACTGCCAGAATTCCAGGGGGGTGGGGGCTGCTTCGTCCTTCGGTTGAGATACTTATTGTTCCAACTTGGAAAAATTCTTCTTAAACAATGTTGACTGGATAGTAAGGCTCGCACACGCGACACTGTCTTCATCTAATAAGAAACTTATCTACCACGTAAACTTCAACCACTAACTAAACAATGCACTTTTATTATGTATTAAAAAACTGAACCTGCTCAAAGCATAGGACCAGACGTCCACCCTAGACCGTAGACAAGCTACGAGTGCCAGTCTCCCGGTGCACTGAGCTCATTGCCTTCGACTTTGGTCACAACACTAGCCTTTTATAATTTATACAATGTACATGAGTCAAACTCTGAGTTGAGTTGTATGGATCTAGACATAAACAAGGTCAGGTGATAAGGTATTGGTTATTGTCGGAGTGTAGAATGTGATGGAAAAGATAGTCATTGGTGTATGAGTCATAGTGGAGTGGGGTGAGCATGGCTATGAAATAATATTATTGTTGTGATGAGGTGTCATCAAACTTGTTACATAATAATACAATTGAGTTTAAAATATATATCTGATTCAAACATGTTTCAATTTCTTTTGGTGACCGTTTCAATTTTACAAGAGGAAACTTAATTGGATGAGCGAAGCGAAGACTTCAATTTCAGGAGACATTGAAAATCTCTGAACTAAGACCTGCCACGTTTATGGGTACAATCGAAGAAATATTTCCAATGAATATCGTACTTTCACGATTTTTTGCGATTTTTAGTGCCATATTTTCATGACATTTGGGCCGATTCTGACCAAACGGGTGGGGCTACAACGTTCATATTTCACATGGACATTAAGGTTATGGTGATGTAGTATCTTATAAAGGTTTTAATATAAGTTTTTTGAGGTGTTTAATAACAATTAACATGTAACAATTGAAACTTGACAACAATCACCTACAATGCGTTCAAAAAGAACTTCAAAAGTAAAGACATCCCACGCAAACTAAAAACTTACTTACAAAGCTCATCCATCAACGCGACTAAAAAAAGCGTTTGCGAAGCGGCGTAGTTTAACAAAGCAAATGGTAAAGTGAACTCGAGGTTCCGGGTTAAAGATAAACATATCAGCAATTTATTAATATTAGGCCTATACTTTTTATTATTGAGAACAAAGTTTGTCTTATAAGTTTAAGTGCTTAAACAGAAAGTTAAAAACCACTAAAATACATAAGTACTAATTTATTCGTATTAAGAGTAACAGAAATACAAATATTAATATTTAATGATTGGCATGCGATCTAACATTACCAACATAATTGAGCGAGCGTTGCGAGCGTCTCCACTTGACTCTTGTGGCTCGAATGTCTGTATTTTTTTTTTCTCTGTTACTGCTTTGATACAGGTCGCACCGTTTCTCTGATCGACCTGAAATTTTTTACACATGTACATACCACCTAGGCGGGTTGCTGTATAGTTTTTGAACAAAATCCGATCGTTGGTTATAAAAAAATTAAAAATGAAAATGAAATAAAAAAATACAAATGTTCTGATCGTTATGAAATTTTGCAGGGTCAATAAGTACAACATTCTCTCCTATTTTCCAAATTTTCAGCTAAATCGGTCAAGACCTTAAAGACTTATTGGTAATCATAAATTGAAAAATGATGTTAAACAATGAAGGAGGCAGTGAAGATACAAAGATACACTTTAGAAGGCATGACGTGAATTAGTACAATGCAAAGATGTTGGAATAGTATATAGTGTACAATGTCAATATCCAGTTAGGCCTACACTGTGTGGTGGGCCTTATGGAAATGTCGTACTCGGGTCATGTTGCACGTACCGGTTCTCGCTCAACAACGCGTCCAACTGAGCGTTTTTCTAGTATACTCTCCACATTACCGAGTACAACATTATTAATTGTTAAGAGGCGCTAAAACAACATACGGATCAATATTTCTCATACGTTTGTATCTAAAATATAACAAGTTTTTAAGATTCATTATTTTTTTTAATTTCAGGTTTATTATTTTGTTCCGTTATTTTCTTGTTTTATTTTAAAAAGTTTAATTGTTGCTTTATATTTATTTTATGTTTATTTTAAATGTAAGTTTATACGTGTTATATTATGTTTATCCTAAAAGATGATATTTTTATTTATTTATTATACGACTTAGGTCTACACTACTACTAAGGTCTACATTCTAAAACTAAAATTTTAATAAACGCAATTAATCATGCTTTCTTTTTATATGTCTAGTTTGTATCCAATAGTCTTGTGAGTCATATTCGCACTAATTTCCGTAAAATTTTAAAAAGTCTGCTATAGTAGAAATACATATCCCCCACAAATACAAATATTAGTAAAAAAAAAACAAAAAAAAAACACAGCAGCCAAGCTCTCCTTCAAAAGTCTTCGGCTGTGAATGCTGTGACTGTGAGATATTGCCAAGCTTTTCATTCTTTCTCCCTAGTTTCGCATTGAAAAGAAGTAAGATCATTTTGCCTGCAGTTGACGAGCGTCAAGCCAACCATTTTCGTAAAAAAAAATTGCTTGGCCATTTAATTTAGTTCATTGCGAGAACTCTAAAAAGTCAATGGCCAAGCAATTTTTTAATGATTTTAAGTTTAAAAATTTTACTTTTAAATAAGACTTAGGCGTAACATAAAATATTTCCTACCAAGTTTTACATCTACACACACCTTAAAATGGTCTGATGATGTATAATGCAGCTTCTCAGTCTTGCTTCCATATCGTCTCGTCTGATTGAGCTTGTAACAACTTAAATAACAACTTGTGGAAAGTTGCGAACAATGTCTAAATGTTGACGTACTTTACACCATCCTTGATTTATTTGTCTATCTTGTGGATTTCTTCCAAAATATCCCCCACTTTCTCCATGTAGTCCATCTTGATCTTCCAATTCATGTTTGATAAATTCTGCAACTCTAACAAACTTGAGTCTTTTATCTAGATTCACTAGAGATTCCGAAGGATATGCTAGATTGCTTAAATCTACATATTTATCGTCATCGATTTCTTCCACGTCAAATTTCGATATTTCAAGTCCTAAAATGCCTTTTACTTGCTCACCGAAAACATCATCAATGCTAAAGATATTGACATCATCAATATCATTTTCATCAGTCCTTTCTTCATCCACCTCATTTAAACTAATAATTGTATATTCCGTTTCAGCATCATTTCCTTTAGAAATAGAATTTCCATCCTTTGAACCGATATCGTTTTGTTCAATTTGCGAGCTGATATTCTCGATCTTGTACTGCAGAAGTTTGTACTGCCCGATGAGGTGGATGTTAAACGCATGCAAGAGCAGAACCGGGGAAAAAGCCATCAACATATCCGGCATAAGCCATAAGTTTATTGTCACTATAAGGTTATCTCGAATATCGGCGATGATGAGTAGTCGTATGGTAACCAGAGCCTGAAAAGAGGAAGTTAGGTATAGATCACCAAACAAGTTTTATTTTGAATTATATTTATGTGTGTCATGTTATTATGTGTAACGTTCTCTAATATATTGGATGAGCGAAGCGAAGACTTCAATTTCACTGACCCCCCCAAAAAATTAGCTCGGGTGTTTTTTTTTTGTATTTTTGTCTGTTTGTTCGCTCTCTACCGGGCAAACGGCATATTATGCGATCTTGATGAAAATTGAAAGGGAACCTTCGACATCTCTGAACTTAGACCTGCCACGTTTGTGGGTACAATCGAAAAAATATTTCTCATGAATATCGTACTTTTACGATTTTTTCGATTTTAAGTGTGATATTTTCGTGACATTTGGGCCGATTCTGACCAAACGGGTGGGGCTACAACGTTCATATTTTACATACATTTTACACCTTAATTTTTATTCTTCTTAACATTAACTAGCCAATCTACCTCCCAACCAGAACCATTTTGAAAATATATAATTTAATCCTTACCGGAATTGGAGTACGCGTTGTTTGAGACCAACCCACGTAAGACTTGTAAAACAAAATACAAAAAATACTTTCAAGAATTTCCACGTCATCGTAACCAAAAGCCAAGAGAAAACTTCCGTGTCGTTTGCTGTTTTCTTGAGGTACTCATCGTTGATCGAAGAATCATCATCAAAGAGGCTACTCAGTTCGAGTACTATCTTCCTCATTGAGTGCTCGTGCAGGTAGAGTACACTGATGCGTATTATAATGCCGACGTATGCACACACGACCGTCGAGTATTCAAGCAACTTGTCCACTTCTCCCCATACGATGTAAGTACTTATCATGTTGAAGATGATTGAGTAGATTACCAAGGGTAACAGGTACGAAAGTACTACGGGGCAAATGCTCTTTCTGTTGCTCTTGCAATAGCTATTTTCTTTTATAAAATGGCATGTTATGTTAATTGATATATAAAAAAAATGAATGCAAAATATTAATAAAAGATAAACCTCACGAGTAGAAGTCGTGGCAGGTGGTATCTCAAGTAGTAGAGAAAAGTCTTCGGCTCGTTTTCTATCGGCCAAACGCCTGAAAAGAATCGTTATATTCACCATAAATCAAACTGTTAGCAACTTTAAATTTCAGAAAAATGCATACCCACTTTCACCTACATATTGTTGCTCTTTCTTTCTATTCTAACGATGCAATACATGAGATGTCGACAAGGTAACATTTACTATACTTAAACTGTGGGCTACTTGTCCCAGTACCTGAGCGAGACCCTTCTTTTATTTACATCCGCTCCGGCTTGCGGTCAATGAACAATCCCTAGAAAATACTGGTAATTGACTAATCAATTTTTTTTTTGGTTTTTCTAATAGCTTAGTTTTTATTCGATCCACGCTGCAAAATTAAATGGCTCAAAATTGAACTACAAGAAAATCAAAAAAGTGATATGTTTGTATATGTTATACCTGTCAGAAAAACACAATTTCAAGTACTTTTTTTATAAAAATATAGGCCTAGTTTATAAAAAGTGTGATTTTATTGACAACCTCACTATTTGAATTAGGTACCAGTATTTTCTAATGATTATCCATTGACGCCAGCCGGAGCGGATGTAATTAAAAGAAGGGTCTCGCTCAGGTACTGGGACAAGGAGCCCAAGGTTGGAGTATACATTTCAATTGAATCTTATAGTTCGTCCGTTTACAGTTGACGAATTTGGAGATCCTTAAAGGGACAAAATACCTCATTTGTTCACACCTCTTGACAAGATCATTTTTCTCTGGTTCACCGGGAAATAGTCTCGGAGATCCCCAGTGATTGACATATCTATTATAATGAATAGCAAACCCGTCGCCAAATCACTTAGTTTAATTTCCATTATTGCGCTTCATTGGTTTGCCAAAGAGGCGCACAATGAAACTTCAGCCGGGCAACATTGACGACGGTCAGCGAAGACTGAATTTTAAATTACAACCCTCGTAATTGGTTATAACAAGTGGCTTACATGTTCCCGCTGTGTCGGCGAAAAAGCCGAAATTCATCAAATGTAAACGGACGAACTATACAATAGTGTTAGGTGTCTTCTTGGATTTAGCAAAAGCATTTGCAACAGTTAACCTTGTTTATCTATCAAGTATGTGGGTGTGAAAGGAGTGGCATTGCAGTTTCACGAGCTACCTGAAACTTTATGGTTAATTTGGATGTGTCATTAGGGACAGAAAAGAAATTGATCATGGAGTGCCACAATGTACAGTTTCTTCAAACACTCCGGAAAATTAAAAATGCTCGAATTTACAGTTTCAAATTCAGAAGTCTAGATGGAAGCTATAAAACCAAGGAAAAAATATATAAGTGTCGGTAATAGCTCATCATGCACTAACAAACCTTTCCTTTGAAATCAAATAAATACTAAGAAAAAGATTTTAAAGAGATTTGTTATATGCTATTTAAACATAATTCTGTATTTATTTTCAAAAACCAGAATTGGAGATAAACTGTAAACTCCTCGAAACCGAGTTCATATTATATATTTTCTCTGAATTATTAATTTGTTTCTGAAAGAATCAATTTGTGTTAATTTATTTTAGAGACAGGTTCGACTTCGACAGATAATAGTTTTAAAATCATATAAAATGTTAAAATACATTATTTCTTCTGTCTGTCGGTCTGTCGGTCTGTCGGTCTGTCTGTCTGTCTGTCTGTCTGTCTGTCTGTCTCTGTCTGTCTGTCTGTCACACCTCGCTATACATACAGAGAGCAAAACCTCCGATCTACATGTGAGTTCTTTGTTCACTTCGCTCTTCTGCAAGAGAAGACGGGGCTAGCGACGCTCAAACTTTACATGTATATATACATATAGCCTCTCCACCAGTACCACACCTTTTTCAGGGGAACGAATATTTTTTTGGCCTCCAAAGATCAATGGTTAGCACGACTAGTGACATTAGTATGTGAGTATAGCCTGTGCCCAGTGGTGTTATGCAAATAAATTACAGTTATGCGCTCTTTAAAGTCATAAAGTACATGATTATGTACAATGGGAGGTCTGGTGAGGAGGCCCCCCAGCTAATTCGGATACGGGGCGCACAGCTTCGAAAATATTTTGAACCTTAGAGTGTGATTGGAATATTTTAACGAGTTTTTTTTACAAAACACTTATAAAAATGAATAAAAAATAGCCAAATAAGAAAAAATCTCAATTTCTATATAAGATCTAAAAGAAATACATCATATTAATTATTAATTATGCCCCTACGCTCCCCATTGACAAAATGACACAAACATAAATTATTTTATGTTTAATATCCCTCTTAAACTCGGCACCCTCACCAATAACGAAATCAGACCTTCTTCGATGATCGGCTTCAGCTACTCTTTGGGGTACTCCTGTACCCGTACTTGTTGAATACATTATACACTCTCATTTGTAACTATTTATTCATACAACAAGTAGTAGTGAGTGAAGCAATTAAATCTATTCAAATCGAGTCGAGTCGAGTCGAGTCGAGTCAAGTCAAGTCTAGAGTTAATTTTCACTTACCTAGAAGATAGAGAAGCCTTGCGCTTGGACCAAGACATGGTCTTTCTCTCAGAACTTTCACATCTGCTTCAGGTAGGTTATCAAATGCAGCCATCTTAAAATGATGTCCACAATATCGATTATTCTTGTGGGGCAAAGTCACAAGTGTAGTTTTGATTTTTAATAAAAGTTTACTACTCACGCAAAACTCCTGTCACTATATAAAAACGAAAACAAAAACTGTGCAAATTTTCAATGTTCTTTTGATAATCTGGCGTGCTTGATGGCAATACCGCGAATTTCTAATGATTATTGGCCTTTACTTAGGCCTATATGATATGTAATATATTACAGATTATTTATTCTCCCCCTCCCCCCCCCCCCTCCGGAAGTAATTTTTTGCGGGTTCCTCGCGAATAAATTATCAAACTTGATTTGTTATTAGATTTGTGTTTCGTCTCGCCATTGAAACTTCTTAAAACATTGACACACATTTAAAAAGCCCCCAACCCCCCCCCCCCCAATGCGGCTAAAAATGTAAAGTTATAATTTATAATTAGATGGCACCGGCCTTTACTAAACTTTTTATATAGGCCTACTATTATTAATACGTATAGTTAACTAATTATATTACACCAAGTTAAGTCCTAGAATTGTTTTGTTGTTGTTTTGGTTGAGATTATGAATAATATGAACCCATAAATAATTAATTCTATGCATAATTATTTGTTGTTCACGGCAGCAGTTGGTACAAATCTCTTGGCATAAAGGAATAAAATATCAAGGTAGGATAGTTTACATTCAATGCGCTGCACAAATTTAAAAACTATAATTATGGACAAATGATGATTAATAATAAATAATAATTACAAAGATTCCATATTATATCTAGATACCAATTACCAATTACACCATTAATGAGACTTGCATAATATATACTATGGTTTAAAGTATCTTTGGGTTTAGAATGTTGAACCCAAAGACGGTACGCCTACATAGCTCTTAGCCCGATTTGACCCTATACCGCCTACAGCACAACATTGTAACAAATTAATTACCATTATGGTTTATCGTTTATCGGTTGGTGGTATCCATGAAACTGATGAAAGTTGTGAAAAATGTGTCTCAAGAAATAGGAATAGAACCGACGATAGAACTCCCATCTAAATCACAGTATTGCACGGAATAATATACACATTCAGACTTTTTGTTTCTTTACGCATTACAAAAATGTGTATTACTAATTTTATGACCTTTCTTGCTTGCTAAATAATAAACATGATCGAGTAAATTCTTTCTGGAGTTGACCGTGACGCTACAATATTGCATTGGTTTAACATTGAATGCCGCCATGCAGCCGCCCGGTATCTGCCTTGGAGCAGTTCTCCACTTGACCGCCAGATGTCAGCCACTTTGCTTTTAAACGCGAATAATTACGGCAGTTTTCTAGCTATTTTAAAAATACAAAGTTTTTTAAAATTAATTTTACGTGATTATTCCATATATTTGAAAATAAATGAGAAATAATAACATTTTACTACTTAAAAAAATTGCGTTCTTAACAATGACACCTGGATGAATGGGTCTTGCGGCCTACCGCATTCCAACGTAAATAAATAAATAAATAAATAAAATAAATTGTATTTAGAGTCTACCCACTCAGTTATATAACTGATTTTCAGTGGGGGACTTTAAATCAAAGCGACTAAGCCAACCCTGTAGGCCCCGACGCAATCGGCGAGTGAGCGATAACCAACCAAAGATCGTTATTTTTAATAGGAAATATAGCAATCAGTGGTATGGACAGTGCGAACACCCGCGAATCAACGCCAGAATCAACAAGGCCGATTTAGAACAACTCTGAATTTAGTATGTGCTTCGTTGCGAGGACGGCGCTAAAGTCACCGTTTACAAACTCCAAGACACGAACTGATGGACTAAAGTCCAAATCAGAAGTTAAAAAAGTTCTGACTATGGCGGGAATCGAACCCTGACATTCTGCATTAGAAGCAGATACGCTAACAACAAGACCAACGAGCCACACACAAGACCAACGAGCCACACACGTCTCGCGAGCACTGTCACCCGTGCCGAGTGGAGGTGGCAACGAGGAGGGGAAATTTCTTGAAACCTGGGATTGTTCTTTACTTGCAAAGTACTTTAGGTAGAATCTACAGTTATTATTTATTTTATTAGGTGTATAAAATATGACACGAAATTAAGATGTACAAGTTCATAGGACATTACAATAACATCATTAGGTTATTATTGTGTAAGAAGCATAGGACATAACAATAACATCATTAGGTTATTATTGTGTAAGAAGCTCGTTGGTCTTATGGTTAGTGACCCTGCTTGAAAAGCAGATGGTCTAGGTTTCGCAACGTCTCATTTGGACTAAGTCCATAATATTTTCTTGGCTTAGGAATGTGTTAATTGTGACTTTATAGCTACGAAGCACATAACAAGTTCTAAAGTTGTTCAAAATTAAAAAAAATTCTTCTCAGCCACGTATCGAACCCAGGTCTCCCGATTGCCGGTCAAGTGCTTTACACCTAATCTACCGAGACGCTTTATTTAGTAGTTTGTGGATTGTTGTTGCGTATTAGATCTGAATAGTTTTTTGAATTTCAGGATGGATTTCTATAAAATCAATTAATCCTATGGGAGTGCTTCCCGATTAATTAAATGTTGATATAATATTTTAATTGATCAGTGATCACCAACTTGAATGACATGATTTTCCTAATTATTGGCAATACAAAGCGTTTAAGCGTGTATCGATAGCAAACAAAAAATAAATAAATAAAATAATAAAACATTCCTCAAACCTAGCCAGCGATTTAGCCGCGGTGGTTTAACCGGTTCCCACTCGAACACCGAAGTTAAGCAACATCGGGCGTGGTCAGGGGTTGAGTGGGTGAACGCTCTCTGCCCTGAAACACGTGTTATCTCCTAGGCGAGATTCTTGCCGATGGGACCTAGATCGAAAATTACCATGTTTCCAAAAAAAAAAAAAAAAACATCGTGGTGGACCCAATAATTTGACAGGTACTTTCTTAATTCATAACGAGTAAGCCTGAATGAAATATATTTTTAGTCTAGCGGGTGAAAACTTCTTTAAATACCCTCAATAAGAAAATTAAAATTGAAGTCCACACGAAACTACATATTATGGCACAATGCCGTGCTAATTTTGATTGCACTTTGATTGTTTCTATTTGAGTCTCTGCTTCAAATGCAGATGGTTCAGGGTTCGATACCCGCTAAAGGAAAAGTTCAAATGCTTTTCTCTACTGATGTGGACCGATGTGTAAACGGTGAATTTGGAGCCGTCTAGCAACGAGGCACAAAACAAATTGTAATGTTGTTCCAAATTAGCCTCATTGATTTATTTATTTTTATTTTATTTATTTATTTCTGTCTATCCTGGGTTTTCTATCTCATTATGCCGGTCTCTAGCTGGTCATTCTTTGGTGGTCGATGGTGTCGGCGCCTACAGGGTTGACTTAAGCTGCTTGAAATTTTATGTGCTCTTCTGAAACGCAGTTTGTGACTAAGTGGTCGACTCTTAAAGGGGTATTCAGTAGTAACCCGCTTAACTCAAAAAATATATTTCATTCAGGCTAACTATAAATTTAGAAATTACTGAAAAAACCTAAACATAAACTTGCTATTTTTCGAGCAAGGTCCCATCGGCAAAAATCTCCGGTAAGAAATAACATTGGCACGATCTTTATGCACCGTGACCTTGGAGGATTTTTTTCCAATTTTGTAATGATTTTTTTATTTATTTTGGAACTGGCCATTATTGACGTACTCTACAGCCTTTCCTGTAAATTCTCTATATTTTGTTTTGTAATTTGGGCAAGTAGTTTGGTCAAAATATCTAGGTGCCCGTTAGGGCGCCGTAGCCAAGCCGCGGTGCGCTACACACTCAGGCACCTTATACACCAAGCAGAGTTGGGGTGATTTCGAGGTGTTACCCAGCCGTCATGTAACGTGATGTGAACTTGAAAACTATCACAATCGAGGGGATTTAGGTACCTGACAACACATGCCAAATTTTATTGGGGTACGATTATTCCTTCTTGGTGAAAAAATGGCTTGAAACATGCTCAAAATCACTTTAAGGATGTTAGCTACTGCTACTGCCTACTACTGCCTACTACTGCTAACATCTAATACGTCGGCCCGCGATTCTGACCAGACGGGTGGGGCTACAATGTTCATATCTATATGGACATTAAGGTTATAGAATGATAGACTCTTTTGAAAAAAAAAGTTGAAAAAGTTTGTTGGAAGGCTTCCAAATAAAGGTTTTAAAATAAGCCTTAAACACTTGGCATATAATCAACAAGTAACCATAGTTACTTGACACTTGTTGACGGTATAAGCAGAGTTAGGCGGGAAAGTGCGATACGTAAACAAATGGCGGACATTTAAAAATTTTCTTCTTTGTGTGGAACGAGAAAAGGTGTCATTATACTCTCATAAAACAAATCAGAAACCGTCCCTGGCCTAGGCCCAGATGTAGAAAATTATTTATAATACAACAGTGTAGGTCTAAAGTTCCATTTGGCTATAGGACTAGTAAAATTCATACTTACATTACATGTTTGACAAGCCTAGCCAACCCTATGCCAGCACAACATTGTTTTGATATGAACTTGCTCAACTGTTTGTTTACATAATTGCAACAATCAAATCATTTCATACAACTTGTCTTTCGATTGGCCTGCGTTTATGAAGGCACTGCCATCTAGAATAAATATAGAACTTTTTCGAGCTCTTTGCTATACGCAAATCTTTTTAAAGTGTTTGGATTTCGTGATACTCTTTCAACCATAGACATCCTATATAATTGGCTAGACCAGCAGTCGGTGGTCCACTTCCGGTACAATTAGAAGCCATCTTAAAATGACAGTTTACATGTTAATCAAATGGGAGCGATTTGTGGCCAATCAGTTCTCAAGATTGCCGCCAGGTTGACAGGTAAGCATACTAGCCTTTAACACCAAATGATTACTAAATTCCCTTATGCAATCACTTCGTATTGTTTCTTTTGTTTAATACCATGCTGCACAAGCTAAAACCATATCAAACAATCCAGTAAAATACTTTATTGCATTAAAAAAGCATAAATTAAAACACCAAATCGCCATCTTGAAATGGCCGGTTGAGTCTTCAATTTGCTACGCTCGCGCCTGTGCGGAGGTATAGGAGACTGCTAATCTAGCCAACTATAGGGGTTTAATATCAATGCTTTCAACTCACAACCCATGACGTTTTTCCACGATACCGTTCAAGAATACAATTCCTTCGAAAACGAAAACGACTTCGTTTTCAAATTGCGTTTTCAACTCATCTCCCACGAACTCAAGAATTGGGGTCCAGTCCTTATACCGTCGTTATACCATGGTTATACCACCCTATACCCAGGATGTACATGAATCCGGGTCTAGATATTTTACATCCTATATTGTTACTGCTAATACCATAGAATTTAAATCAACTTTGATAAAAATATTATATTTTAGCAATAATTTGTAATGGAACTTGAAAAAGTAATGAGATCACACACATAACAAAACTTGTAGAATACAGCCAAACCTTACACACTCAAAAGGAATGAGATCTAAAAAAAAGGCCAAGCTCATCTACCCTTCCACATAAACGTACAGTGTCCCATAACAGCATCCTCGAAAAGCTTGGCAAAATAGAATTTGCATGTTTACGTTTAAATTAATTACAAAAAAGAACTTTGATAAACTATTACGTTAAATTATAATCGCAAATTCTATTTTGCCAAGCTTTTCGAGGATGCTGTTATGGGACACTGTACGTTTTATGTGGAAGGTAGAGACTTGGCCCTTTTTTTTAGATCTCATTTCCCTTTTGAGGTGTAAGGTTTGCTGTATTTCTACAAGTTTTTGTTATGTGGTGTGCTGATTACCAAAAAGGGGTGTGATTTTGGCAAAAAAATTTTTTTTAAATTTTCCGTTGGGTGTTTAAAAAAATTTTTTATTTTGGTGAACAGGTAAACAAGGAAGGTTACACTCGAAGTTAAGCAACATCGGGCGTGGTCAGGGGTGAGTGGGTGAACGCTCTCTGCCCTGAAACACGTGTTATCTCCTAGGCGAGATTCTTGCCGATGGGACCTAGATCGAAAATTACCATGTTTACAAAAAAAAAAAAAAACAGATCGTGGTGGACCCAATAATTTGACAGGTACTTTCTTAATTCATAACGAGTAAGCCTGAATGAAATATATTTTTAGTCTAGCGGGTGAAAACTTCTTTTAAATACCCTCAATAAGAAAATTAAAATTGAAGTCCACACGAAACTACATATTATGGCACAATGCCGTGCTAATTTTGATTGCACTTTGATTGTTTCTATTTGAGTCTCTGCTTCAAATGCAGATGGTTCAGGGTTCGATACCCGCTAAAGGAAAAGTTCAAATGCTTTCTCTACTGATGTGGACCGATGTGTAAACGGTGAATTTGGAGCCGTCCTAGCAACGAGGCACAAAACAAATTGTGATGTTGTTCCAAATTAGCCTCATTGATTTATTTATTTTTTATTTTATTTATTTATTTCTGTCTATCCTGGGTTTTCTATCTCATTATGCCGGTCTCTAGCTGGTCATTCTTTGGTGGTCGATGGTGTCCGCGCCTACAGGGTTGACTTAAGCTGCTTGAAATTTTATGTGCTCTTCTGAACGCAGTTTGTGGACTAAGTGGGTCGCCTCTTAAAGGGGTATTCAGTAGTAACCCGCTTAACTCAAAAAATATATTTCATTCAGGCTAACTATAAATTTAGAAATTACTGAAAAAACCTAAACATAAACTTGCTATTTTTCGAGCAAGGTCCCATCGGCAAAAATCTCCCGTAAGAAATAACATTGGCACGATCTTTATGCACCGTGACCTTGGAGGATTTTTTTCCAATTTTGTAATGATTTTTTTTTTTTTTTTGGAACTGACCATTATTGACGTATTCGACAGCCTTTCTGTAAATCCTCTTTATTTCGTTTTGTAGTTTGGGCAAGTGGTTTGGTCAAAATATGCTGATTACCAAGAAGGGGTGTGATTTTGGAATACATAAATTGTGGGTGTTTGAAATTATATTTGTGCACAGTATCAAGGAACTGTGTTATAAAAGACCATGTGCTCTAGTATCTATGTGGAACAAAATGAAGCAGGATAAAGCCAATTGAAGAAATTTCCCTAAACGCCAATTTTCTTAAATTTCTGGATCAAAAAATTTGAAAAATTCATAAAAAGTCATAGTTATAAGATATAATTTTTAAACGGTAATTTTAATCTAGTATGATGCTATAGATTATGTATGAAAACCAAGGGCGTGTAATGTATATGCCCAATAGAAGATGGCGTCGTAGAAAACATAGGCCGGGAACGTCAGATCGACCCAAGATTTTTTGTATCCTTAAGGTTCACCCTAACAGGATCAGAAAAGAAAATCCATCCAGGTCGAAATTCCTACTGGCCTGATAGTATGGACTGCACTATATGTGCAAATCAAAGGATTTAATAAGACTGATTACATGCATATGTATAGTTTTGTAATTATTTGAGGTTTTCTCTTATGGAAATTAAAGGTTGCCAAAAAGTATCCAATAGGTATCCATATAGTTGCCATATTGTAAGCCAACTAGTAGCCAAATCATCGCCAAGAAGTAACCAAACATGGTAACCATATGCTCGCCAAATGATAGCCACATAGTATCCAAGTAGTCGTTTTTGTGTCAAAATACGACTACTTGGATACCTTGGATACCTAACAAAATCTAGCTTATATCCCCATATGGCAACCACATCCTCACTATTTGGTCACTTAAGATATCCATATGGCACTGAATTGTTAACCATATGGTTGCTAAATGGTTAATAAAAGTATCCATATAGTGGCCACATGGTCACCAAATCTATCCATATGGTTGCTAAAGATATCCATATGGATGCCCGTAGCATCTGTAGCGCGATCTAGGAGCGAAATATGTAGGCTAAACGAAAAAATAAAAAAATTAGTTTTAATAATACCGATTACATGTAGCTATTTCGTCGTAATTTCTGCACCAGTTGATTGCCTGTTATTAATTTCAAGTAACTATAATGTTTCAAGTTAGCTGTCTCGAACTCGCTCCAGCAGGGACACTCGATCCGTAAGCAAAGCATCTAACCGTTGCGCTACGGACGCTGCTTGGATGCAGCGGGAATAACCGCCTATAGATTCAATCTTTCAGGAATATACCTTCATTTACTTACCGAATTCTGGTGCAATGCTGGATGCAGCGTACGTATGGTTTTTATTTTTTATTTTTTAGCAAGTAGACGAACGGAATAAGATTATCGTTTGATCGGTAAAGGCAAGCTTTTCATTACAATTTTCCGTTATTGCAAATTGATGCGTAAAGACTAATTAACATTAATTGCACACATTTTGTCATGCTTGTAATATTTAAACTTTTGCATATGACAATACAGCAGGTAAATTTATATTAATTTTCATAGTTTGAAGGCAATACCAAATGTTTTACACTTCTATTAGTCTTCAGTTTGATTATCTCATCGATGAAAGATAATGAAATTAACAATTCACAATCAATGCATATTTTACTTGCATGAACTAAAATGTTCGAAGACAAAATTTAAAAAAGAACTAGTTTGTAGTGACTATTATTGGGCGGAAGTTGCATTTTACAATGCTTGCTGCTAATGCTTCTGTATCTCTTTTTCAATTGCAGACACCAGATCGCCCTTCTTAGATTAACTTATCAAGCCATCAGAAGAAAATAGAAATGACATCGGACATACCTCATGTCAGAATGTCTTTAAGATCGAGTCCTCTGATGAGAGCCATATCAATGCATCGTTTTACTTGTGCATAGTTATTTTTAGACACATGCTTTGAGAGTTGAGCTTTAGATTGAGTGTTATACACTTAATCACATGTTTTCAAGTTTGTCCGGTGTATTGTATCATAAATCCGCTTACTTTTGCTTTTAAATCGTTCCTTTCTTAATTCAAGATAGGCTTCATCACCAATTTTCTTCACATGAAGTATTTGATTTCGAATGTCGTTAGACATTACATCTCGATTTATTATGTTATGCAAACGATCAGTGAGTTCAAACGGGTTCTCATGAGAGCGTATGAAGTGGATCATAGGTTGAATCTTCTACTCGTAAGCTGAAGTTCGAGACGAGCTGTATTCATGACTATGAAAATCATTGGTGTTGAAATTGTCGGTTTTTCTAACGTCTCTATGCAAGTTTGATACAGTTAACATTTCAAGAGATCCACTCTGCAACAAATATTTTTCTTTTAGTACATCCAATGATACCATGCTTCTTTTTTTGGAGCGATTAATGGTCTGTTCTAGACACATATCTCCGCCAACAGCTTCGAATAATCCTTTTGTTTGCTTTATAACAAATTCTTCATACATTAACCTTTCATACACTTTTGGAGCAGTGTCAGGTAGTCTCCTCATATCCTTTCTAGGTGCCCGTTAGGGCGCCGCAGCCAAGCCGCGGTGCGCTACACACTCAAGCACCTTATACACCAAGCAGAGTTGGGGTGATTTCGAGGTGTTACCCAGCCGTCATGTAACGTGATGTGAACTTGAAAACTATCACAATCGAGGGGATTTAGGTACCTGACAACACATGCCAAATTTTATTGGGGTACGACCATTCCTTTTTGGTGAAAAAATGTCTTCAAACATGCTCAAAATCACTTTAAGGATGTTAGCTACTGCTAGCTACTGCTACTGCTAACATCTAATACGTCGGCCCGCGATTCTGACCAGACGGGTGGGGCTACAATGTTCATATTTTACATGGACATTAAGGTTATAGAAATATAGTCTCTTTTGAAAAAAAAAGTTGAAAAAGTTTGTTGGAAGGCTTCCAAATAAAGGTTTTAAAATAAGCCTTAAACACTTGGCATATAATCAACAAGTAACCATAGTTACTTGACACTTGTTGACGGTATAAGCAGAGTTAGGCGGGAAAGTGCGATACGTAAACAAATGGCGGACATTTAAAATTTTTCTTCTTTGTGTGGAACGAGAAAAGGTGTCATTATACTCTCATAAAACAAATCAGAAACCGTCCCTGGCCTAGGCCCAGATGTAGAAAATTATTTATAATACAACAGTGTAGGTCTAAAGTTCCATTAGGCTATAGGACTAGATAAATAAATACTTACACTACATGTTTGACAAGCCCTAGGCCTTTCTTAGCCAACCCTAGGCCAGCACAACCTTGTTTTGACACTTCCCGCACAAATAACTAGTTTTGATTACTACAAGCCTAATGCAGATAAACAATGGTATGATAGTCCTAGGCTATTCCAAAATTTACGGCAATAATAAGCTTTTTCTTTACTTTTAATAAACTCACGCAATCTCCTGTCACTTTTAGTAAAAATGTAAAACAAAAGATGGTGAAAATTTTCAATATTCTTCTGATTATCTGATGATTTACATGGCTGTGGGTCAAGGCCGTCTAGATATATCGCTTCCCTCGTGTGGGTGCAGTGAAATAGGTGTAAAATTACATTAATTGTGCGTTTGTTGTTACATGGGAAAGTTTTAATAGGATGTGAGTTGCCTAGACTTAACCAGTCCTTATACCGTCGTTATACCATGGTTATACCACCTATACCCAGGATGTACATGAATCCGGGCCTAGATATTTTACATCCTATTGTTATTGCTAATACCATAAAAATTAAATCAACTTTGATAAAAATATTATATTTTAACAAATAATTTTGTAATGGAACTTGAAAAAGTAATAAGATCACACACATAACAAAAACTTGTAGAAATACAGCCAAACCTTACACACTCAAAAGGAATGAGATCTAAAAAAAGGGCCAAGCTCATCTACCCTTCCACATTTGCGCATTCTTAATTCATAAACGTACAGTGTCCCATAACAGCATCCTCGAAAAGCTTGGCAAAATAGAATTTGCATGTTTACGTTTAAATTAATTACAAAAAAAGAACTTGGATAAACTACTACGTTAAATTAATAATCGCAAATTCTATTTTGCCAAGCTTTTCGAGGATGCTGTTATGGGACACTGTACGTTTATGAATTAAGAATGCGCAAATGTGGAAGGGTAGATGAGCTTGGCCCTTTTTTTAGATCTCATTCCTTTTGAGTGTGTAAGGTTTGGCTGTATTTCTACAAGTTTTTGTTATGTTGTGGTTTAAGTATACAGAGCACCAGCGAAAATAATTTGATCTGTCGCATACGGCAAACAAAGGTATGAGTTTTTGAATTGCATACACGTGCAATTCACAGTTTTTTTTTTCTGTCTGCACGTAATAAATCCATTAGAAGAGATACCACATCCAAAAACAAAACTCAGTGTTTGAACTTTTCATTTGTTTCAGAATTAGGTGTACAAAAGTTACGAAAATCCTCCATTAAGTGATCAGCTGCCTGTAAGAATGTGCTCATTGCGCTTTGGCTAGCTTCAACTGACACCGTTTCCAACGCAATGTCGCTGATCAATGACAATCTATAGAATTTTGGAATACTGATCTGGATTGTTCGATTCAAAGAAATTGTTTAGAAGAAGTCGATTCAACCTAAGAGCATCATACTGTGCAATGATCGAGCATAATGTTTTCCGTTAATTACAGAATCTACAACGCTTACTCCGAAGATAGAACATTCTGTCCAAATTGACTCTGAACCACTTATTTTCGGAAACTTGCCAATACAGCCAAGCACTCCTTTTTTCAAATGAAAAATTAATGATCCCAAGCAAAGAACAAGATATTTGAATTTTTGAAGTCAATGTAGAGCAATCTCTTTTGCTATGTGATAAATACCTTCATCCATCGTCACTGGCAAATATATTACTGGTCTTACTTGTCGAGGACACATTTAAAATTTTTGAAGGCTGTATAAAAAGTACTGTATTTGGTAACTGGGTGCAAAGAACAAAGCAAAGAACACCACAGAAATAAACTATCAAAAGATAATCCGAGAACGAAAGACAACATAAATCGCACGCGCACTGAACGCTGCCTGGCTTGACAAGTGCGGCAAGCTAGGGTGGCACGACTCTTCAAAAATTTATATCTCGGATAGTAATGGGACACTGACCTTAATTGATTGCGTTATGTTAGAATTTAAGATATCTAAAAGGTTTACATGAAATACTTTTTCAATTAAGGCGCTCTCTTAAAAGTTATAAGCCAAACATTCCAGAACAAAAACCATTGACTCAGAAAATGAAATTTATTTACATAAAACAACTACAAAATTTACAAATTAGCTAACCACATACATTTGAAATAACATTTCAAATCTGGAACACTAAACTTTTTCAAAATCGGCTTAGCGGTTTGGTTTTTATAGCCATTTGTTTGAAATTGATAAAATCCAAGATGGCGGCGTGTTTGGTCTAATTGCCAGCTTATCACCTCATGACAAAGTATTCAGGTTTCCTTGTTCTATCATATTCCGAAGTCAAAATGCGTCGACGAAGAACGAGAACGAAAGACAACATAAATCATACACGCACCGAACGCTGCCTGGCTTGACAAGCGCGGTAAGCTAGCGCGGTAAGCTAGGGTGGCATGGCTCTTCAAAATTCCATATCTCGCGAAGTAATTGGGATACAGACCTTAATTTGATTGCGTTATGTTTGAATTAAAGTTATCTACAACTTTTACATGAAGTACTTTTTCAATTAAGACCCTCTCTTAAAAGTTATAAGCCAAACATTCCAGAACAAAAAACATTGAATCAGAAAATGTATTTAAATTGCATAATATAATTTAAAAAATTACAAATTGGCTACACACATACATTTTAAATAAAATTTTGAATCTGAAACACTGAACTTTTTCAAAATCGGTCTGGCGGTTTGGTTTTTATAGCCATTTGTTCGAATTTGATAAAATCTAAGATGGCGGCGTGTTTGGCCTCTTTGCTAGCTTATCACCTCATGACATAGTATTCAGGTAGCCTTGTTTTATCATATTCCGAAGTCAAAATGCGTCGACCTTTTTTGTTAGCAAAAGGTCCCTGGCTGAAGGACTACCAGTAGTAACTTCATATTTTCACCAATAAGGAATGCTCGTACCCCAACCAAATTTGGCATATGAAGTCGGGTACCTAAATCCCCCTCGATTTTGATAGTTTTCAAGTTCACATCACGTTTCATGACGGCTGGGTAACACCTCGAAATCACCCCAACTTTGCTTGCTGTATAAGGTGCCAGAGTGTGTAGCGCACCGCGGCTTGGCTGCGGCGCCCTAACGGTCACTTATGATCTTCAGAATTATAACAATCTAGCTGTTGTTTAGAAAATTTCTGAAATTTGAGCTTAATTATTATTATAGTTTAATTCTTAGCATAGGAATAGGTTCACTATTGATTATGGTTAAGTTGAATGGAATATATCAGTTTTTATTAAATAGAAATTGTTATTGTTGTTTATCCTTGTTATTTTTACATTTTTTAACAACAAGGCGTCGACGCTAGCAAATATTTTGCTAAAACACTTGATATCTTTGTGGAAGTCTCGTGCCGCGAAGAGCCTTGCTTAAGCACGTGAAACTAACATAGCACTTGTAGATGGTTCTCCCATAAGTACTCCTTACACATGGAAGGGAAATGACTTACTGGGCAGTCTTTGAGGGCAGGCGGCAGGTCGTTTCATGGGTTAACAACCCGGAAGAAAAAGCACGTCGGCCGAGCACTCCTTTGGCCGGAGGGGGTTGGAGGCGGGGGTGCCTACTATCGTCGCCTCTCAACACGCGGCCCTGGATGATGCGTGCGCACACGTCATAATCAGTGGCGCCACTGAGGCATATTTTAAAAAACACCAGGTCGGTGTATTGCAGGTGCATGGTCATTGGCATAGCCTGCTTCTGGTCACAGGGTGGGGGGATGTTACGGCCATGTATGAAATGCAATGCCCTTCTCTGCACCCTCTCAAGCTTGGTGATGTTCTCAATGGTGGTTGGGTGCCATGCGGGGAGGCCGAAAGTCATATACAAATATATATATATATTGTACAGATTAGGAAATAATAAAAATCTACAAGACAGCCGCACTGCCAACGACATTATTTCAGTATTTTTCCGTTAAATAAATGTTATGACCCTATTGAAATAATATTCTAAACCATTAAATACTAATTATCAGGAGTCTACATAATATTGTGATATTTACGTTTTCTAAATAACACAAGGTGAATGGCATAAATGATGACTGTATAACGTGGGGAAAATTAAAATGTTATTTGTACTAAATATCACATTAGGAAATGTTAATAACAACGTTGTAGCAAATGTTTATGAACGCAGCTCCGATATATTCTGGTAACAATAATACCAAATCCTAAACAGCATTGTGCTAGATTGGACGAAATTCAAGATCACGATCAAATAGCACGATGACGCCAATATTTGCCCTGATTTTTGGTACTGATGAATTTTTTGTTTTTTTTTCCTGTCAAATTCTTTACTTTTTCCTTTTCTTTTCTTCTTTCCCCCTTTTTATATTTGGTTCATTTAATTATTGCATGTAATGTCCTTTTTGAATTTTTTTCCACAATCATTATCTTTTAATACATTGTTGTTGTAATATTAGTATTTCAAATATTTACTTAACTGTAGTTCATTTTTATGTGTGCATCTATGTAATTACATGTATTTGATATTAGTTCGTTAGCATTTGACCCGGGTATATAATGGCTATTGAGTGTTGTTTTAAACTCACTTACCAAAGTCACTGTTTTTTCCCGTACTCAACGAATTCTCGTCGAGGGTCCCCTCATCTTCGTCCGGCCACGCCAGACACACTGAGGTCCAAAGTGTTTTGGGTTTGGCTTGGGGGTGGATGGGCTAGTAAGCAAGCTCTGGATACGTAATCTACCACCAGAGGTCTCCAGCTTGTGTGTAGTTCTAGACTTGGTTGGCTGATACTGTCGAATGCACAGAGCATTGCTGCTGCTTCTTTAATTTTGCGCGTTCTGGGGTTGTTGTCTTTAAATAAAATTTTGGATTCGTCCAATTTTATTGGTAAGTTGCATTCATACTTATGGTCTTTGAGTCGCGAGCGAATTGTTCCATTTTTTACTGCTTTTTTATGTTCATTTATACGTACTGACACTGGTCTTTCCGCCTCGCCGAAGTATGAACGATTGCTTCCACAGGGAATCGAATAAACTACGTGCTTTGACGCCTCGACCGGGTTGTAAGGTTTCGTCTTAGTAAGGACACTTCTGAGGGTCAGAGGGAACCAAAAAACTGTCTTCAAATTACGTAGAAAAGCCCATCGTACGGGAAAAACAGTGACTTTGGTAAGTGAGTTTTTAAAAAACACTCAATAAACATTATTGGATGAGCGAAAAGAAGAATTCAATTTCACTGACCCCCCAAAAAATTTAGCTCGGGTGTTTTTTTGTTTGTTTTTTTTTGTTTGATTTTTGTCTGTTTGTTCGCTCGCTACCGGGCAAAAGGCATATCCGATCTTGATGAAAATTTGAAGGGAACCTTCGAAATCTCAGAACTTAAGGTGTTTTGTTTTTGGGCACAATCGAAGAAATATTTCTCATGAATATCGTACTTTTACGATTTTTTTCGATTTTAAGTGCGATATTTTCGTGCCATTTAGGCTGATTCTGACCAAACGGGTGAGGCTACAACGTTCATATTTAACATGGGCATTAAGGTTATGGTGATGTAGTACCTTAAGAAACAAAAAGGTGAAAAAGTTAGCCAGAATCCATAGAAATAAAGCTTTTAATATAAGTTTTTTACGGTAAATAATAAAAATTGACAAGAATCAATAGAAACTTTACAACAATAACCTACAATGCTTAGCCAGCAAAGCAAAGCACTTGCAAAAGTAAAGATATCCCACGCAAACCAAAAACTTAAAAAAGCACATCCATCAACGCGGCGGGACTTAAGTGTTTTCCTAGTTTTTATTTTAGTTGTCCTCCTTTGTAAATCAGTTTTTTCAACTAAATGGGATAGATAGACTATAGATACATAAAAATAAATCAATTAAATTCTAGCCGAAAAGGTGCGTTCGTTCTTTTCCAACTACGACAAAAATATAAAATTTTTGGGAAAAGGTGATGTTTATCTTCGTACATTATTTATGTCATATTTTGGTCTCATTTGTTCAAGGAAAATTTTAAATATTGTCGGATGAGCGTAGCGAGCGAAGCGAGTGCAGCGAAGACTTCAATTTCCCTGACCCCCCAAAAAATTTAGCTCGTTTTTTTTTTTTTTTTTTTTTTTTTTTGGATTTTTGTCTGTTTGATCGCGCTCTACCGGGCTAACGGCATATGCGATCTTGATGAAAATTTGACAGGACCTTCGAAATCTCTGCTTGCTACGTTTATGGGCACAATCGAAGAAAAATTTCTCATAAATATCGTACTTTTACGATTTTTTTCGATTTTTAGTGCGATATTTTCGTCACATTTGGGCCGATTCTGACCAAACGGGTGGAGTTACAACGTTCATAATTTACATGGACATTAAGGTAATGGTGATGTATTGCTTTCTGAAAGAAAAAGTTGAAAAAGTTAGCCAGAATCTATAGAGATAAAGCTTTTAATACAAGTTTTTTGAATTTTTGTGCGATATTTTCGTGCCATTTGGGCCAATTCTGACCAAACGGGCGGGGCTACAACGTTCATTGGATGAGCGTAGCGAGCGTAGCGAGCGAAGTGAAGACTTCAATTTGACTTTCTGTTTTTTTGTTTGTTTTTCACTTACGTTACCCCAAGAAAAATAGCTCGGGTGTTTTGTTTTTTGTAAGTTTTTCTGTCTGTTTGTTCGCTCTCTACCGGGCAAACGGCATATGCGATCTTGATGAAAATTTGGCAAAACCTTCGAAATCTCTGAACTTAGACTTGCTACGTTTTTGGGTACAATCGAAGAAAAATTTATCATGAAAATCGTACTTTTACGATTTTTTTTCGATTTTTAGTGCGATATTTTCGTGCCATTTGGGCCGATTCTGACCAAACGGGTGCGGCTACAACGTTCATATTTAAGACGGGCATTAAGGTTATGGTGATGGAGTACCTTAAGAAACAAAAAGTTGAATAAGTTAGCCAGAATTCATAGAAATAAAGCTTTTAATATAAGTTTTTTACGGTAAATAATAACAATTGACAAGAATCAATAGAAACTTTACAACAATAAACTACAATGCTTAGCCAGCAAAGCAAAGCACTTGCAAAAGTAAAGATATCCCACGCAAACCAAATATTAAAAAAGCTCATCCATCAACGCGGCGGGACTTTAGCGTTTTCCTAGTTTATATTTTAGTTGTCCTCCTTTGTAAATCAGTTTTTTTTAACTAAATGGGATAGATAGACTATAGATACATAAAAATAAATCAATTAAATTCTAGCCGAAAAGGTGCGTTCGTTCTTTTCCAACTACGACAAAAATATAAAATTTTTGGGAAAAGGTGATGTTTATCTTCGTACATTATTTATGTCATATTTTGGTCTCATTTGTTCAAGGAAAATTTTAAATATTGTCGGATGAGCGTAGCGAGCGAAGCGAGTGCAGCGAAGACTTCAATTTCACTGACCCCCCAAAAAATTTAGCTCGTTTTTTTTTGTTTTTTTTTCTTGCATTTTTGTCTGTTTGTTCGCTCTCTACCGGACAAACGGCATATGCGATCTTGATGAAAATTTGACAGGACCTTCGAAATTTCTGAACTTAGACTTGCTACGTTTTTGGGTACAATCGAAGAAAAATTTCTCATAAATATCGTACTTTTACGATTTTTTTCGATTTTTAGTGCGATATTTTCGTCACATTTGGACCGATTCTGACCAAACGGGTGGGGCTATTAAGGTAATGGTGATGTATTGCTTTTTGAAAGAAAAAGTTGAAAAAGTTAGCCAGAAACTATAGAAATAAAGCTTTTAATATAAGTTTTTTGATTTTTTGTGCGATATTTTCGTGCCATTTGGGCCAATTCTGACCAAACGGGCGGGGCTACAACATTCATTGGATGAGCGTAGCGAGCGAAGTGAAGACTTCAATTTGACTTTCTGTTTTTTGTTTGTTTTTCACTTACGTTACCCCAAGAAAGACAGCTCGGGTGTTTTGTTTTTTGTAAGTTTTTCTGTCTGTTTGTTTGCTCTCTACCAGGCAAACGGCATATGCGATCTTAATGAAAAATTGAGGGGACCTTCGAATTCTCTAAACTTAGACTCGCTACGTTTTTGGGTACAATCGAAGAAATATTTCTTACGAATATCGTACTTTTACGTTTTTTTTTCGATTTTTAGTGCGATATTTTCGTCACATTTGGGCCGATTCTGACCAAACGGGCAGGGCTACAACAATCATATTGCACATGGACATTAAGGTTATGGTGATGTAGTACCTTGTGAAAGAAAAAGTTGAAAAAGTTAGCTAGAATCTATAGAAATAATGGTTAGAATATGAGTTTTTTATTTTGAGTGCGATATTTTCGTCACATGTGGGCCGATTCTGACCAAACGGGTGGGGTTAGAATGTTCATATTTCACATGGACATTACGCTACGTGTGATGTATTGCGTTTTGAAAGAAAAAGTTGAAATATCTAGGAAAACGCTAAAGTCCCGCTGCGTTGATGGATGAGCGTTTTAGAGTTTTTAGTTTGCGTGGGATATCTCTAATTTTGCAAGTGCTTTGTTTTGTTGCCTACGCATTGTAGGTGATTGTTGTTAAGTTTCTATTGTTTCTTGTCAATTGGTATTATTTACCGTAAAAAACTTATATTTAAAGCTTTATTTCAATGGATTCTGGCTAACTTTTTCAACTTTTTCTTTCAAAAGTTTCGACATCACCATAACCTCTTAATGACCATGTATAATATGAACGTTGTAGCCCCTCCCGTTTGGTCAGAATTGGCCCAAATGGCACGAAAATATCGCACAAAAAATCAAAAAACTTATATTAAAAGCTTTATATCTATAGATTCTGGCAAACTTTCTCAACTTTTTCTTTCAAAAGGTACTACATCACCAAAACCTTATTGTCCATATATAATGTGAACGTTGTAGCCCCACCCGTTTGGTCAGAATCGGCCCAAATGTCACGAAAATATCGCACTAAAAATCGAAAAAAAATCGTAAAAGTACGATATTCATGAGAAATATTTCTTCGATTGTACCCAAAAACGTAGCAAGTCTAAGTTCAGAGATTTCGAAGGTCCTGTCAAATTTTTATCAAGATCGCATATGCCGTTTGCCCGGTAGAGAGCGAACAAACAGACAAAAATACAAAAAAAAAAAAAAACACCCGAGCTAAATTTTTTGGGGGGTCAGTGAAATTGAAGTCTTCGCTTCACTCGCTTCGCTCGCTACGCTCATCCAATTATCCAGAAACCATATAAATAAAGGTTTTAAACTAGGAAAACGCTAAAGTCCCACCGCGTTGATGGATGAGCTTTTTAAAGTTTTAAGTTTGTGTGGTACATCTTTACTTTTGCAAGTGCTTTGTTTTGCTGCCTACGCATTGTAGATAATTGTTGTCAAGTTTCTATTGTTTCTTGTCAATTGGTATTATTTACCGTAAAAAAACTAATATTTAAAAGCTTTATTTCTATAGATTCTGGCTAACTTTTTCATTTTTTCTTTCAAAAGGTACTACATCACCATAACCTAAATGACCATGTTTAATATGAACGTTGTAACTCCACCCGTTTGGTCAGAATCGGCCGAAATATGACGAAAATATCGCACTAAAATAAAAAAAAACTCATATTAAAACCTTTATTTCTATAGATTCTAGCTAACTTTTTCGAATTTTTCTTTAAAAAAGTACTACATCACCATAACATTAATGTACATGTGAAATATGAACGTTGTAGCCCCGCCCGTTTGGTCAGAATCGGCCCAAATGTGACGAAAATATCGCACAAAAAATCAAAAAAAATCGTAAAAGTACGATATTCATAACAAATATTTCTTAGATTGTACTTAAAAACGTAGCATGTCTAAGTTCAGAGATTTCGAAGGTCCTCCATAAAATTTTCATCAAGATCGCACATGCCGTTTGCCCGGTAGAGAGCGAACAAACAGACAGAAAAACTAACAATAAACAAAACACCCGAGCTATTTTTCTTGGGGTAACGTAAGTGAAAAACAAACAAAAAAACAGAAAGTCAAATTGAAGTCTTCACTTCGCTCGCTACGCTCGCTACGCTCATTTAAATTAAGTTTTTTGAAGTATTTAATAACAATATACAAGGAACAATAGAAAGTTGACAACAATCACCTACAATGCGTTAAAAAAGCACTTGATAAGTAAAGAGATCCCACATCAACGCGATGGGACTTTAGCGTTTTCCTAGTATTATACACGGACATTAAGGTTATGGTGATGTAGTACCTTTTAAAAGTAAAAGTTGAAAAAGTTTGACAGTATCCATAGAAAGAAAGCTTTTTATATAAGTTTTTTAGTTTTACGGTAATAAATACCAATTGACAAGAAACAATAGAAACTTGACAACAATCATCTACAAAGCGTAGGCAACAAAACAAAGCACTTGCAAAAGTAAAGATATCCCACGCAAACTAAAAACTTTAAAAAGCTCATCCATCAACGCGGCGGGACTAAAGCGTTTTCCTAGTTATGGACTCGCATGAAAACAATCGTATTCAAATGAAAAGAAGGGTTGTTGGATGAGCGTAGCGAGCGCAGCGAGCGAAGTGAAGACTTCCAATTTCACTGACCCCCCCCCCAAAAAAAAAAGCTCCAATGTTTTTTGTTTGTTTGTTTTTGTTTGTTTGTTTTTTTGTCTGTTTGTTCGCTCTCTACCGGGCAAACGGCATATGCGATCTTGATGAAAATTTGAGGGGACCTTCGATATCTCTGAACTTAGAGGTGTATTGTTTTTAAGTACAATCGAAGAAGTATTTCTCATGAATATCGTACTTTTACGATTTTTTTCGATTTTTAGTGCGATATTTTCGTGATATTTGGGCCGATTCTGAACGAACGGGTGGGGCGTCAACGTTCATATTTCACATGGACATTTAGGTAATGGTGATGTATTGCTTTTTGAAAGAAAAAGTTGAAAACGTTAGCCAGAATCTATAGAAATAAAGTTTTTAATATAAGTTTTTTGATTTTTTGTGCGATATTTTCGTGATATTTGGGTCAATTCTGACCAAACGGGTGGGGCTACAACGTTCATTATATACATGGACATTAGGTAATGGTGATGTTGTGCCTATTGAAAGTAAAAATTGAAAGAGTTAGCCAGAATCCATAGAAATAAAGATTTTAATACAATTTTTTACGGTAAATAATACCAATTGACAAGAAACAGTTGAAACTTGACAACAATCACCTACGATGCTTAGGCAGCAAAACAAACCACTTGCAAAAGTAAAGATATCCCACGTTAACTAAAAACTTTAAAAAGCTCATACATCAACGCGGCGGGAATTTAGCGTTTTCCTAGTAATCTACAAGGCCGCTTAGCGAACGCTTTTTCCAGTCGCGTTGATGGATGAGCTTTTTTTTGGAATATTTCTGTCCAAGGATTACGTTTTAATGGCGAATCTCCTTACTTTTTCTATAGTTACTTAATATCACTTGTTCCTTATACATCTGTAAAAGGTTTATATTAAAACCTTTATTTCTATGAATTTTGACCAACTTTTTTAATTTTTTCTTTCAAAAGGCACTACATCACCATTATCTTTTTGCCAATGTAAAATATGAACGATGTAGCCCCACCCGTTTGGTCAAAATCGGCCCAAATATCACGAAAATATCGTTTTAAAAATCGTAGAAAAAAACGCAAAGTACAATTTCTAATAGAATTTTTTTTTTTTCAAATATCTCTAAAATCATAACATTTATGATTTCAGTGATTTTAAACGTTCCTATAAAGTTTCATCAATATCGGAGTAGCCGTTTGCCAAATATCACGAAAATTTCGCAATAAAAATCGAAAAAAATCGTAAAAGTACGATATTTATGAGAAATATTTCTTCGATGGTACCCAAAATCAATACAGCTCTAAGTTCAGAGATTTCGAAGGTGCCCTCTAATTTTCATCAAGATCGCATATGCCGTTTGCCCGGTAGAGAGCGAACAAACAGGCAAAAAACTAACAAAAACAAAACATCCCCGAGCTATTTTTCTTGGGGAAACGTAAGTAAACAAGGAAAACGCTAAAGTCCCTCCGCGTTTATGGATGAGCTTTTTTTAATATTTTTTATTTGCGTGGTATATTTTTACATCTGCACGTGCTTTGTTATGCTGCCTACGCATTGTAGGTGATTGTTGTCATTTTTCTATTGTTACTTGTCAATTTGTTATTATTTACCGTAAAAAACTTATATTCTAAGCTTTATTTATATGGATTCTGCCTAACTTTTTCAACTTCTTCTTTCAAAAGGTACTTCATCACCAGAACCTTAATGAACATGTATATTTTGAACGTTGAAGCCCCACCCACTTGGTTAGAATTGGCTCAAATGTCACGGAAATATCGCACAAAAAATCGTAAAAAATCGCAAATGTACGATATTCATGAGAAATATTTCTTTGATTGTACCCAAAAACAATACAACTCTAAGTTCAGAGATTTCGAAGGTCCCCTTCAATTTTCATCAAGATCGGATATGCCGCTTGCCCGGTAGAGTGCGAACAAACAGACAAAAATAAAAAAATAAAAACTAACAAACAAACAAACAAACAAAAAAACACCCGAGCTAAATTTTTTGGGGGGTCAGTGAAATTGAAGTCTTCGCTTCGCTCATCCAAAAAATGCATGAGTATGTTTTCTTGTTCTGACTCAATTTTTGCGTTCAAAACAAATTATTTCCTAACATTATATTTAAAATTAAGCAATTGTATTATTAATATGAAAAGCAAAATATTACTTATCTAGAGGCATGAAAATTTAGCGTTTTAGGTTATTGATGCTAAATCAGTGAATATTTATTCTTAAAAACGCTACAAAATGCTAAATTTACTGAAAATAACGTTTACCTATACCAATTGAGAATAGGTTTAGCATTGTATTCTAACATTTAAAGTGACAACAATGAATTGAAATGTTCCTATAAAGCATAATTTGAATTCGTTCCCCATTGAAAATACAAGAAACTCCCCACATTTGCGGTTTTGGTGGAAAGAAGAAAATTAATGCTACAAAAAATGCTTAATTTGGAAAAATTAATGCTTAATATTCGGAATATAAATGCTATTTTTTCATAGCTCTACTTATAAAGAAGAAACCATCAAAACATATATGTTTTGTTTGTTTGTTTGGTTGGTTGGTTGGTTGATTGGCGTAGACGCAGGTGAAGTTATGCCCCATTGTCTAGTTTTAAACTTAAATAATACCCAAAAAAAATTAATCATTAAAATTTGATACTTTTTGGATACAAATGTGGTGTTACGCTAGTGGAACAATACGGTATGGACTATCAAATTATATTGTTAACCAGATACAAAAGAAATGTCAAATATTACTGTAGCATATAATCAGTGATAGTGTTATTGTGATGAAAATAAAGTAATGACAATTTTTTATTACTAATAAAACGCTAAAGTCCCGCCACGTTGATGGATGAGCTTTTTAAAGTTTTTAGTTTGCGTGGGATATCTTTACTTTTACAAGTGCTTTGTTTTGCTGCCTACGCATTTCAGGTGATTGTTGTCAAGTTTTTATTGTAACTTGTCAATTGGTATTATTTACCGTAAAAAACTTATATTAAAAGCTTTATTTCTATAGATTCTGGCTAACTTTTTCAACTTTTTTTTTTAAAATGTACTACATCACCATAACTTTAATGTCCATGTAAAATATGAACGTTGTAGCCCCACCCGTTTGGTCAGAATTGGCCCAAATGGCACGAAAAAATCGCACAAAAAATCAAAAAACATATTAAAAGCTTTATTTCTATGGATTCTGGCTAACTTTTCAACTTTTTTTTTCAAAATGTACTACACCACCATAATCTTAATGTCCATGTATAATATGAACGTTTTAGCCCCACCCGTTTGGTCAGAATTGGCCCAAATGGCACGAAAATAGCGCACAAAAAATCGAAAAAAATCGTATAAGTACGATATTCATGATACATATTTCTTCGATTGTACCCAAAAACAATACAGCTCTAAGTTCAGAGATTTTGAAGGTCCCGTCAAATCTTATCAAGATCGGATATGCCGTTTGCCCGGTAGAGAGCGAACAAACAGACAAAAAATAAATCACCCGAGCTAAGTTTTTTGGAGGTCAGTGAAATTGAAGTCTTCGCATCGCTCATCCAATTATTTTTGTATTTTTGTATAATTTTTGGATGAGCAAAACGAAGACTTCAATTTCACAGACCCCCAAAAAATTTAGCTCGGGTGTTTTCTTCTTTTTTATGTTTGTTCGCTCTCTAACGGGCAAACGGCAAATCCGATCTTAATGAAAATTTGACGGTACCTTCCAAATATCTGAACTTAATGCTGCATTGTTTTTGGGTACAATTGAAGAAATATTTCTCATGAATATCGTACTTTTACGATTTTTTCCGATTTTTTGTGCGATATTTTCGTGTCATTTGGGCCAATTCTGACCAAACTGGTGGGGCTACAACGTTCATATTATGCATGGACATTAAGGTTATAGTGATGTAGTACATTTTTTAAGAAAAAGTTGAAAAAGTTAGCCAGAATCCATAGAAATAAAGCTTTCAATATAAGTTTTCTTTGGTAAATAATACCAATTGACAAGTAACATTAGAAACTTGACAACAATCACCTACAATGCGTAGGCAGCAAAACAAAGCACTTGCAAAAGTAAAGATATCCCACGCAAACTAAAAACTTTAAAAAGCTCATCCATCAACGCGGCGGGACTTATGCGTTTTCCTAGTGCTTAGATATGTGAAACTATTAGCTAGTGTTACAGTATATTATTATGATCACGCAAATTCTATCTAAATCACACGGTAAAAGAAATAATCATTTGTAGATTATTTTTTGAATTAAATCAATAGAAAGTACTGTGCTGAATAGTGTGGCATAAAAGCAGTGAATAGAAGTAAATCTGTCATTTCGTCATAAATACCGCCTTCGAGTAACATCTATGAAATTATCATGATTACTTATCTCTTACAACAATTTGTATCAATCCACACGTGTCAGGTAAGCCTAACTAAACAATAAAAATACGTTAAACAAATCATGAAATACATGAACAAGTACTATAAAATTAAAATTATACAATTCGTTAAACTTGATTAAACAAAGTATAAATTTAAAAAACACACTGAAAAACGATGAAGAATTAATTAAAAAATTGGGATATAAAATACAAAACTAGTGGAAACGTTATGAGAGTGATTGATGGATGAGTCATATTGGTAAAGTGGTAGGTATTTGTACAATGACCGACAGTGTTGGCTCGGGCGCTAAGCGCTCGACTCTGATTCGGGAGGTCCCGGGTACGAATCCCGTCGAGACCGGCAATCCTTACGAAGGTTTTTCCGAGGTTTTCCTCAGTCGTTTAGGCGAATGCTAAGGAACAGCCTTCGGACATCCCTTCACAATAATTGTCCTATCCGCACATACATAATTCCCCTGAAGAGGGGCTAATTGCACCCTATAACAGGTTTCCCACGATAAAAAAAAGATTGAAAAGTACAATAACGTATAAATCATCATGATTATGAAACAATCGTTTGATATTCAGAGCAAGTATTAATTGTTTGTTATCAAGAAATAATTAAAAATAGTAATTACTGATAAAATGTACTTGCTGTGCATCCGCGTATTGATAAGATATTGTGGCAGGTGCAACTGTGTATGTTTATAAATCTAATCTTGCAATATTTGTGCAATGTTCCTGTTAGTAAATCTAGTTTTTTTTTTTATAATTTTGCTATCATTTTGATTATTATGTTATAGCTAGAAATCATTTTCATGGGAGACACTTCTCATGATCTAAAAGTACCAAGGGGACCAACGGCTTAACGTCTCATCCGAAAGGATGGTGTAACCTTGACAGTCATAAAGGGTCCGGACTGCCGAGCAGACGTCGAAGAGAACGAAGCCGTTACACTAGCTTTCGAACCCTCGTCTGCTCTAGAGGGCAGAGCGGTATCCCACTCAACCCCTGACCACGCCCGATTTTGCTTAACTTCGGTGTTCGAGTGAGAACCGGTTGAACGACCACGGTGTATCTATGTATACTCGATATTATTCGCGATATGTCATTTCGTGTCCAATGCAAGCTCTGAACATCCTGAAGATAACCAGGAATCCTGGAGAGAAACAAAGGTTGTTGATTAGTAAAGGGTCGAGTGGGAACGTAAATCTCCCACCGACGACATATTGGTTTTGATTTCGTTGACTCAAACAAAATAAGGTGAAGTTTGAATATAATATGGGGCTTCATTTCCCTTACAGTTCCATTTCACAATGTAAATGTGGTCATACCATTAAGCAGTACATTAAGTAGGTGGAAATATAATAAAAGAAAGCATAAACCTAAAATTCAATTCAAATTTTTTTTGGAGAAACACACTTTCTGCAATGGGGCTCTGCCCTTTAATATAAAAGTATTATCTTTTTTATAATAATCTTAATATCACTGGCTATAAAAATGGGAAAAAATTTGTATTTACTACACCAGAGATGAACAAATATAAAAAAATAATCCATCAATGAAATTGAAATTGAAAATATTTTATCCGGTCCAATTTCGGAAAATACAGTCGGGTAGATGGTGGAAAACACAACAGTTTAACAACAAAAGTATATAATTAATTATAATATACATTGTTGTTAAGTTGATGCTTAAGCATGACTCAAGTGAGAACAATGTTTTCAATTAAATATCGGGAAATTGACAATAAAGCCAGACCAGCTGGTGAAATTTAAATAAAAAAACGTTGAGACTACGGTTTATAAACATCGTTATTACTACGAATCTATGATTCGCGTTCGGCGGATTTTCTGCGAAAGTTTGATTACTACATGAATTGCTGTTCCCAATTTTTGGCAAACGTTATATTTGTTTGAGTGGGATCGTCTTATAAATTGTTTTTTTCTTTTTGTTTTTCTTTTTTTTTTCTTTTTCATCATTTTTATTCTTTGGTACATTAATAAGTTTCATTTAATATCATTTTTGAATTTGTTACCAAAATGTTTGTGAGGTATACATTGTTGTTCTAATATTAGTATTTCAAATATTAATTTAAGTTCATAGTTGTGAATGCATTTATGTAATTAAATTTATTTAGTTGTCCTCCTTTGTTAATACGATTTTTAAGAGAGTATTATAGGACATGCGATTTAGGCAAGTTGATGTTCGCTCGGCCGACTGAGACCACATGTGTTTGAAATTTTGAACATATGTCACGAATATGGAAATATAGACTTTTGTAGCCACACATTTCCAAATTCGGTTTTAGAATAATTTATAAAAAAATAAATAAATTTTCACGAAAGAAGACAAGAAGGCGTATGTCCGGTCGTTTTTCCAGGAATCGTTAATTACTGTCGCCAGACTAATGAGGTCAAACTGCTGAGACAAGAGAGCCTCGCAGCTAAAACTTCCCCCCCCCCCCCTCCACCCCTCCCCGTACCCTGTAGTATTTGTAATATTCGCAAGTGGGATTCGAACCCTGTAGTATTTGTAATATTCGCAAGTGGGATTCGAACCCAAATGCCACATAAGGGTGCCTGTCCAACCCCTCCGCCCTCAGCCCCCCGTTCCTCGTCCCCCGTCCCCCGTTCCCGCCGGGGCAAACGAGACACTCGTAAGTGAAGTGCCGAGTAGATAAAAATTTACGTTCATTGTGGATGTCATTGATGCCTGGGCTTCAAACTCAATAATATCGAGTACAAAAGGCTCGTTTATTCATAGTCTGATTATTTATGAGATTCGAATTCGATTCGTGAGTTCGAATCTCGCATATCAACAGAAACGCATGCATCCGTTGGTTGACACTTCACAGACTCGACTGACTGACTGGGCTGGCTGGCTTGCTTGCTGGCTGGCTGGCTGGGTGGGTGCTCGCAATATGTAAACAAGGCATTATCAAAGTGTCAATACGTGTGTTACGCAAAACACTGAGTCCGATATAACTTCTTCTCGACTACATAAATCACACACACACACACACACACACACACACACACACACACACACACACACACACACACACACACACATTACTTAAATACACTAAATAGTTCTAGGAATTAAGGTAATTAAATATACTATTTATCCTAAATACAATTTGGTTGGTAATGCAAGTGCACTCCGGCGTGGGATTCGAACCCAAATGCCACATAAAGAGATGCCTGTCCACCCCTCCGCCCCTATTTATTATTTTATTCATTTAGATTCTACTTAATAGGAGTAAAACGAGACACTCGTTAATGAATTGTTTTTAAGATGTATTAGTACATTACGGACATTAATGATAACATACATCATAATATATTTGAAAATTGTTAAATGTGGAAAACACGACATCGTTGTTCATAATTGTTTTCGTTTCGAGAACACTAATGGGCTCGGTCGTAATTGCAAAACAAGACATTAAAAGTGTGTTGTGGTGCGCTCAGTTGCTATAAAACCTTAGAATGCGTGTTTTCTCTCAAATCCATCGAAGATTCTCTTCGTATAGGGTGTCGCGCGCTAGCGAAGATAAGTGAGCAAAAAGTTGTTAGCCTTGGAAGAAGAATAATGAAGATCTTGGTGACTTTGTTAGTTGGGGTCGTTATGCTCTTACTGCCTACTAAAGGTAATCAACATTTATGATATTCAACTAATACATAAAACAACTTGTAAAAATACAGCCAAACCTTACATACTCAAAAGAAATTAGATCTAAAAAAAAGGGCCAAGCTCTTCTATCTTTCCACATTTGTGCATTCTTAATTCATAAACGTACAGTGTCCCGTAACAACATCGTAGAAAAGCTTGGCAAAATAGAATTTGTAACTAGTATTAATTTAAACAGAAGAGTTCATGCAATTTCTTTTTTCTCAATAATTCAAACGTAATGGTCATGCTTTTCTAGGATGTTCATGCTTTTCTAGGATGTTGATACGGGACACTGTACGTTCATGATTTAAGAATTCGCAAATGTGGAAGGGTAGATAAGCTTGGCCCTTTTTTTAGATCTAATTTCTTTTGAGTGTGTAAGGTTTGGCTGTATTTTTACAAGTTTTTGTTAAGTGTTGGATATTTTTACATTTTCAAGTTCCATTGCAAAATTATTTGTTAAAATATAATAATTTTATCAAAGTTGATTTAATTTCTATGGAATTACCAATTAACAATAGGACTTAAAATATCAAGATGCCAAAGACTTGCTTTTTCTAAACAATGAAGCGATCATTGTCAAGTTACTATAGTTACTTGTTGATATATTCTTGTATAAGTCTTATATTGAAACCTTTATTTGGAAGCCTTCCAGCAAACTTTTCCAAACTCGAAAGTAACTACATCACTATTACCTTAATGTCCATGTAAAATATGAACGTTGTGGCCCTACCGGTTTGGTCAGAACCGCTGGGCAATTTAATCTGACGAATAAGATAGTAGCCAGTAGTAGTAGTAACTAACAACAAACATAACAAAAACTTGTAGAAATACAGCCAAACCTTATCACACTCCAAAGAAATGAGATATTAATAAAAGGGCCAAGCTCATCTACCCTTCCACATTTGCGCATTCTTAATTCATAAACGTACAGTGTCCCATAACAGCATCCTCGAAAAGCTTGGCAAAATAGAATTTGCGATTATTAATTTAAACGTAATAGTTCATCCAAGTTCTTTTTTCTAATTAATTTAAACGTAATAACATGCAAATTTTATTTTGCCAAGCTTTTCGAGGATGCTGTTATGGGACACTGTACGTTTATGAATTAAGAATGCGCAAATGTGGAAGGGTAGATGAGCTTGGCCCTTTTTTTAGATCTCATTTCTTTTGAGTGTGTTAGGTTTGGCTGTATTTCTACAAGTTTTTGTTATGTGTGTGATCTCATTACTTTTTCAAGTTCCATTGAAAATTCTTTGTTAAAATATAATAATTTTATTAAAGTTGATTTAATTTCTATGGAATTAGAAATAACAATAGGATGTAAAATATCTAGACCCGGATTCATGTACATCCTGGGTATAGGTGGTATAACCATGGTATAACGACGGTATAAGGACTGGTTAAGTCTAGGCAACTCACATTCAATTGAAACTTTCCCATGCTACAACAAGCGCACAACTTATGTTATTTTATACCTTTCACTGCATCCACAGCCATGTAAATCAAATGATTATCAAAAGAACATCGATAATTTGCACAGTTTTTGTTTTTGTTTTTATATAGTGACAGGAGTTTTGCGTGAGATCATTGCAAGAAAAGAATAGGTGTATTATTTCCGTACATTTTTGTATAGCCTTGGTGGACAATCATACTATTGTTTATCTGAATTAGGCATTTAGTAATCAAAACTAGTTATTTGTGCGGGAAGTATGTCAGAACAAAGTTGTGCTGGCCTAGGGTTGGCTAGGCTTGTCAAACATGTAATGTGAGTATTTATTTTATCTAGTCCTATAGCCTAATGGAAATTTAGACCTACACTGTTGTATTATAAATAATTTTCTACATCTTGGCCTAGGCCAGGGACGGTTTCTGATTTGTTTTATGAGAATATAATGACACCTTTTCTCGTTCCACACAAAGAAGAAAAATTTAAAATGTCCGCTATTTGTTTACGTATCGCACTTTTCCGCCTAACTCTGCTTGTACCGTCAACAAGTGTCAAGTAACTATAGTTACTTGTTGATTGTATGCCTAGTGTATATGGCTTATTTAAAAACCTTTATTTGGAAGCCTTCCAGCAAACTTTTTCAACTTTTTTTTTTCAAAAGAGACTATATTACTATATCCTTAATGTCCATGTAAAATATGAACATTGTAGCCCCACCCGTCTGGTCAGAATCGCGGGCCGATTGAAACTGACGAATTAGATGTAGTAGCAGTAGTAGCAGTAGCAGTAGCAAACATCCTTAAAGTGATTTTGAGCATGTTTCAAGCCATTTTATCACCAACAAGGAATGGTCGTACCCCAATAAAATTTGGCATGTGGTGTCAGGTACCTAAATCCCCTCGATTGTGATAGTTTTCAAGTTCACATCACGTTACATGACGGCTGGGTGATACCTCGAAATCACCCCAACTCTGCTTGCTGTATAAGGTGCTTGAGTGTGTAGCGCGCCACGGCTTGGCTGCAGCGCCCTAACGGGCACCTAGATTAACAACTTTGCAAGGTTTCATATACATTGGATGCATTTTGGCGGAGCGAATAGCTACTTGCTTACTTCCAAATGTGTCCCATTCCCTTTAAACTGAATATGTTAGACGTTAAATGTATGAATAAATTTTAAAATGTCATTTTTATTGATTGGGTTGTTGATTGTTTAGCGAGACACTTTAAAATTTAAAAATTAATGTACGAACACGCTATTAATACAAATAACAGTATTGAATGTTTTAGAGCTCAAAGTTGAATCTGGTCTGTTTTCAGGGCAAGAGCTCGAGCACTTTGTCCTGTACGGCTCCCACGGCGAGGTGGCCGACGAGCACACACCCTACCTGTTGTTCCCCGACGACGACGGGGCCCCACAGAAGGCCTACCTATCTGCTCCTAACATCTCAGTCCCACAAGCGCTTACTGAACTAAAATATTCTGTACGATTCTATCTGTGGACTAGGTAAGTTTAAAAAGAATCGCTGAGGCTAGTGCGGAGACGAGTTAAGGCTTTCACCTCTTGTTTTTCAAAAGTTTATAACTAGGGAAACGCCAAAGTCGTTGTTAGACGAGTGAGTAAGCCATGTGTTGAGTACCCGGTAACATTACTTTTTCCCCTACCTTCGGCCTCCCTAGCCTATCATAGGCTAGAGTGGCGCATTATGGCCTTACAGTTGACGCGCCCTTACACCAACTAAACTTTAAAACCCTATTATTTATACGAATATAGTATTATCAAACTTACCCAAATATGCAAATGTTGCCAGGTACTCAACACATGACTCGCTCACTCGTCTAACAACGACTTTGGCGTTTCCCTAGTCTGGTTGGCCAAGGCGCCCTTATAGCCGAAATGCGGGAGACGTGGGTTCAATCCCCTGGTCGAAAAAGATTTTGTAATTTCTGGATTGAATTTTAAAAATTATTAAACATGTTTTGAAATGCATATAACGCAGTGTAGTCCATCATCTGTGACAATACTATGGAAATCATAGCCAGTACGAAATACGTGAAAATATTGCAAGGTTTACTCAATCTACGAGCGGAATTTGGGGGTACCTTGACGTTTAACATTCGATAGACCTTGCATGAGCACGGCATTTCACAGCCAGGTAAATAACAAACAAAAAATATTTTTTCTCATTGTCGTTAAATAAATTTCTATACATTGGCAGTCTATTTTTCAGTTTATTATTTCTTGTAGGTTTAAATCGAAATGGATTGTGCTCATTTTGCTAGCAGTTCTAAGTTACCTGGTCACGGAAGTCTGTTTAAAATTTCAGCTCAATCTATTTGGCCGTTCGGCCGTATGAGCCCGGACAAACAGACATTTAACATACAGACAATGGTCACGGCCAAGGCCCGATCGAGTAGCGTTAGGAAAGACTACGTTCGCTGCGCTCACTCGTCTAATTAAATTTATTGATCTGTAACAACAACTAAAACTAAACAATTTGAAACACAATTTAAAACAATAGCAATTCGTTTTCAACTCATTAAATACATCAATAAGTTCTATAAAATTTAAATTTTGCAACAAATACAACCAGAAAAAATTAAATAACAAAAGTAGAAATATAAAACTGTAATTATATATGTATATAAAACGGCTGCAAGCCCAAGAAGATCGAAGAAAAAAAACTGAGGTTATAAAATATATATGATGATTAGGTGAAAAGGTGATGAGAATGATAAATGAGTCAAGTTGGTAAATAGGCATAAACAGCTGTTTAAATGAATGAAATTCATGTGGTTGATGTCAATTTCTGTATTTGTGGCTAATAATTTATTGAAGGTGTCTTTAATTTGGTTGACAAATTATCCTTTCAATAATTAATTGATTATAAATTTAAAAAACACGTATTTTACTTAACTTTGGTATTCTGGAATGAATTCCAAGGGTACAGATTATTTACGCAAACGCGCATTTTATTGGTCATGGGGAATAATATCTTGTGTTTAAACACCGGTAGCGAAATTATAAGTTTCAACTGTGAATATTTTTGCACCAATTAAATTCCAAAGTTTTACTTTTTCTCCTTCCCACTCTTTCAAATATTAATTAACTTGTGTATATATATTTATATAATTTGTATATCCCGGTTTCGATCCCCAGTGTAGTCACTTTTTTAATTTCTGTCTAAAGTACTAACATAACAGCGTCATAGTCGCCTTCTATAAAACCAAGGTTAAACATCATATATGCATATATGGTTTAAAGGTAGGCGACTATGACGTAGATATGTTAGTACTTTAGACAGAAATTAAAAAAGTGACTACACCGGGGATCGAACCCGGGACCTTAGCATACCGGGCTATGCGTTTACCAACTGAGCTATGCGGCCAACAATTTAAAACTGTCTAATTTTTTGGTCTGTTTTGTACAATGTTAATAACGTATATATATATATATATATATATGTTACCATCTTTAAATAATTAAATTTACTTCTTTCGGTTTACCACGTATATTGTTTATTTAATCTGACGTTTCGATTGGATTTCACCAATCTTTGTCAAATACAGTAAAGTCACTCTAGTAAAAAAAATAAATAAATACAAAAACACTTCAAGAGGGAACGAAAACAAAAACACAATAATAACATAAAACAAACATAATAAACGAGGCAATGCAAAGAAGTTAACTAACTGGAATATTAAAGCATGTGGAAAGAGTTTAGAAAAACATGTCATGTTATTGATTAGATGAAGTACGGTATTCTACTTGACCAGAACTTGTGGGATGATTTCTTGCTTGACTTCTTGTCCTTGGTCCTTGACTTGTGGAAGGTAACACGGTTTTGTGAATATTTTGACCAGTAGGGTTAGTCTGACTTCTTGTTACGGGTCGTAGACTTACAGCAGGTATCATGGTTTCGGGAGCATTTAGCAAAGTTTGAGGAGTATGCGTTAATGTTCTTGGTTTATGGCAAAGGTTTATGATGGACTTCCATGTCTGAGGTAGGCGTTTTCCATCATCCCTTTTGTTTAAACTATGAGGCCTCTTCTCAATTTCTATTGCTTCCCTTATAATCCTGGAATGAATACGGTCCGTAGAAGCAATTACTCTTGTACCCTCAAAATTAATAGCATGTCCCTGATCTGCCACGTGTTGTGCAAGAGCTGATCTTGGTTCATTCTTTTCTACTGAGAGTAAGTGTTCCTGTCGACGTTGAGAGATTTTTCTTCCAGTCTGCCCCACATACGTTTTTTCACATGATCCGCAGGGAATTTCGTACACACAATGGCTTTCCAATGGTATGGAGTCCTTGGGTGATCTTAGAAATGAACTAACCTTCCTGTGTGGTAGGAATACAGTTTTCACCTCATGCCCAGACAAGATCTTGCTTACTCGATCAGTAGTGCCTCTCATGTAGGGCAAAAATGCTACTTTTCGTGGTTTCACAGTTTCATCATATACATTCGTTTGCGTTATATTGGGTACACGATTAAATGCATTATATATGCTAACAGTAGAAAATCCATTCCGGAGAAGAGCATCCTTAAGGTTATGCATCTCAACATTTATACTATCCTTGTCAGCAATTGATTTTGATCGAAACGCCAGGGTGTTTGCCACAGATCTAATTTGGGCTGGCGAGTGATGTGATTGTGCGTTTAGGTAGCGGTTAGTATGTGTGGGCTTCCGATAGACAGTGTGTCCCAACGATCCATCTGATCGTTTACTAACTAGTACATCTAAAAATGCAAGACTGTTGTTCTCTTTAATCTCCATAGTAAACGTAATATATATATATATATATATATTATATAATTAAATATGTATTTTCAAAAACATTTAACATACATATATATATTTTAACATATATATGTAAGTACTTAAGACAGAAATTAAAAAGTGACTACACCGACTACACCAAGGTTAAACACATATATATATTGAAGTAACTGGTTTTTCGGTTTCAATGCCACGTATATTTTCGTTGGGCCGACGTTTCGACGAGATTTTACCCATCATATATAGGGCCAAATAATAAAAAACAAAAAAACTCACAGTCTAAATAAACAGCAAGATAGCCAACGTTTATCGGTAACATGGAAACCTGCAATTTCAGGGAACAATGTAAAATCACATAGTCTAACTTTAAAACCTACAGACCAACAATCAACGTCTCAGTTAATACCTGCAGATGATCTACACGTAAACGAATCGACGGTCAGAGTGACAAGATCCATGACGAAAAACGTAAAGACGGACATGAAGTGACTTTCTTGTTTCTTTGCAACGACAAGCTTTGCAATGACTTTCTTTGAATGGTATAAATTCGTCATGTGTGCAGTGATTTCTTTTGTTGACTTTTGTTGATTTTTCTCTCCAGTTTTGTTCTGTATTTATCAATAGTGATGAAGTTTTCGTTTTTAATATTTAAAGTTGTATTGGTCCTAAAGATGATGGGTGAAATCTCATCGAAACGTCTGCCCAACGAAAATATACGTGGCATCGAAACTGAAAAAAACGATTACTTTAATACATATCGGCCACGAAAACCTTAAAAAACATATATATATATATATATATATATATATTTAAAAAAGTGACTACAACGGGGTTTGATTAAAAAAGTGACTACAACGGGGTTTGAACCCGTCACCTTAGCTGTCCGGGCTATGCTATATATAATGTTTAACCTTGGTTTTATAGTAGGCGACTATGACGCTGATATTTAAGTACTTACGACAGAAATAAAAAAACTTACTACAACGGGGACCGTTGAACCGTTGTAGTCACTTTTTTAATTTCTGTCTAAAGTTCTTAGTATATAGTATGTGTAGTAGCCTATATATATATATAAAAGATTAGTTCCCTTCTGCCTTTAAGGTGGATTATTAGTTTTACACATAATGTCTCACAGCAGCAAGAACTGCAAAGCGCACACTTTTTGGATGAGCGTAGCGAGCGTAGCGAGCGAAGCGAAGATTCCATTCTACTACACTGGAGAAAAAAATCCGGAATGTTTTTTTTTTCTTTCTGTATTTTTGTCTGTTTGTCCGCACGATTCCGGCTAAACCGATACTCCGATTGAGATGAAATTTTATGGAGGCCTTTGAAATCTCTAAACTTAGAACTGCCACGTTTTTGAGCGCAATCGAAAAATTATTTCTCATGAAAATCGCAATTTTACGATTTTTTTCGATTTTTTAAAAATTTCTTTGACTTATAACACCTACATGCTTTATCCGATTTTAATGATTTTTGCACAGAACCTTTATTTTATGAATTAAGATATTCTTGTGAAATTTGAGTGCAATTAAAAAAATATTTATCATAAAAATCGAAATTTTACGGGTTTTTTCTTTTTTTAAACAATTCTTAGACTTATAACACCTACATGCTTTATCTGATTGTAATGATTTTTTCGCAGAACCTTAATTTTATGAATTAATATATTAGTGTTAAATTTGAACGCAATCGAGAAATTATTTCTTATAAAAATTGCAATTTTACGATTTTTTTTAACAATTACGATTAATAAATTAAAAAATTAAAGTTAATTTTTCACTAAGTAATGATTTTTCCACAGAACAACAGAAAATTCGCATAACACATGGCAGCTCAATGCACCAATTACGCTCATCCAACAACGCGGCGGGACTTAAGCGTTTTCCTAGTTATATCGTATTTTTTAAACGACATCGGCAACCCCATTCTCTGGAATGTGATTAATTTTGGTGCTTTTTTGATATCACATTTTAAGGGGAAATAGCCACAGCAATATTAAAACGAAGCAAAATAATTTTTTTTATATCGAGAACGTTGAAAAACGTTGAAAAAGACAATACCTTAGTTTTAATTTGACAATACTATATCGTACATGAATCAATACCAATATGTTAATATTTATATGTTCTATTTAATAGAAATGAATTTAATTAATAAAATTTCGAATAAAAAACTTACTTAAAATTCTATCTAGCAGGGTTTGTTTTGTTGTTTTCATCGCCATTAATTGAATTGTGATATTATGTGAAAGGGAAATATTACAACAATGTTTCATACATATCCGAACATATTTGCAGTCCTGATAAAGAAGACAAAATGGTATAGATAAATCATACAACACTGCAACAGAACATGACAATTAAAAAAGTCATCAACGGGTCGCGAGATTTATTTTACAGCTTTGGATATTTACGAATAAAAGTTTATTTTCTGAGGAGTTCAGAAGCAAAGAGGACAAACCAACACAATTCTCATCCTGAGATAATTTTATTTGAGTTCAAGTTGGAAGAAGTTAATAAAATTCCGCTTGAACTGTTAGTATTGGGATGCAGTCTATTGCTTTCCTTACATAGTAACTTAAAATATCACGTTTGAAATATAATACAAATTCATTACAACAGCCAAAAAACTCTACCCTGCTACCAAAAGCCTCTACCAAAGTGGTTGGTCCATTTTGCCTCTCGACAATTATGTTAAATTATCTTGTGGTTTGGTCCAAATTGTTGATATTTTAAAACTGTCATATGATCAGTAATACACACATAAAATCATTATACTAATGTTAATAAACAAAGATTATATCATTACAAAAAACCTAGTGAAATATACAAAAACGCTTTGCCTCGCCTTGCTTTGCCTCTGATACTTTTTCATCAATTTAGGTTGGTCCAACTGTTTTCAATAATAGAACATGTTAAAGGTGGCGGTGAGGGGTTGATCCTTTTTACCACTCAATATTTTGAATGTGAGTTAAGAAGAGATATTAAAAAAATGGATTGATCCAGTTTTCTTTTAAGCCCCATTCCCTGGACTATAGAAACAATATTCGACAATCATGCACACTTCCAAATTGTTTTAGGACCTCTGGTGAGAAAGGTGAGCGGATACTTATCAATGACAATCGTACGCTCTTCAATTCAACATTCAACCCAAAACATTCGGTGAAGATATTGATCCATGGCTTTACCCAGAGCATCAAGAGCCCGATCATCCAGAACCCAAGAAAAGGTAAGTTAGTTGGCAGGAATCCATCATCAGGAGCCCGACTATCCAGAATCCAAGGCATGGTAAGTTGATAGAAGGACTCAAGGAATCAGAATAGATAACAGGATGGAGTTTACGGTTCGGTCATGCTGGGACGAGGATAGTTCGCCAGTCAGATCTTTTTTTCTAGAGTATGTTTTTATACAAACTAGGGAAACGCCAAAGTCGTTGTTAAACGAGTGAGTGAGCCATGTGTTGAGTACCCGGTAACATTACTTTTCTTCCCCCTACCTTAGGCCTCTCTAGCCTATCATAGGCTAGAGAGGCGCATTATGGCCTTACAGTTGACGCGCCCGTATACCAACTTAACTTAAAAAAAAAACTATTATTTATACGAAAATAATTATCAAACTTAAATGCAAATGTTCCCGGGTACTCAACACATGACTCGCTCAATCGTCTAAGAACGACTTTGGCGTTTCCCTAGTGTAGTTGGCTAAGGCGCCCTTATAGCCGAAATGTGGGAACCGTGGGTTCAATCCCCTGGTCGGGAAAGATTTTGTCATATCTAGATTGTATTTAAAAAATTATTTAACATATTTTGAAATACATATAACGCAGTGTAGTCTATATCTTGTGACAATACTATGGAAAACATAGCCAGTACAAAATACGTGTAAATATTGCAAGGTTCACTCAATCTACGAGCGAAATTTGGGGGTACTTTGATAGACCTTGCATGGGCACGGCATTTCGCAGCCAGGTAAATAACAAACAAAAAATATCTATTCAAAATCTAAACCATTGTCGTTTAAATAATTTCTAAACATTGGAAGCATATTTTTCAATTTATTATTTCTTGTAGGTTTAAATCGCAATGGATCTTGCTGATTTTGTTAGAAGTTCTCAATAAACTCGTACCGGATGTCTGTTTAAAAATTCAGCGCAATCTGTTCAGCGATTCGGCTGATTTTCAACGTACACACACACACACACGCACGCAGAAAAAACAATTAGGGCCGTTTAAGTCGAATGGAGATCACTCCGGTTTCGCTACGCTCACTCGTTTAACTGAAACTAGGGAAACGCCAAAGTCGTTGTTAAACGAGTGAGTGAGCCATGGTTGAGTACCCGGTTACATTACTTTTCTTCCCCTACCTTAGGCCTACCTAGCTATCATAGGCTAGAGAGGCGCATTATGACCTTACAGTGGACGCGCCCTTTCCCCCTATACCACTAAACTTTAAAAAACTATTATTTATACGAATATAATTATCAAACTTAAATGCAAATGTTCCCGGGTACTCACCACATGACTCGCTCACTCGTCTAACAACGACTTTGGCATTTCCCTAGTCTAGTTGGCTAAGGCGCCCTTGTAGCCGAAATGTGAAAGAAGTGGGTTCAATCCTCTGGTCGGGAAAGATTTTGTTATTTCTAGATTGTATTTCAAAAATAATTAAACATGTTTTGAAATGCATATAACGCAGTGTAGTCCATCATCTGTGGCAATAGGGCCTACTATGGTAAACATATCCCGTACGAAATACGTGAAAATATTGCATTGTTTACTCAATCGATGAGGGGAATTTGGGGGTACCTTGACGTACAACATTCGACAGACCTTGCATGGGCACGGCATTTCACGGCCAGGCGAATAACAAACAAAAAATATATTTTCAAAATCTAAAACATTGTCGTTAAAATAATTTCTAAACATTGGAAGTCTATTTTTCAGTTTATTATTTCTTGTTGGTTTAAATCGCAATGAATCTTGCTAATTTCGTTAGCAGTTCTTAATTAACTCGTACCGGATGTCTGTTTAAAATTTTAGCGCAATCTGTTCAGCGATTCGGCTGATTTTCAATGTACACACACACACACACCCTCACACACTCACATACACACACACGCAGACTAACGATTGACCGCCATTTAAGTTGGATGGAGATCACTCCGTTCGCTACGCTCACTCGTTTAATAACATGGTCAAGATAGGGTGAAGGTGAAGCGGAAAGTGCCAGCATTCAATGTTCCTGATAATGAGCTTGTATTTTCTTTTCAGCTTACCTAAAGAGAGACAACTATAACGTGATAGGCGTTGATTGGGGCGACCTCTGTAGGTTGCCCTGGTATCCGTCTGCGGCTGACAACACCAACTATGTAGGGGCGTACGTAGGGGAGTTGGTTAAGTTCCTCCAAAGAACTGTCAGAGTTCAACTCAAGGACATCCACATCATAGGCCACTCGCTCGGAGCTCATGTCGCGGGAATCGCAGGCGAGGCTCTTAAATCTAAGCTAGGCAGAGTGACTGGTAAGTTTGATTTATTTACACATATTGGTATTTAGAACTAGACCTCTTCGCGAACGCTTTTTTAGTCGCGTTGATGGATAAACTTTTTTTTAAATATTTCTGGCCAATGATTACATCAGAATCGGCCCAAATATCACGAAAATATCGTAATAAAAATCTGGAAACAAATCGGGAAAGTACGATTTCTATGAGATATATTTCTTCAAATGTCTCTCATATCATAACATATAATTTCAGTGATTTTAAACGCTCCCATTAAGTTTCATCAAGATCGGAGTAGCCGTTTGTCCGGTTCTATTGTTATTTGTTAATTGGTATTATAAACTTCAAAAAACTCATATTAAAACCTTTATTTCTGTAGATTCTGACTAATTTTTTCAACTTTTTCTTTCAAAAGATACTACATCACCATAACCTTAATGTCCATGTGAAATCTGAACGTTGTAGCCCTACCCGTTTGGTCAGAATCGGCCCAAATGTGACGAAAATATCGCACTAAAAATTGAAAAACTAATATTAAAACCTTTATTTCTATGAATTCTAGCTAACTTTTTCAACTTTTTCTTTCAAAAGGTACTACATCACCATAATCTTAATGTCCATGTGAAATATGAACGTTCTAGCCCCACCCGTTTGGTCAGAATCGGCCCAAATGTCACGAAAATATCGCACTAAAAATCGAAAAAAATCGTAAAAGTACGATATTCATGAGAAATATTTCTTCGATTGTACCCAAAAACAATACACCTCTAAGTTCAGAGAAAACGAAGGTCCGGTCAAATTTTCATCAAGATCGCATATGCCGTTTGCCCGGAATCGAGCGAACAAACAGACGGAAAAACAAAAAAAAAACAAAAACAAAAAAAAAAAAAAAAAAAAAAAAAAAAAAACACCCGAGCTAAATTTTTTGGGGGGTCAGTGAAATTGAAGTCTTCGCTTCCGCTCGCTACGCTCGCTACGCTCATCCAACAATTTTAATGATAACACTAAAATCTACCAATTACCCCACCATCTAGTCTGAAATATAAAATGTTGATGTTTTGATGTTGTTATTTCACAAGGAAGCTTCGCAAACGCTTTTTTAGTCGCGTTGATGGATGAGCTTTTTTTTAAGTTTTTGGTATGCGTATGATCTCTTTTCTTTTAAGTTCCATTGCAAAATCATTTAAAGTAGTACTAATTGCTATGGGAATTAGAATGTCAAATATCTGGAGGCCATACCCCCGTCTGGGCCCGGGGTAGAATTGGCCCAGAGCATGGCTCTGCTAATCGTACTAGGAAAACGCTAAAGTCCCGCCGCGTTGATGGATGAGCTTTTTAAAGTTTTAAGTTTGCTTGGGATATCTTTACTTTTGCAAGTGCTTTGTTTTGCTGCCTACGCATTGTAGGTGAACGTTGTCAAGTTTCTTTTGTTTCTTGTCAATTGGTATTATTTACCGTAAAAAACTAATATTAAAACCTTTGTTTCTGTGGATTCTGAATAACTTTTTCAACTTTTTCTTTCAAAAGGTACTACATCACCATAACCTTAATGTCCATGTGAAATCTGAACGTTGTAGTCCTACCCGTTTGGTCAGAATCGGTCCAAATGTGACGAAAATATCGCACTAAAAATTGAAAAAACTAATATTAAAACCTTTATTTCTATAGATTCTAGCTAACTTTTTCAACTTTTCTTTAAAAGGGTACTTCAACACCATAATCTTAATGTCCATGTGAAATATGAACGTTGTAGCCCCACCCGTTTGGTCAGAATCGGCCCAAATGTGACGAAAATATCGCACTAAAAATAAAAATAAATCGTAAAAGTACGATATTCATGAGAAATATTTCTTCGATTGTACCCAAAAACAATACACCTCTAAGTTCAGAGAAAACGAAGGTCCCCTCAAATTTTCATCAAGATCGCATATGCCGTTTGCCCGGAATCGAGCGAACAAACAGACGGAAAAACAAAAAAAAAAAAAAGAAAAAAGAAAAAAAAAAAAAAAAAACATTGGAGCTAAATTTTTTGAGGGGTCAGTGAAATTGAAGTTTTCACTTCGCTCGCTACGCTCGCTACGCTCATCCAAAAAGGCGATTCAAGAGAAAAAGTCCACCTCGCAAACAACAGCTAGTATGAAGGGTAGTATTTTACTCCCTGGAAATAGAGGCGAGCTCTGGCAATCGTCGTCGGGGACCTTGCCCCCTTCCCTTGACAACCCCCCGGCGACGATGACAATGACACAACGAACGATGACAAAGACGATGACGACCGCGACGTGAGAAACCCCCCTTCCTCCCCTTACCCGTGGCTGGTTCTGACCAGCATGGGCCCCTCCTCCACCCCCCTTAGGCTAGAGTGGTGCATTATGACCTAACGGTTGACGCGTCCTTAATCCAAATAAACCAAACCATAGACTTACTTTTTGTACGCATTGTAGGTGATTGTTGTCATGTTTCTTTAGTTACTTGTTAGTTATTATAATTTACCTCAAAAAACTTATATTAAAACTTTTATTTCTATGGATTCTGGTTTACTTTATCAACTTTTTCTTTCAAAAGGTACTACATCACCATTACCTTATGTCCATGTGATATATGAACGTTGTAGCACTACCCGTTTGGTCATGATTGGCCCAAACATCACGAAAAAATCGGAAAAAATCGAAAAAATCGTAAAAGTACGATTTCTATGAGAAATATTTCTTCAAATGTCCCTAAAATCATAACATATCTAATTTTAATGATTTTAAACGTTCCCATAAAGTTTCATCAAGTTTAGAGTAGCCGTTTGCCCGGTCGCGAGCCAAATATCACGGAAATATCGCATTAAAAATCGTAAAAAATCGTAAAAGTAAGATATTATATTAATGAGAAATATTTCTTCGATTGTATTAAAAACGAAGCATGTCTAAGTTCAGAGATTTCGAAGGTCCATTTTTGTCTTTATCACATATGCGGTTTGCCCAGTAGAGAGCGAACAGACAAAAAAATCGAAACAAAAAACACCTGAACTAAACTTTTTTGGGGGTTAGTGAAATTGAAGTCTTCGCTTCGCTCATCCAAACAAAACAGTAATTCTGATTATTTTTGATACACAGTAAAATCAACAACCTTTGTTATGATAGAATGCACGTTTTACAGATATCTCCATAAAAAATACGTATAAAATAATAAATAAATAAATATTAGTAACCCAAAATATTCAATATCCTATCTTTATGAATAAGATATAATATTTTCTGCCGATATTTCAAGCAGGGCATTAAGCACTTATACCATTAATGAATTTTTATCGGGTCAATTTTTAATTAAGCAATCGGTTTGTTTCTTCATAAACCCCTTGGTATATTTCAAACGCATTATATAATCAAATTTCTGTACAAACGTGTCCAATTGTTGCATTCTATGTTTTGTTTTGTGTATCGATTTTTCATTTCATATTATTCACACCAACTTAATTGTAAACTGTAAATGAGAGAGTGATATTGTAATAACTAGGGAAACGCCAAAGTCGTTGTTAGACGAGTGAGTGAGCCATGTGTTGAGTACCCGGTAACATTCCTTTTCTTCCCCTTACTATAGGCCTCCCTAGCCTATTATAGGCTACAGTGGAGCATTATGGCCTAAACTATATCCTAAACTTTAATACCCTATTATTTATACGAATATAATTATCAAACTTAAATGCAAATGTTCCCGGGTACTCAACACATGACTCGCTCACTCGTCTAACAACGACTTTGGCGTTTCCCTAGTCTAGTTGGCTAAGGCGCACTTGTAGCCGAAATGTGGAAGAAGTGGGTTCAATCCCCTGGTCGGGAAAAATTTTGTAATTTCTAGATTGAAATTTCAAAAATAATAAAAAACATGTTTTGAAATGCATATAACGCAGTGTAGTCCATCATCTGTGGCAATAGGGCCTACTATGGTAAACATAACCAGTACGAAATACGTGAAAATATTGCAAGGTTTACTCAAACTACGAGCGGAATTTGGGGGTACCTTGACGTGCAACATTCGACAGACCTTGCATGGGCACGGCATTTCACGGCCAGCCGAATAACAAACAAAAAATATCTTTTCAAAATCTAAACCATTGTCGATAATTTCTAAACATTGGAAGTCCATTTTTCAGTTTATTATTTCTTGTAGGTTTAAATCGCAATGGATCTTGCTGATTTTGTTAGCATTTCTCAATAAACTCGTACCGGATGTCTGTTTAAAATTTCAGCGCAATCTGTTCAGCGATTCGGCTGATTTTCAACGTACACACACACACATACACACGCAGACTAACGACAAGCGCCGTTTGAGTTGAATGGAGATCACTCCGTTCGCTGCGCTCACTCGTTTAAATTACTCAACTGCTTATATTAACAATTTATTTCAATTATTATGTGTTTCTAAATAATGTCAATTTCTCATTATCTTACTATAAGTAAACTTGATTCTATATTAGGTAATGGACACACACTAAAACTTGTGTTTGTTGTAATATGAAATGTACAATTTTTCCTAGAAAAGTTGAAAAAAATACACGCTCTTTCAGGATTGGATCCCGCTGGTCCTAGATTCCACGGAAAACACCACAGACAGAAGCTAGACCCCTCTGACGCCCTCTATGTGGACGTGATCCACACCTGTGCGGGGAATCCTCCAAGTGTCGGCATGATGGCGACGACGGGGATGGCAGATTTCTACCCTAATGGTGGAGTCAATGTGCAGCCGGGTTGTAAGAAATTTTTCATCTTTTTAAGTAAGTAAAGAATTAGCATTTACTATCCGAGGCTTAATGTTGTTCTTGTGGTTAGCCTACCTGCATCCAATGAAGAAGGTTCAGGTTTCGGTTACCGTCAAAGTCAGAAGATTTTTAACTTCTGATTTGGACTAGGTCTATCAGTTCTTGTCTAAGGAATTTCTAAACGGTGAATTTTGAGCCGTTCTAGCAACGAGGCACATAATAAATTTAAAGTTGTTCTGAATCGGACTTGTTGATTCTGGCGTTGTTACGCAAGTGTTCGCACTGTCCATACCACTGATTACTATTAGGAAAACGCTTAAGTCCCGTCGCGTTGATGGATGAGCTTTTTTGTAAGTTTTAAGTTTGCGTGGGATCTATTTACTTATCAAGTGCCTTTTGAACGCATTATTGGTGATTGTTGTCAAGTTTCTATTGTTACTTGTAAATTGTTATTATAAACCTAATAAAATATATTAAAACCTTTATTCTGTGGATTCTAACTAACTTTTTCAACTTTTTTTCTCAAAATGCAATACATCACCATTACTTTAATAATAAAAAAAAAATCTTCGACCTCAAACATCTACATGCTTAATCCGATTGTAATGATATTTTTACAGAACCTCACTTTTATGAATTTATATATTTGTGTAAAATTTGAGCGCAATCGAAAAATAAATTCTTAAGAAAATCAAAATTTTACACTTTTTTCGTTTAAAAAACATACGCTCATCCAGCAATCCGCCTGAAAAAGCGTTTTCGAAGCTTCCTAGTCAATAAAACACAAATGAAACAATCAACAACAAAAACATTCACTTAGATTGTGCAATGGAGATACGGGGACACTTAAAACTTAACCCTAGCCTTCTATCCCTAAATCTTTAGACATTATCTGTTTCCTTAGGATCGAGTGTATTTCCATGCTTTCTGGCTTGAAATTTTTTTTAAAATCAAACAAAAAACTACAGATCTAGTATTTTGAGTAACGTCCTCTCTTTACTTGAAGAGTTGACGATTTAATGATTATATTCTGATGAATGTACATAATTTATTTCTTCAATGTTTTAATTTTTACTGTTTTAATATTTTGTTGACACAAATGTTTTCATGGGCGTTCTGTTATTTTATATTTTATTTAAATTGTAAAAAAAAGTATTTTGTTCAACAAAAAGTTTGAGAAAGGCTCTTGAAAAGAGTTGAAATATTACTATTACATTATCTAAAAACTGTGTTTAGCCCAAACATTCATTTAAAGATCAAATTACCTGATCTACTTGTTTCTTAATGATAACTAAAATCTATTAAATGCTGTTTCTAACGTAAATCAAAACATAATTTCATAATATTAATACCGTTTTTGTTGAAACAGTTCGGATGAGAAGTGCCTTTGATCGTTTGGCGTTGTACCATATTTTTTTATTGATTTTTGATTTTGTTGATATCGACTCTCTTCGATACGATATCCTTTTTATTTGTTATCAAATTTGTTGAGTATTTAATGCATTGTTGTAATATTACTATTTCAAAGTTCATTGTTGTGTCTGCATCTACGTAATTAGATTTATTTAGTTGTCCTCCTTTGTAAATCAGTTTTTATAACTGAATAGGATAGACGTTAAATAAATAAATAAATAAATAAATAAATAAATAAATAAATAAATAAATAAATAAATAAATAAATAAATAAATAAATAAATAAATAAATAAATAAATAAATACAAGATGAGGGTGAAAAGCAATAACATTAAAAAACATTCCTAACTCGAACCTGTATCCTCTTAAGTGTCATACGCTTCGGACGTGTGGTGATAATTACGTAACAAAAAAGACAAAATCATAAAAAAAGTATTTAGATTCTACCCAACTCTGTCACATGACTGATTTTCAGTGGTGGACAGTAAACCAAAGCGACCAAACAAGTCCTGTAGGCCCCGAAGCAATCGACGAGTGAGCGATAACCAACCAGAGATCGATATTTTTCTAAAGAGGAATTATTGGATGAGCGAAGCGAGCGAAGCGAAGACTTCAATTTCACTTACCCTTCAAAAAATTTAGCTCCAATGTTTTTTGTTTGTTTGTTTGTTTGTTTCTTGTTTTTTTTCTGTCTGTTTGTTTGGTCTCTACCGGGCAAACGGCATATGCGATCTGGATGAAAATTGGAGGGGACCTTCGAAATCTCTGAACTTAGACTTGCCACATTTTTGGGTACAATCGAAGAAATATTTCTTATGAATATCGTACTTTTCCGATTTTTTCCGATTTTTAGTGCGATATCTTTGTGACATTTGGGCCGATTCCGACCAAACGGGTGGGGCTACAACGTTCATATTTCACATGAACATTAACGAAAAAAGCGTAAAATTGCGATTTTCATAAGAAATTATTTTTCGATTGCGCTCAAATTTGACACCAAAATATTAATTCTTAAAATAAGGTTCTGTTAAAAAATCATTACAATCGGAAAAAGCATGAAGGTATTATAAGTCATAGAATGTTTAAAAAATTTAAAAAAATCGTAAAATTGCGATTTTTACAAGAAATAATTTTTCGATTGCTCTCAAATTTCACACGAATATATTTATTCATAAAATAAGGTTTTGTGAAAAAATCATAACAATCGGATAAAGCATGTAGTGTTTGTTGTCAATTGTTATTAAAAACCTAAAAAACTGATATTAAAACCTTTATTCTATGGATTCTGGATAACTTTTTCAATTTTTTCTTTCAAAAAGCAAAACATCACCATAACCTTAATGTCCATGTATAATATGAACGTTGTAGCCCTACCCGTTTGGTCAGAATCGGCCCAAATGTCACGAAAATATAACACTAAAAATCGAAAAAAATCGTAAAAGTACGATATTCATGAGAAATATTTCTTCGGTTGTACCCAAAAATGTGGCAAGTCTAAGTTCAGAGATTTCGAAGGTCCCCTCAAATTTTCATCAAGATCGCATATACCGTTTGCCCAGTGGAGAGCGAACAAACAGACGGAGGGGAAAAAAAACAAAAAAAAAACAGCTAATTCAAACACATTTTTTATTTTTAGTAACTAATTCGTTTTTTCAGCATTTTTTCAGCAACGTCCTCCCTTAAAGACCTTTAAGACAACAATTCACTGAGATTTATATAAATCAATTCTAAGAAATTAAAATAATGCATCTCAGCGGGGTTGATTTCTCCGATAGATTTTTTTATTTTATTTCTGGATTGAACCATAAAATCAATTACACCTACAGTACAGTGTTTCACGATAAATGAGTCTAACATTACATTATACTATCTCATTAACTGTGCAAAATATCAAACATCCTCATTTCCAGAGTCGACTGCTGTGGTTTGTAGCCACTCAAAGGCAATTGACCTGTGGACTCGGAGTATCTTGCACCCTCATGACTTCAAGGCCGTTCAATGCGTCTCTCGCCAGAAAGCAGTGGGACAACGCTGTACCAATGCAACTAGTCTCCTCATGGGGGAAGACTCCGACCCCAGGTATGTGCAGACACTACCTCACAAAACAAAAATTTGTAAAAAAAAAAAAACGGCAGCCAAGCTCTCCGTCAAAAGTCTTCGGCTTTGAATGCTGAGAGATATAGAAGTTGAGCCAAGCATTTAATTCTTTCTCCGTAGTTTCGCATTGAAAAGAAGTAAGATCATGTCGCCTGTTGACGAGCGGCAAGACAACCATTTTCGTGGTAAAAAAAAAGTAGAAACTCAAGATCATAAAAAATTACATGGCCATTGACTTTTTAGAGTTCTTGTTATAAACCAAATTCATTGGCTAAGTAATTATTTTATGATTTTGAGTTTAAAATTTTTGCTTTTTTTTACCACGAAAATGGTCGGCTTGGCGCTCGTCAACATGCGAAATGATCTTACTTATTTTCAATGCGAAACTAGGGAGAAAGAATGAAATGCTTGGCTCAACTTCTATATCTCTCAGCATTCACAGCCGAAGACTTTTGAAGGAGAGCTTGGCTGCCGTTTTTGTTTTTACAAATTTTTGTATTTAGGGGGGGATATTACATCTTTTTGTTTTGTTTGTTTCATATCAAGGCGTTAAATATGTGAAATACGTGAAAAGGTGGATACAGTGCCTTTAAAACAGATTGTCTAGAAACAAAAGCTACCATCTTTTGTTTTGTTTACAATCTGTAGTTGGTTATATACAATGCATTTTACTAACTTTCCTATGGTTAACGTCGTCTTGTTTCTTTTGTCAATGATTTGTTCATCAAACTCTAACACATACTTACGCAAAATTTAATCAGCAGTTAAAATATTCAAATTGTATTAAAAACGACCTAACGTTTTTCCCAAAATTAAGGGTGGTAGGGAACAGTATGGGTGAAATATCGCTTGCCTCCCGTCTGATTATTATTTTGCATATAATTATGTACCATCATGCCAAATGTCATGCTGATAACTCATTCGGTGCTATCATTGTGAATGCTGGAAATCAAGGTAAAAGTAATGTAAACGATTAGGGATGGGGGTTGAAAAATTGTGGTTTAGGAAATAAGAATAACCCGATTGGCTTAAAACACATTAAAACATCATTTTCATAACTAATTTGAATAAAAATTCAATTTTAGGTTAGAGCTATGAATTTTTTTAATTTTAGGGGATGATTTAGGGGGTGTTGGGGATGGAATATCGCATGCCTCTCGGCGGATTATTTTTCATATTATAATGTACCATCATGCAAAATTTCATGATGATTATACTCATTAGGAGCCTTCATGGTGAATGCTGGAAATCGAGGTAAAAATAATATAAACTATTACGGATGGGGGTTGACATAATGTGGTGAATATGATGAGAATAGGCCGATTGGGTTAAAACACATTAGAATATAATTTTAAAAACTAATTTTAATAAAAATTCAATTTTGGGATAGAGCTATAAATTATTTTAATTTTAAGGGATGATTTTTAGGGGGTGTTGGGGTTGGAATATTGCTTGCCTCTTGGTAGAAGTATATGCGTCTGATGTACATCTAAGTGTGGTCCAAGTTTCATTGTTCGAAGATGTACCGTTTTCTCTGTAGGCTCTTATTCCTCTCTCTCAGAATCCCCTAGCTAGCTAGCCACCCACCCAGCCAGCCGGAAGGTTTTCGTCGATTTTTACGCACTTTTTTTAAACTCAGAACGGGCGTTCGGATTAAGCTTTTTTTTTTTTTGGTATGTCATGGACCACATATCAGGTTATATGCCGAGTTTCAAGATTGTAAATCTTTCTGGACGGCGTGTGCAGATAGCTGAAAACCCCTCAACTCGGGTAGGAGTAAACAGGGTCGAGTTGTCATCGCCTACTAGCAGTCGCGTGCGCTTGGCTGAGGGCGAACGACCGTCGCCCTGGATTAGTGGTGACGTTACAGACACTGGTTGCCATAGCAACGAAGAAAATATTGACTCCAAACAAACTTTGGCGCCTGCTGTAGGCCTACCTAAATTCAGTGATACTTCATAGACTCATAGCTTACACAATAATATACATAATAATATAACTATAAAACGCTCAGTAGGACGCGTTGATAAGCGAGCACGTGCTATAGCTAGACCCACATTGCACATTTTAAAAAATTATTTCAAATTTGCGACGTTCCCTGTCCACGGGTCCATGTTTCCAATATTATTTATTATTGCCAAGGTATTTGGGTAAAGCCGTGGGTAAACGTTTACTTTATGGATAAAATCCACCGCCATCTAGAGGACCTTGACATCATTTCCTTGGGAAAACTATTTTAATTCTTTGATCACAAATAATACACTGCTTCCTCGATAGTATTTTGATTACTTCTAGGTGGCAGTGCATAGTGGCCAGAAACCTCGTGCGACTTTTCGTTGCCATGGTAACGTTACTTTTGTTAAAATGCAATTTCCATCTACACTACTTATCGGATCAAAATAAAATTAACATATTCGTGACCGGACGGACATTCTAAATGATTTGGCCATTCCGTCTTCGGAAAATTCATGTTCGCTCGGCCGATTGACATGAAATTTTGGACGGTTGGACTATTATCTCCGTGAATTGTTATTGCCATCACAGTCGGGGGCTTAATCGTTTGAATCGCTAGATTCAGAAACGCCACAAGTCCTCGATGCTAAGTTCTGAGATAATAACAAAAAAATCCTATTAAAAACAGTTTAATATTTTATGACTTCCAACAAGCAGTTCTCATTTTGCATAATCATCTTTACTACAATGTTCATAATCATTAATTTCATACTGTTGTAACATAGTTTTTTAAAATAGGAAAACGCTTAAGTCCCGCCGCGTTGTTGGATGAGAGTAATTGGTACATTGAGTTGTTGAGTGTTATGCGGATTTTCTGTTGTACTGTGAAAAAATCATTACTTAGTTGATTTTTTTAAAATTAATTTAAATTTAATAAAAAATAAACTTTAATTTTTTTTTTAATTATTCGTAATTTAAAAAAAGAAAAAAATCGTAAAATTTCGATTTTCATAACAAATAATTTTTTGATTGCGCTCAGATTTCACATGAATATATAAATTCATGAAATTAAGGTTCTGTGAAAAAATCATTACGATCGGATAAAGCATGTAGGTGCTATAAGCCAAAGAAATTTGAAAATCAAAAAAATTCCAAAAATTGCGATTTTTTTAAGAAATTTATCTTTTGATAACGCTCAAAATTCACACGAATATATCAATTCATAAAATAAAGGTTGTGTGAAAAAATTATTACAATCGGACAAAGCATGCAGGTGTTATAAATCGAAGAATTTTGTTAAAAATCGAAAAAAATCGTAAAATTGCGATTTTCATGAGAAATAATTTTTCGATCGATTTTTCCCCCCGTGCAGTTCTTCGTTCAGAGATTTCATAGACCTTTATAAAATTTCATCGCAATTGGAGTATTGGTTTAGCCGGAATCGTGTTCACAGACACACAAAAATACAAAAAAAAGAAAGAAAAAAAAAAACATTCCGGATTTTTTTCTCCAGTGTAGTGAAATGGAATCTTCGCTTCGCTCGCTACGCTCGCTACGCTCATCCAATTAAATTATTAAAATAAAAAATAACTTTAATTTTTAATTTTTTTAGTTAATCGTAATAATTTAAAAAAATGAAAAATTCTTAATATTGACATTTTCATAAGAAATAATTATTCGATTGCGCACAAATTTTACACGGAAACATTAATTCATAAAATTAAGGTTCTGTGAAAAAATCATTACAATAGGATAAAGCATGTAGGTGTTGTAAGTCAAAGAATTGTTTTAGAAAAGAAAAAAAACGTAAAACTTTGTTCTTCATGAGAAACAGTTTTTCGATTGCGCTCAAATTTCACACGAATACCTTAATTCATAAAATTAAGGTTCTGTGAAAAAATTATTAAAATCGAATAAAGCATGTAGGTGTTATATAAGTTGAAGATTTTTTTTCAAAATTGAAAAAAAAATCGTAAATTTGCGATTTTTACGAGAAATGATTTTTCGATTGCGCTAAAAAACGTGGCAGTTCTAAGTTTAGAGATTTTGAAGGTCTCCATAAAATTTCATCTCAATTGGAGTATCGGTTTAGCCGGAATCGTGCTAACAGACAGACAAAAATACAAAAAGAAAAAAAGAAAAAAAACATTCCTGATTTTTTTCCCCAGTGTAGTGAAATGGAATCTTCGCTTCGCTCGCTACGCTAATCCAATTATTATTATTATTACTATTACTATTATTATAACTGTAATGGAAATATCATCTGTATTGACATAGGAACTGGATTCCAAGGGATTGATTTAATGTATTACTATGTACAAATGTATAAAAAGATTTGAACCTGCAGATAAGCTGTTTTGCAGCTTCGCAGGACAATCGATTGTATCTGTAAATAAATTGTTCAATAAAGGCAACTTAAAAAAAAAAAAATTGTTATTATTATTATTATTATTATTCAGTTCAGTTCAGTTCAGTTTGAGTGCAATAGGAGTAACATTTACTTTTGCTTGTTATACAGTACCGGGTATATTTACCCTTAAAAGTAGAATGAACATAATTCCAAAGGAGATAACGCTTTTACGCCATTATTTGGCAGAATTTAAAGAGGGGGGCTTAGCTGTCATTCAGCTGAGTTTCGCAGCAAGGAGCACGAAATACTTGACGAGAGACGGGTTCGGTAACCCAGTTCATGGATAGGTCATCAAGGCCTCTATGGCCCATTGCGTCTTGTTGATATAAACATTTTGATGAGTGAGGCTATTGTCGTGATAATCGGATCAGTTGACATAGCTGTGAGGGCGTCAACTAACCCGTCTATTATGGTGAAAACTGAGGCTTCCGGTGTATTTGAGGAGGCTGTTAGTTCAGGTCTGGGTTGGGCCAGGCGGCGAGCAGCTGGGGGGCGATTTAAGTTATTAACAACGTCTGCAAATGAATGTTGAGGGTTGAGTGGAATAACTGGTGGCAGGTTACTGTGGTCAGTGGACTTTTTGTAGGCTCGACGAGTGTACTGAGTGCCTTGTGGAGTACGAGCATCCAGGGCGCGGAGATAGGTGGGGCATTTGCGATAGGACGCAGGATGGTCTTGTTTACAAATTATTATTATTAATATTATTGCACTGATGAGCCATTTGGCTTAGTGGGATTAAATTTATGCTCATGTTGTTATCAATTGGTGTTTGCTTCAATAAAATAATAAAAATAATAAAAATAAAAAAATAAAATTATTTTTATTATTATCATCATTATTACAATTATTATTATTATTATTATTATTATTATTATTATTATTATTATTATTATTATTATTATTATTATTATTATTATTATTATTATTATTATTATTATTATTATTGCGTGTTTCAGTATGCGCGGGGTATTCTGGTTGCGGACAAAGTAGTACGTGACGGCGCACATACACTCCTGCAGCATATGTTCACCCCACACTGCGAGAAACACTTATGGAAATAAAGATAAAGTGTGGTGATATAGCATTGAGTGTTTTCATTTCTTACCCTTTCCCGTGTTTTGTCTTCCTCAAAAGTTACCTTGTTATTCAAACTGACACGATCAGCTAACATCTACAGTATAATAATGTTAATATGTACAGTCAGGGTCATATATAAATCAAGAGGTCTGAAAGATACCTCTTTCACCGACATCTCGTGGTCAACTCTTGGTGCCATTATTTATATCGCCCTGTGAACTGCATTATCGATCGATGGAAGTTCCCTAGACTATTTGATGTTATTAATATTATTTAGGAGGCTTTGAAAGACTTTTGGTCAACAAAATAGTCAATATATAGAAGGCAGTCAGCAGAAAAATACAATTTTATCAAAACAAAAGCATAAAACAAACTTTGGTGGTTTGCAAATAAGACTTGACAGCTAAGATAGAATTATTTGAAATAAGCTAGAAACTAAGGCAAATATAAGAAGAAAGGCATAGTCTTAATGCTATGCCTAGGCCAAGGTATCGATATATAATGCTCTCTTTACGTTCCATGTTATATTTCTTCTAGGCTTGATAGTTTCTCTGGTGAATAGAGAATTTTCCTTTGACATTATCAGCCATGTTTCTTATTTATGTCGATAATGCAGTTCACAGGGCGATATAAATAATGACACCAAGAGTTGACCACGAGATGTCGGTGAAAGAGGTATCTTTCAGACCTCTTGATTTATATATGACCCTGACTGTACACCTATTATTATAATTTTCACGTTCTTTTGTTAAAGTTCATTATTAATATAATAAACCTTTATTGGTCTCTGCCGCCAACGTTGTTGCTTACGACACAGAATAACACTAAATTTATTAAAAAATACATTGAAATTGAAAATTAACATAACAACCATCAAAAATATAACCTACTAACTTTATATAGCCAGCGGTTTAGACGATGTAGTATAACCGGTTTTTACTAGAACACCAAAGTTAAGCAAACTCGGGCGTGGTCAGGGGTAGAGTGGGTGACCGCTCTTCCCTGAAACTCACGTATATCGCTGGTTAGAGCAGATGAAGGCTTCGAGAGCCAGTGTAACGGCTTCGTTCTCCACGACGTCTGCTTGGCAGTCCGGGTTATTAAAGGAACCTATATGACTGTCTAGGTTACACCGTCCTTTTGAATGGGACGTTAAGCCTTTGGTCCTCATGGTACTTTTCGAAAGGAGTAGGCTACGTGCCGGTACCGGGTTTCTTCTCCTCCGTTCTGTTCATACTTCATCCTCATCTATCACCACTCATCGTCTCGAATAGCCAAAGTGCATTAATATGAGACGTTAAGCAATATCCAATCCAATCAATACTAATTATTTAATATTCATGTGGTTTCTTAAATACGAAAGGACCATCGCAGAACACATATTACAATCTCACCAGTTAAACTTATTGTAATACAAAAGTTTTCCTTTATGTTAAAAAAATGTAGTTGTCCCCCTTGCTTCTATCTTAGCACCGTTACACTTATTGTGTTTAAGTCATAATGCTCCTTGTAATAGTTCACCGTCAGTTCATAGATGCCTCTTTTCTCGAGATCCCAATGCTTGTCCCTTGTGGTGATCAAATCTCCCTGTTTGTTCTAAAATGTTCATGTCCAACTTTTGATTTTAAAAGCACATTTATTTAAGAGGTGCAATCTAAAGATGTTTTGAATCGTTCAAAAGGTAAAAGGTAGTAAGTAAATAGACGGTTAAATAATGTGTATTGCTAATGTCTATTCGTATTTTTGGAAACCAGTGGTTTTTATGTAATCGTATTCGTATACTTTTTCCTTTTTAATTAATTTGAAATTTACTGTATGATTGACTATTATTCTTTGTCTCGAGGCAACAGCTATTTCTGCAGGGACCAATTTAGATAAGATTCAACACCAAAGTGAACATCCCACATAGTGCACGAATTTGGCAATATATTTCGTCATCACTTGAAGGGGTATTCACCCGCTAATGTGCATATAACATATGTATGTATATAAATGGTATTACTATCTTTACGGTAAAAATCACGCACAGTATATTTTATAGAAAATTACTTTGTTTTCTTTGTTTAATTATTATATTGGGAATAAAAGTAATTTACTATAAATTATACTGTGCGTGATTTTTACCGTAAATATAGTTATAACATTAAAAATGGATCACGAAAGCTTAAGACAAAACATCGCAGACTACCCCTGCAGGCCCTACCTATGTTTTTGGATGAGCGTAGCGAGCGAAGCGAGTGAAGCGAGTGAAGCGACGACTTCAATTTCACTGACCCCCAAAAAATTTCGCTCGGGTGTTTTTTTTTTTTTTTTGTATTTTTGTCTGTTTGTTCGCTCTCTACCGGGCAAACGGCATATGCGATCTTGATGAAAATTTGACAGGACCTTCGAAATCTCTGAACTTAGACTTGCTACGTTTTTGGGTACAATCGAAGAAATATTTCTCATGAATATCGTACTTTTACGATTTTTTTCGATTTTTAGTGCGATATTTTCGTCACATTTTGGCCGATTCTGACCAAACGGATGGGGCTACAACGTTCATATTTCACATGGACATTAAGGTAATGGTGATGTATTGCTTTCTGAAAGAAAAAGTTTAAAAAAGTTAGCCAGAATCTATAGAAATAAAGCTTTGAATATAAGTTTTTTGATTTTTTGTGCGATTTTTTCGTGCCATTTGGGCCAATTCTGACCAAACGGGTGGGGCTACAACGTTCATATTATACACGGACATTAAGGTTATGGTGATGTAGTACCTTTTGAAAGAAAAAGTTGAAAAAGTTAGCCAGAATCCATAGAAATAAAGCTTTTAATATAAGTTTTTTACGGTAAATAATACCAATTGACAAGAAACAAAAGAAACTTGACAACATTCACCTACAATGCGTAGGCAGCAAAACAAAGCACTTGCAAAAGTAAAGTTATCCCACGCAAACTAAAACCTTTAAAAAGCTCATCCATCAACGCGGCGGGACTTTAGCGTTTTCCTAGTCTAAGCTATTTAGTTTTTGTCTATGTATCTAGTTGCAGTGTTTGTTATGAAGTAAGGTTTTGTTTGTTTTTTATATTGTTTTATGTTTAATTTCCTTGAAGATGGGCAGGGAGAACTGCCCGAAACGTTGGAATAAATAAAAAAAAAACACACGGACTACCCGAAAATACAATGTGTGCATACATATTCATTCAGGCTAACTAATTCAGAAAGTTTTAACAACATTATTGGGTCCCCTTGTTCGAGTTGGGTCCCATCGGAAAAATCACCCGTAAGAAATGAAATGGGAACGATATTTTGCCCCGTGACCTTGGAGGATTTTGATGACAAAATATTGGCCATTATCAGTGGTATGACTAGATATTTTATATTTTATCTAGATAAAGATAAATATAATTCTCCAAAAAGTTATCTAGATAAGATAAAAGATAAAGTTAAAAAAAATTAGCTTGATAAAAGATAATAATTATCAACATTGACGTGTTATATTTTAAATATTATTTTTCCCTCAAAAACAGTTTTCTTGTCAATCGTAAGATTTGTCATACTTGACAAGATGAAATGCCTATCTAAAATAAATTTGAAAATCCGGAACTAAAATTAAAATAATACAGTAAACTAAAACACTAGTAGAAGAATATTTAATTTTAAAAAGTAATTAATTATTATATTTTTGTCTGCATTATTGTTTATTACGTTATTTAAAAATATTATATAAAAGCTTAAAGAGATTAGATAAGATAAACTTTATTTAATCTAGATAACAGAAAAAGTTAATATCGGAAAACTTATTTAGATAAGATAATAGATAACGGATTTATCTAAATAGATAATCTAGATAAGTCACAACACTGGCCATTATTGACTTACTCGACAGTCTTTCCTGTATCTCCGCTATATTATCATGAAAGTGTCTCGCCTCTACTTGTTGTCATGTATAAACACTAATAAAATACACACATTGCAGATCTCACCTTGTCTGGAACCAAGGACTCTCCTTACAACGGCCGCTTGGCAGGGGGCACGAATCTTGTCCTGAAATCTCTAGGCTAGCTCCTTACATGAAGGGATCTTACTATAGGTCAGCGGACATCAGGTAACACATACTAGGGAAACGCCAAAGTCGTTGTTAGACGAGTGAGTGAGCCATGTGTTGAGTACCCGGTAACATTTCTTTTCTTCCCCTTACCTTAGGCCTCCCTAGCCTATCATATAGGCTACATTGGAGCATTTTGGCCTAAACTATGGCCTAAACATTTACACAACTCCCGGACCAACAATCTAACATTAAGCAAGACCCGGCAGTCACACGGAATATTCAGTTGAAGACTGCCAACAACAGCAACCTCCGGCACAGTGATTTCCACCAATACCCTATTATCTATACGAATATAATTATCAAACTTAAATGCAAATGTTCCCGGGTACTCACCACATGACTCGCTCACTCGTCTAACTACGAATTTGGCGTTTCCCTAGTCTAGTTGGCTAAAGCGCCCTTGTAGCCGAAATGTGGGAGACGTGAGTTCAATCCCCTGGTCGGGAAAGAATGTGTAATTTCTAGATTGCATTTCAAAAATAATTATAAACATGTTTTGAAATGCATATAACGCAGTGTAGTCCATCATCTGTGGCAATAGGGCCTACTATGGTTAACATAGCCAGTACGAAATACGTGAAAATATTGCAAGGTTTACTCAATCTACGTGCGGAATTTGGGAGTACCTTGATGCGCAACATTCGACAGACCTTGCATGGGCACGGCATTTCACGGCCAGGCGAAAAACAAACAAAAAATATCTTTTCAAAATCTAAAACATTGTCGTTAAAATAATTTCTAAACATTGGAAGTCTATTTCTCAGTTTATTATTTCTTGTAGGTTTAAATCGCAATGAATCTTGCTGATTTTGTTAACAGTTCTCAATAAACTCGTACCGGATGTCCGTTTAAAATTTCAGCGCAATTTGTTCAGCGATTCGGCTGATTTTCAACGTACACACACACACACACACACGCACGCACGCAGAAAAACCGTAAGGGCCGTTTAAGTCGAATGGAAATCACTACGTTCGCTACGCTCACTCGTTCAAAATATAAGAACCTCAGATCTGTTGTAAATGAAACAATAACTAATGGACCCAGAGAAACAAGTGTGCTGAGTGTGCAGTACTGCCAACTCACCAACATCTGCGTGGCTTACACGTGGATTGGTCCTACCAACCTGAAGTTTAGTTGGCATAACTTGGCTAATGGCGAATTCCAATGGCCGCACTGGACCGCACTGAGAGCGGTGGGAAGTGCAAGAATGCCAGTGTAAATATGGCGTCCGGCGAGACGCGCGAAATTCGATCTTGTAAACTGAAATTACATTGTATTAGGTTGAAAAGCTTATAGGCCTAGACACTAGACAGGCATAGCCTAAACTAGGCCTCAGGAGTGGTAGGGTAGTTTTTGCCGCTATTTGGTCCATAAAGTATGGTTTTCAATATAATATTAGAAAAGGAAATGCTCGTATAACATAACCCTACTTGCAGCGGACGCCATGATTGCCCACACCCTGTCGCCTTGTTCCAATAAAGATAGCAAAACAAGGAAGGTGCAGTGACATTTCAGTGCGCGCTGAGTGCTTGCCATTGGAACACACCACTAACCATCCCGACGCTCAGAAGAGGTCACCCAACAACTCATGACTGCCACACGGGTAGATGGTCCTCCCTCCGTTCGGTGCCAACCCTCTGAGTGGTAACCACACACACTATCACACAAACTCACGTCATCTACGATGATTTTGTCTTATTGAGTTCCGAAGTCAGAGAGAGCGACCGTGTTCCCGATCACGTTGAGACTACCTAAAAGTCCGTGTCATCAAGTACAAGGATTGAACTGTTGAAGGCTACGCGCCTATACCGATAGCTATGTCTCCGTTTGTTTTTTGCTAATCTTCTGCCATTGTCTTACTCATAACATTGCAACGATGTTAGTTTTGCGTAATTCAACAGATTAACACCTTGATTTTCATGTATTCAATATTAAAATATATTTATTATTAATTTGTATACAAATTATTAATAATAAGATTTAGGCCTAGTTTCATGGTTTTCACTACATGTTAATGTACATTTTATAACCTATGTAGATATTAAGAATTATTTACTTCACTCTACTATCTCTCTCATGAGAGGATAATGTGTATATATAGATGAATTTTTCATTTTACCACCATTTTCTATTTCGTCGCTCTTCATTCAAGCGGAATAAGTAGTCTTGTAAAGCTGTCAACCCTTAATTCCTCTTGACCGCCGTTACAGACTTCGGTCAGCGTTGTCGATAAGGAGGCTCCACTCCTTTCAACACAATATAGAAAAGGAATTTAAATGTGTCGTGTTTGAAGCGAGTTCTATTTGGTAACATCGAGGCACGCGTCTCCTTCTGACGAAGGTATAATTGGTCCATGAGTCGGCCTCTTTGTCAATTTAGTTTCTTTGAGGGAAAAGCAGTGGTGGTAAAATGAAAAACCGAAGAATACCCATACTACTATGTACTGGTCTAGCGAATCAAATTACTCTACTCTAAGGTTTATATTGATAACTAATAGTAATACATTATAGGGTTGACGCTAGAGGCGTTACTTTCTCAGAAATTTTATTGGGAGGAAAATTCAGTTTTTTTATGTATTGCGGCAGCTCATCAAATTCAAATTAAGTTAATGCAAGACTAATGAAATTATGTTGGCCCCACTACTAGCAACAATTTACTTCCAATGCTATATAATTGTATACCTATATCATGCTACATATGAGCTACATAAATAATTAATTTACAAAATTATTATAAGTACTATGTAAACGTTTAATAATATAAATAATTAACATAATTATTGAACAATGAAGTGAGGGACTATTAAATTAACGGTACGATATCAAATCTCAAATGTTTTTCCCCAGTTACTATTGTTAATTTCAAAATAAATTCTATTGACATACCGACAACTAACATGAAAAGAGGATAGATCAGTGGCAAAAAATATAGGCCGGAGCCGTACTGATAAACTTCATGGTACGTGTGAAAGAAATTCGCGATGAAGAAGTAATGCAGGTTTGTTAGATAATGTGAAATCCAGAAGAGCACATCAATAATTTTGGCTGAAATTCCCGTTTTATTGTTTTTAAGAAGTCTGGTCCAGACGTCTTCAGCTTCAATGTAGATGACGAAGAAGGGCAGGATGATGTAGCGGCTGGAGGCATACCCGTGCCACACGGTAGACACGAAGAACGTGGCAAATGTCCTGTAGCCAAAAGAAAAGGTAACGAGTTATCACCTGACATTTTTTTCTATTTCCAACCCCCCCCCCCCCCCCCCCCCTCCCCCAAATAGTGCCATTGCGCTGTCCAGTCAAAACAGTCTTCGAAATTCGGATTCGTACTGAAAAAAGTTAATAAATATCAATTAATAATTAAGGTTTAGATATTTTAAAACTCGACTTCCCCCCCACCCCCACCCCATCACTCCTCGCCACTTTGTCCTCTCGATTCCCTCGTTGTGTTCGTTGAGTTGACTAAAAAACAATAACAAGAAACAAGAGGAATTTCACAAACTTCATATCATATTTCAAGTCCTGAAGAAGAAGACAACATGGTCTTCGAAACGTCGACAGAAAGATATCACTACCGCCGCTACAAAACAACCCGATAAATAAAAAATGTCATCAACGGGTAGCGAGACATTTAATAGTTTTAAAAGAGTTATCATCTGTTTAAAATCAATTTCATTTTACTTGTCAAAATAATAATGCTAAAATAATAAAAATAATAATAATAATAATAATAATAATAATAATAATAATAATAATAATAATAATAATAATATTAATAATAATTAATAATAAAGGAAAGACACGCACACTAATCAGTACCTGCACGCTCAATCACACCACCATCCGAATCAAAAACGAGCAGTTATGAATACCCTTATAACTAGGGCAGTGCGTATTTCCGATAAACAAAGCTTTATAAACGAAAAGAAAACTCTCACAACAGCTTTAGTGCAGAATGGATACAATCCCATTGCCATAAGAAGAGCATTCAAACAACAAAGTGTATCTCAAAAACCTGTAGAGAAAGATAAATCAACTGACAATGTAAAAAATAAAGCTTTTCTTCCATATGTTCATCAGGTCACCGACAAGATAGCGCGTATACTAAAGAAGCATGACATACACCCTGTTTACTCCACACATAAAAAACTCCAAGCGTCACTAAACTCAGTCAAAGACCATATTCCTCTAATGGTCTCGGGAGTGTACGAAGTTCCCTGTGAGTGTGGTGAAGTGTACATCGGACAGACGGGCCGAACAATTAGAACAAGAATAATCGACATACATGGCCCACTGCAGGAAAGGCGACTCAAACAACTCTGCGCTGGCTAAACACGCCCAGGAGAATATTTCAAACCCAGGACACCAAATTCAGTTTGATAACACACGAGTCCTCAACTCCAATACCAACTTTTTGCCGAGATACATCAGGGAGGCGGTGGAAATCCGAAAAAAACGACAATAATTTCAATGGAGGAGATGGATTCAAATTAAGTCCATCTTGGGGTCCGACACTGGAACGTACGAAGAGTGGAATAGTAAAACAGCAACCAGAGTCGGACAGACAGACCATCGTTGCGCCATCCCCCGCCCCCTCCACCCCCCACACACAACAGGCAATGTGGCCAATATCATCTTCCACCGCAGGCACACATGGGATGAAAACGAGGGCTCAAACCAGGAGCAAAGCAGGAAACTCTTCAGTCTTTGGAACAATGCGGCTCACAGTAGGCTGCGAAACGTCAAGCGCGCAGTAGCACAGATATGTGTTATTACACTCTGTAATAACACAGTACAAAGTCCCGAAAAACGTCTAATATTAATATAACGGTCCGCGAAAGTCTTCAATCCTTCATCAATAATAATAATAATAATAATAATAAAAATAATAATAATAATAATAATAATAATAATAATAATAATAATAATAATAATAATAATAATAATAATAATAATAATAATAATAATAATAATAATAATAATAAAAATAAATAAATAAATAACTGATAATTGTTTTTTAATTCTTAGCACAAACAATTTTGTACACAAACTGGCAAAAAACCACCATGAGCTAAATGCTTGCGTGGTGGCTAGCACACAAATATATACACAATTTTAGTATCAGTGCCACCATTTTATTCAATTATATAATATCGATTTAATAATATCTATATATATCAGCACATAACAAACAAACATTGTCACCTCTTGCTGGATGGTGGTTGGTTCGCTCTAGCACGGGGTAAAATGTTGCGGGTAAGGGGATGCTGAGGCTAGAACGGAGGCGAGTTTAAGCGCTCAGCTTTCTGGATTTTTTGGGTAAACGGTTTATAACACCGTTATCAAATTTCATACTCACGTTTATAAAGAATAAATCTATGTTATCCATTATGCGTACAGCGTATTCCTAAATTAATTAATTGATTTTGAATTAAAAATTTAGTGAAATCACCTAAATTTTACTCAATTTTGGTCAACTTTGGGAATTTATTCCAAGTGTACAGATTTTTTTAACTCAAATTTGCATAATGGATATCAACGTTTAAATCAATGTGAACGCGCAGGTTTATTTGGTTTTATTGTAAGACAAACGGTTTAGTGGGAATTTCCAGAATTGTAATCCATGTTTTGGATTTCCCATTATTTCACGTTTTGGACTTATGTCTCGCAATGGATCTTTAAGGCTTATTTTGTGCAATCAATTACGGATATCAATATAAAAGTACTCTATTAACATCCATTCAAAATTTGGTAATGATATTACCAACCGTTCAGCAGAAATCATCAACACCTGTTTGCGCGCATTTGAGTTGGGCCAAGCTCAGCGTAACCTCTTAGAGTTAACCACGGGGTATAAAATAGTAACAGGAATCAGGCCTATTAAGTAGGGACATGAGTTGATTTAGCGCAATAGGCTTTTGGAAACCTTTTTTTTTCGGGATATTATGCCGCATAGGATAATTATGGGATGAACACGAGAGCTCAATCTAGAAGTATCCCAAGCATAAAGTCAGTCTTTAGACGATGTGTCCCACAGAAGGCTATGAAACGTCAAACGCGAGAAAACCAACTTTTTACGCAGAACGCAGTGTTTTAGTCTGGATCACTTGGAAGCCCTGTCGTTTGTCCTATCGGGTTGTGTTTTGCAAAAAAATGTTAAATAAGAATGTAAGAATTGGGCTATTAAAGCATATTTCACAATTATTGCCCACTTTGCTAGAAACTGACAGTAAATTTGCCACAAAATAGGTAATTTGTGGTAATTTCACAAGCTTCAGAAGAAGAAAAATATTTGGAATGTTAAAATGTGCCCATATGCTCATCCATTGTAAACATCGTCTCAAAAATTCAAATTTTTGGGTGAAATTTGAAGGTTGAAAAGTAGTCCTGGCTGTATGTGATATTAGATGGATTTGCCGATCAAGCAAATTTTTAAATGGACATTGTACATTGTAAAAATAGTTGGCCAGAGCTCGTCAAACCGTCTTAATGTGGTGTTATGTTTCGAAAACCGTTTACAACCATGGTAATTTAAGTAAGAGATTAGGATATTCGTGAAATAAATAAATACAAATATTAAACAAACCTTAATTGTTTTACTGGGAACCTCCTGTATACATCCATAGCTAAGAAACACTGGACACCGCAGTTGTAGTCCTTCCAGAACTGTCGACATGTAGGCGCGAAAATAGATTTTAAAAGGCGAATGTTGCAGACTGTCTCAAAATCGTATTCCTGAATCCTAGCTTCATCTGGGTTCGTTTCACTGAAAATAATACTATAGAAATTGAGATATTAAATCACAATTACACAATAATTAACAATTTTAAGCATAAATCTAAAATTCAAATTAATTCTTAGCTGTATAAATAAAGAAGTGGAGATTTCAAAACAATTTAACAATACCAAATTGAGTATAGATGAAATGAATACTTCTTCTTAAAAGTTACATTGTGCTTACTTTGAAAACGGGTAGTTTTTTTAGTTTACGAACTTGTGAATAAATTAAAAACTACAGCATTCATACTATAAATGAAACAAATGTGTAAGGGGTGTCTGAACTAGGGTCTGGATCTAGGTTCAGGTCAACTTAATGTAGGATGTAGGGCCCAAGCTCAAGGTCTGCTAGATCTCCACCTAGCGGAGGATCGTCTAACTCTCTAGGTTAACCTAATGGACACACGAGCGAGTTAGACGAGCCTCCGCCAGGTGGCGGAGATGTAGTAGAACTTGCTATAGCCTAGCGAGCCTATATTAACCTAACACAAGAGAGTGGCCATACGGGCATACGGCAGCCATGTTTTTGCCAATGTCACTTTTTTAGTTTCGTCAACTGTCGTAAAAGTAAACAAATTTGGCTTGAAACAGACGTAACAATGTTGGTCTGTTGTAGACCACATTTGGTTTTCAAGTCTGTTTCAAGCCAAATTTGTTTACTTTTACGGCAGTTGACGAAACTAAAACTTGAAAACCAAATGTGGTCTACAACAGACCAACATTGTTAAGTCTGTTTCAAGCCAAATTTGTTTACTTTTACGGCAGTTGACGAAACTAAAAAAGTGACATTGGCAAAAACATGGCAGCCGTATGCCCGTATGGCCACTCTCTTGAGGTTCTTAATATAGGCTCGCTACTATAGCCTACACAGTAGAGCTACCTGCCGGGAAAAGTCAACACTACCTAAAATTGGATTAGGTCTGCATTTGAGGGTCCATTGCAAAGTATTAACGTAACAAAAACTATTTACGCATTCAGTAAAAATAATTAATTACGTTATTAGAAATAATAAAATGTCTATGTTTAGTATTAGAATTTCAATCTATTTTCCCTCCTTTCCTAACCTTACGCAACACTATAAATTAACTGTACAAACCAGTCTTACAAATATGTCATTATCATATTACTTGGTTCAAGTTCGAATCATTCGCCCTAGGCAGGCGTCCCATTCACTGCCGAGCTACAGTGGGGTGAAGACCACATCATGTGTTTATAAGTAAAATATTATAATCCCATTCAGTGGAGAATTAAAGGGGTATTTAACCGCTAAACTCAAAAAATATATTTCATTCAGGCTAACTAGTAATGAATTAAGCAATTAACAGAAAAATTATTGGGGCCACCATGACCTCCCAAAAAATTGTCAAACATGACATTTTTCGAGCTAGGTCCCATCGGCAAAAATCTCCCATAAGAAATAACATGGGGACGATCTTTATGCCCCGTGACCTTGGAGGATTTTGATCCAAAAAAATATTGCCCATTATTGACGTACTCTACAGCCTTTTCTGTAAATTCTCTATATTTTGTTTTGTAATTTGGGCAAGTAGTTCGGTCAAAATATGCTGATTACCAAGATGGGGTATGATTTTGGAATGCATATTTTTGCGTGTTTGAGGGTATATTTGGGCACAGTTTCATGACACGATGTTATAAAGGGGCATTTTAGATTGGTACTATGCTCTAGTATCAATGTGGACCAAAAAAGAAGCAGGTTAAAGCCGATTTTATAAATTTCCCAAAACATCAATTTTCGCAAATTTCTGGATCAAAAAAATTCAAAAATTCGTGTTAAATCACAGTTACAAGATATATTTTTTTAAACTATCATTTTATTGTAGTATTGTGCTATACATCACGTGGTAAAAAATAATTTTTTGGGTTTTTAGCCCCTTTAAATTGGCTAAAATTAAGTTGTTTTAAGCAATAATTTCAAAATACTTATTTTTTCCTAAGATTTTTAGTGTTTAAAAAAAATCGTGTTTTTTAATGAATTTTGTAAAATTTTGGATTTTGAACAAAGCTTCATTTTAGGTAAATATGTTAACTTGATGTACGTTTCTAAAACAAGATTTTTTTCTGAATTTTTGCATACCAATTTTACATTTTCTGTATCTCAAATAGTAGCAAATACTACAAATTACTTTTCCGGGACAAATCACTATTTTTCTATTTTTAGCCATTTTTGCAGATGTGTATTTTAAATTTTCTCAAAAAAATGCACTTTTTGTCCAATCGGGATGGGAAAAATGTTGTTATTTTTAATGGTTTAATGCACGGGAAAAAAAAATAAAAATAGGGTCAAATTGAAAAAACTATCTTTTTTCCCGTTATAAATTTTGAAAGTTGATGTCCATTAGGCCTACAGTGGACAATTCCACTGAATGGGATAGTGGAAAAGTCAAGACGTCGGAACCTACTTTGCCGAGGTATGCTGTGCCGTGCCCAACAACTGTAAGGTGAGCGCGGCTTCCTTCATAAACAACAACCTTCATTTTCTAAACCCTTGTAAACCCTTCTAAACGCCAACCTCCGGCAACAATTATTTATTTGCATTACTATTATGATTTCCTGCATAGACATCTACCTAAATTGAAATACTTATTCGTTTGTTGTTTCGCTCAATGCCGCTGTCAAGACATTTTGAACCGGACCTTAAACTATGATACACTTTCGATAGCTCGGTCCATTTGCCGATTTGGACCAAGAATGGACCTATAAGTAGAGCTTACATACATTACATTATACGTCTTTGAACGAAAATTAATACATTCTACGTTGCTAGACCTGGAATCTAGAGGGTGGCGATTGATTTGGCGTAACGCAACGCTGGTGGGTCTGGGGACGCGGCACCACAGCTGTACCCCGCAGGGAATTATTTTAAAGGAATCTTTGTCAAAATCGTGATTAAAAGGCTTGAGAAGGGTATATATTTCAATAAGTTTTATTAGATTTACCATACAGTTTAGTATCACGTGGCACGATTATTATAATCATAGAATTACATTTAAATTTGTAAGAATAAAGGGGGGTTATTGCCCAACCGCCCCCCTGGATCCGCCACTGCACCCACTATTACTTACAGCTCTCTTAGTAGTTCTAGGTTCTCAGTGGGACCTAGTACTGGCCTAGGCTTGGTGACTGAGGGGTAGGCGCCTATGCCCGCCGAGATAGAGACAACGTCTTGGCTAACGAAGATCATGGTCATAAAGGAGCGTAGTATAATACCATTACACGACGTGTAAAAGTATAAGTAGAATATGGGGTTCTGGTAGAAAACGGGGAAGAAGGTAAACTGTAACAAAACAAATATATTTAAATTTTTGTTTCTAGTTCTGCTGCTCGTGCACTTTCAAAATATACCTCTGACTTCTTAATTCACAATCCTCATGTATAGGTGTCGTGAGCATCTATTATTGCAGCAAATGATGAGAGAGACTTTTGTCAGCTCTCAGACACTGCCACGGACACCGCCTGCTGCTGCTGCAGTCAATTCAATCACTTCGCTCCCTACCATTAAATTAGCAACTTTATAGGAAACCTCGCTCTCTGGCCCGAATTTTACTCTCTTTTCTACTCTCTAGTTGATCAAAATAATTCGCTGAATAATGTACAGATGTTCCATTACTTGAGGTCGTCTCTTCACGACACAGCTCTGGCAACTATCTCGTGCTATCATATCTCTCTTGAGAACTACTCTCTCGCTGACAAGGCTTTGATCAATCGTTATCAAAACATTGCCTGCTTGCATTGATTGCATTTGAGCGTTATTAGCACAACGCGTGCTCACTCAGCTGGTGGCAGACGAAGAAGACTGCTTCCCGCTTGCTGCTAAAGCAATCAAGATTCAAATGTAATCAATACAAATCGGGCCCCTAGGCTATTATCATATATGTTAATGACCAGGCCACCTTTCTGGACGAGGGTATTCTCACATAATATGCGGATGACTCCAGCCATCTGCTGACCCTACCTAACCACCATCCTTCTCAGACACTCGCCACCTAACCAACAGCCAAGTGGCCAAAATGTCATCATACAGCTGCGACAATCAACTCTACATCTCGCGCTCTAAAACGGTCCACCTCTACTTTCACACCCCCAATGAGATCCCACTGGCTAGTCCCCTAGTTCATCTAGAGTCTGATATAATCCGCCACGCTCCCAGCGAAAAAGTCCTAGACCTAACATTGACCGAAATACTCGACTGGTCTATCCATGTTAACCAGGTTGCTATCAAAATTTTATCTGGCTGCTTCTCAATCCGTAAGCTCAAACAAATAATTGTTCATCCCCACATCTTATTGCAAGTCTACTTTGCCCACATCCACTCTCACTTATCCTATGGCCTGCTTTTTTGGGGAGCCTCCCCCCAAGCTAACAGAATATTCATCCTCCAAAAGAGAGCGATACGTATTATTCCGGGTGTCTCCAGAAAACACTCTTGTAGGGAGCTCTTTAAGGAACTAGGAATTCTAACTCAAGCATGCTCCCTCATCCAGTCTGCCGCACTCTTTGTTCGCACAAATATTAACCTCTTCCCTCTCAATGCGTTTGTGCACTGCCACAACACAAGAGCAATCCTTCACATACCTAGGCCGCCCCACCACCTGCACCTTTTTGCTCTAGACCCCGAGTACCTAGCCTCCACCCTCCACAACAACCTCCCAGAAAACTTCAAAACCTCCCCCACCCTGCCCTCCTTCAAACACAAGTGAAAAAAATATCTCACAGCCAACAGCTTCTACTCGATAAGTGACTACCTCTCCATGTAAATAATTAATCAATTATTCTAGCTAAAGTCAGCAATGATATATCACCTTTTGCAAAGTCAACTAACAATGTAACATATGGTCACTATTTTTTAGGTATATTCCGCCATATCATTATGTCACTTACTTTCATCTGTACCACTATCTTGCACCATTGTAAATAATATCATCAAACAATTCTCTTCTCCAGTTATACTATTGTAAAATACTATGTATCATTATCATTAGTAACTTGGTTGTTTTTTAATTCCACTTCTACCTACTAGTATTTATATTTTCCATTATTATCATGTGTTTCATGTTCATGTAGATAGTAGTTATTAAGGATTATTCATTCCCTCTCTTCCAAGAGGAGTCATATTTGTTACCATGAATCGATCGAATGAATAAATTGAAACTTGAAACTTGAAACATCGACGATCTCGTCTCTGGCGCAAGTGATCTTGCTCACGCTCGCTCTTTGCAATCTGAATTGCAAGCCCTCATTGCCCGCGGGGGCGTCGAATTCAGAAAATGCTCAAGCAATGTTCCGAAAGCTCTATTCACGCTTCCGCATGAGCACCTAGAAACGCCGCTCGTGTTTTCAAATGAGGAACAAGGTATCAAGATTCTTGGATTGTTGTGGGATCCTCGTTGAGACTGCTTCTCGTTTCATACTGGGTACGTTCCGAAAGCTGTTGAATATGCTTTGGTGCTGGCTTTCTCCAGCACGTTAAAGCATCTATAAGCACGATATACTTTCAGAGCGCCTCGAGTATGAGCATGGCTGTTTCGGGGAGGCGCGCATGCGCGCTGCCATAGGCGCTGCAAACATATTTTACGCAAGTTTTAGGTTAAAACTGTCATATAGGGCGTTTAAGTTATTAAGTAAGTATAAGTGAATTACCGTAGTTATTCAAGCGGCTGCTCAGATGAAACAACTATTACTAGTTTGGCGGCATTACCTGGAGATATCCACGGAAAAACTTCAATTTTAGTATAAAAGCATGAATTTTGGCATGATGATCGGACAAACCCTCTGATGATTAAGGAATTGGAGCCATCGAAAATTTACCCGGAAACCCCCAAAAACAAAGATGGCGTCCAAACATGGCCTAATTGTTTTTTTATTATGTCCTATGTTAAATTTATTTTCAAATTTAACCACGTACTTTCAAGTACTGAATATAATTTGGATTTAAATTAACTTTTTTAAATCAGAAAACCCCTTAAAATTAAAGATGGCGGCCAAAATTCGTTTGTCATTTTTTAAAGGATTTGATTGAATTTCGGTTCCTCACGTAGTTTGAGCTGCTGAGTATCATTTTGAGGTAAAAATATGTTTTGTGACATTTAATGGTCCTAACCTAGAAAAGTTTGAAAAGGGCGAAACAAGATTTGTAATGTGATTTTTTCTAGCCAAACCTGATAAAACACAGTATACGTATTTAGCAAACACTAATTAAAGTTAAGTTTCGTAAATACTGTGTTTTTTATCAGTTTGGCTACAGAAGAAAAAAAATCACTTACAAAATCTTGTTTCGTCCTTTTTCAAACTTTTTCTAGGTTATGTGCGATAAATGTCACGAACAATTTTTAACCCCCAAAATGATACCGCGCTCAACTACGTGTAGAACTGAAATTCAACAAATCCGTTTAAAAATGAAAAACTAATTTTTTGGGCCCCCATCTTTAATTTTTTAAAAGGTTTTTTGATTAAAAAAGTTTTTTTGAACCTCAAATTTATATTCAGTACTTGAAAGTACGTGCGTAAAGTGAAAATGAATAACATAGGACCATAATAAAAAAAATTAGGCCATGTTTGGACGCCATCTTTGATTTGAGGGGTCCCTGGGTAAATTTTCGATTGGCTCCAATTCCTTAAATCATCAGTAGGGTATGTCCGATCATCATGCCAAATTTCATGCTTTTATACTAAAATTGAAGTATTCACCAGGTATGCCGCCTGACTATACGTAATTTTTGGGTTTTGTCACTTCAAAGAATGATACATAACAATTTAATTAAGTGATCCGCCATTTTTGTTTTTAAAATACCGCCAATTCTCTCACTCGTCGATTGCGTCGGGGCCTGCAGGGTTGGCTTGGTCGCTTTGATTTAAAGTCCCCCACTGAAAATCAGTTATATAACTGAGTGGGTAGACTCTAAATAAAATTTATTTATTTATTTATTTATTTATTTATTTATTTATTTATTTATTTATTTATTTATTTATTTATTTATTTATTTATTTATTTATAAAGTGAAAAACTCGAGCATATTGTGCATCTGAATATGCTCACAAATCATATTACGGAACGCGAGGCATAGCATATTCAACAGCTTTCGGAACGGGTCAAGTACGCAAATAGCATATTGAACAACTTTCGGAACGTACCCACTGTAGCGTTTACTGGATCTGTCACCAAGCGATCAACTCTCTCCTACATCGCCAAGATCTTCGATCCACTCTGGTTTCTCACCCCCTTCGTGTGCTGGATGAAAATGTTTCTGCAGCAACTCTGTTTACTCCCGCTACAATGGGATGACCCGGTCCCTGACCAGCTCACTCAAATTTGGTTGTCTTCAGTTGCCGACGTTTCACAGCTCTCCTCGTTTCGGATACCAAGAGCTTTTCCAGACAGTCGTGGTGTCCACAGGCTGGTTGGTTTCTGTGACGCCTCCGAGAAGGGTTTTGCTAGATCTCTACTGCACACGTAACGCGATCACCTCATAGTACTACGCTATGCGGCAAGAGTCAAGGTCCTCCTTAAACACTGACAATACCAAGCTGGAATTGTCATCTGCGCCCTTGCTATCTCGTCTCGTTTAGACGATCTTGCCTTCTCTCAAGGCTCTCTCTCTGGAATTCGTGGCTCTATACACTGACTCGATGATCGTCCTGGCCTGGCTCGCCACTCCGCTTCATCGTCTCAAACTTTTGTAGCTAACCGTGTGGTTGACGTCTTGGAGACCTCAAGCCCTACAGACTGGGCCCATGTCGCATCAGAAGAGAACCTTGCAGACAGCACGTCTCGTGGTTTGCTACCTTCTAAACTGTTAAATCACTCAATGTGGTTGACTGGACCTCCGTTCCTGCGCTCACCAGCAGAAACGTGGCCCCGCTCTGGCCCCACTTCCGGATGCTCACCTCGATCTGCCTGAAGTGAAGACTTCAGCCACCACTCTCGTTGCATAAGTCGCACCAGATCCTCTACTCACGTGTCTGGAGAAGTTCTCGACACTGCTCCGCGCTCAGCGTGTATTTGGTCAAGTCATACGATTCACTCGACTCCTGCTGGCCAAACGCACTAATGCTGAACCTCCCTCAGGACCTCTGCAGCCGTCTGAGTTGCAGGACGCTCTCAACCTGTTGATTAGGATCACTCAACAACATTACTATGCAGATGAGCTCCGCAGATTGTCCCGCAATTAAGCTGGATCGTCTAGCCTCGCGTCCTTGAGCCCAATCATCGACGTAGCAGGGCTTCTCAGGGTGGCCGGGAGGCTCCGCCACTCTCTGTTGCCAGAAGAATCACGCTCACCGATTCTTCTCCCCAAGCACTCTCATCTGTGACTCGTTTCACAAGATTTCACTCAATTCCGGACCAAGGACAGTTCAGTCGCTGATCCAAGAAAGCTATTGGATCGTTTCCCTCCATGGTCTGCTCAGACAGCGCACCCATAGATGTCTCACTTGCCACAAGTTCCGTGCAAAACCTCTGCAACTCAAAATGACTGACCTCCCAGCAGTTCGCGTACAGCCCTCACGTGCCGTTATACACACGGGCACTGATTATGCTGGACCGCTCTCAGTGAAAACCAGCAATCGTAGACATGCTCAAAGTACAAAGGATTACTTATGCCTGTTCGTATGCATGACTACTAAAGCTGTACACCTGGAAATAGTTTCTGAGCTCTTTACAGAAACTTTTCTACCTGCACTTGACAGATTTATTTCGCACCGAGGCCTTCCATCACATATCTACTCTGATTGTGGACGCAACTATGTGGATGCTGCTCGTCACATTCGTGAAGTTCTAGATTCTCCCGCATTGATGAGGTTGTGACGTCAATAGTGTGGCTGGGGGTTCCATACCACGTGCGTACATTGCGTAAGCACATCTGGCTTTGACGAAGTTTAGATAACGCCAGCTGAGAGAAATTAGTTCATGATTGATCGCTGTATTACATAGTTCAAAACACTATATTTCTATATCGCGTTTAGCTGATGGAATCTCATGACTTTGAAAGTAATATTATTGTCTAAAATATATTTTTTAAAAGGTGAATTATGATTAATATTTAAATGAATATACTTGGAATGTCACAGAACAAATACTTACATGGGGATGAAAGAAGTAGAGTAACAGAAAGGTTAAAGAGATTAAACACCCGTCTCTCATCCGTAGCAGCACCCGGCGCCAGCACCCCGCGTACATGTGGAGAGGGTGATGCAGCCAGTCGTAGTAAGTTCGGTACCGGAAGAAAGTCACCAGGCCCACGTGGCAGAACGCGTAGTGAAAGAGGTCGCCGAATGTTAGATCGGTGTAGACTTTCATCCTGGAGGTTTTGATCTCATCGGTGTTGTCTTGTGATAGGTAGACGTCTTGCACCTCGCCAGCTAGATGAACCATCTGTAGAGAAAATGAGTAGAATAGAAAAGTGAAACGTTCCATATGTGCAACCTCATCTCAACCTTAGACTGAGAGATTTTTTTTTTTACAATTTGTCTTTTCTGCGAATTTTTTCATTTTGAGATATTTTGTACCGATTTGTACCGCCAAACAAAAAAATTCGCAGTCAGACTCAATGAAATGCATGCAATAGTTTTGTCAAAAATAAAATAACGCTCTTAATAATTTTCTCGATATTTTGCTGCGTTCTTGAGAAAAGACTGAACAATTGTGATTTCGCGTGGTTTAAATATTGGTGGGGTTGTTTAGCCTTAGCTCCGCTTAACCGCTTAACCGCATAATACTGGCCTAATTTTAAGCCCTCCCCATGATAGAACATCTATCTATCAAAATCATTTTTGAAACAGTGACGTCCTCTCGAAATCAAAGATACTCCAAATTTCTCAAATAGAAATATTATTTAAGTGAAATTGACATTTAAAATGTTTGTTCTATTTTAGGCCTTTAAAATATTTTGATACCACAATATTTTGTCGTATTTGATTCTCTTCAACATAATGATTCACCTTGTTTCTTGATTTGTTAATAATAATTATAATTTGGTTATTGTTGATGATAATAATAACACAAGAGTAATATAGTTCCATGAATGTGGACCCTGCTTCACTTACCTTTAATATGATGGTCATCGTTGATATGTTCATAACGAGCTCACAAGGGAAGGACGTATTGTTACATTTCACTAACAGGAAGACGACAGAAAACGATATAAAAGAGAAGAAGAAACTTCTTGCAAAGCAAACTCTAAACAGGAGAAAAATAAAATTACTAATTTAGTAAAACATACTAAAAAGTGTATGCCTACACCGAATTACGTGCCATTTTAAAAATAGTTTAGGATAGATGAAAGTGTTCAACAAATCAACAAATTATGTACAACATATTATAATTAGTCATAAATCATTTAATACAAAAAGTTTCTGTACATAATCAATTAATATAAATATTGTAGAAAAAAAATCAATTGTGAATAGAATTTCATCACTCTCTTAAACACTTTCTTAAATGTTAGTTGCAACGTTATTCAGGTCAGGCATTAAAATATAAATAATTTTTTGGTTATTGTATTATTAAGACTTTTTTACACTCTGTTAAACAATGAAACAAATTAATAGAAACTAAGGGCAGGCCACAGATAAAAAAAATCACCTACAGCTAAACGTATACTACACAAAACTTGGACAAGTAAACTCAGACTACTTACATAAATCTCTTTGTAACCATCTTCCAGAATCCATTAAAAACATTTCAAGCTATGACCGTTTCAAACATAAACTAAAACAAATTTTAATTCTAAAAGCCTACTATGATACACTCACAGAAATTCCTGTTATCACTTGATATTATTGATTGACTATAATAATACTGAAATAAACCTTATTTTATTACTTTTCAATAATTATTATTAATTACAATGTATTACATATTATGACAATTTCTCATTAAATTAGTTGAGCGAGCGTAGCGAGCATCTCCACTTGACTCTTATGGCTCGAATGTCTGTTTTTTTTCTGTTACTGCTTCGATACAGGTCGCACCGTTTCTCTGACCGACCAGAAATTTTGCACACATACATACCACCTAGGCGGGTTGCTGTATAGTTTTTTTTAAAATCCGATCGTTGGTTATAAAAAATAAAAAACATAAAAAAACGCATGCAAAATGCATGCAAAATAAAAAATAAAAATGTACCGATCGTTATGAAATTTTGCAGGGTCAATAAGTACAACATTCTCTCCTATTTTCCAAATTTTCAGCTAAATTGGTCAAGACCTTAAAGACTTATTGGTAATCATAATTCGAAAAATGATGTTAAAAAATGAAGGAGGCAGTGAAGATACCAAGATACTTTTTAGAGGGCATGACGTGAAATAGTACAATGCAAAGATGTTGGAATAGTAAATAGTGTACAATGTCAATATCCAGTTAAGCCTACACTGTGTGGCGGGCCTTATGGGAATGTCGTACTCGGGTCATGTTGCACGTACCGGTGCTCGCTCAACAACGCGTCCAACTGAGCGTATTCCTAGTATAAGTAACATTTATTTGATTGAACTAAAGGACACATACACTTAACATTGTGTTGATGTTATATAAAATGTACAATTTGCCATAATAAAATAAAATAAAATAAAAATAAAGACGTAAACAAAAAGAAAGCAATTTAAAAAAAATGAAAATCGTAACAGTTTAAAATTTCAAATCTAACGTTAGTTTTTACATTCCTGTACAAGATTGACAAAAAATCACATTCCCTAAGGTCATGTGTTGGTAGAAAAATAACAGTTGTTTGTGTATTTAATGGTTTGTATAACCTATATCTATAAATATCTAAAATCTAAATCTAGATCTAAAATCCATCCTGATCGGTTATGTAGTTACTTTGCACATGCGGGTAGGTACTCATTGGCTTATTGTCAACGGAAATTAAATAAAAATAAATACATATTTACATACATATTTAGAGTCTACTTACTCGGTTACATAATTGATTTTCAGCGAGGGACATTAATTTTAAAGGCAACCAAGCCAACATTGTAGGCACGGACACAATTGACGTGCGAACCGTGACCAACTAGAGACTGGATACTTATTCTAGAGGGAAAAACCGATCAATCAAGCTGGACACGATTCCACTCGCGGACAGCACCAGAATCAAACAGTCTGATTCCGAACATCCTTAGAATTTATTATCTGCCTAGTTGTTAGGACGGCCCCAAAGTCACCGATTACAAGTTCCTAAGTTTAAGAACTGAATAACTTACCACAAGACGAGCCACACAAATAAATACTACCAGTTTTAAAACAGAACAGAACATGACTTTCGATCATGGAGTGTATAATAGTGTAGGTAGAGTAAAGGCACCAGTAGCCTCTTAGCCTCTTATCTACCAATATGATTTACTTTACTATTGGATGAGCGAAGCGAAGACTTCAATTTCCCCGACCCCTTAAAAAATTTAGCTACCATGTTTTTTTTTTCTTTTTTTCCTGTCTGTTTGTTCGCACGCTACCGGGCAAACGGCATATGCGATCGTGATGAAAATATGAGGGGACCTTCGAAATCTCTAAACTTAGACCTGCCACGTTTTTGGTTACATCGAATCGAAGAAATATTTCTCATGAATATCGTACTTTTACGATTTTTTAAAATTTGTAATGCCATATTTTCGTGATATTTGGGCCGATTCTGACCAAACGAGTGGGGCAACCACGTCCATATTTCACAAGGACATTAAGGTTATGGTTATGTATATGTATTGTCTTTGGAAAGAAAAAGTTGAAAAAGTTAGCCAAAATCCAAAGAATAAATGTTTTAATATGAGTTTTTTTTTAGTTATATAATTAGACGAGTGAGCGCAGCGAAACGAAGTTTATAACGCTACTCGATCGAGCCTTGTGATTAATTCTGTTAAATGTATGTCTGTCCGGTCCCATACGGCCGAACGGCCAAATAGATTGAGCTGAAATTTTAAACAGACATCCGTGACCAGGTAACTGAGAACTGCTAACAAAATGAGCTCAATCCGTTGCGATTTAAGCCTACAAGAAATAATAAATTGAAAAATTGTCTTGAAATGTGTAGATTTCATTTCATCAACAATACTTTTGGTCTTGAAGAAGTCATTTTTTTCGAATAATTTTTAACACGCTGTGATTTCATGCATATAGCAGTGACCAAGGTTCCCCAAATTTCCGCTGAGACATCGAGTAAACCTTGCAATCTTTACTCGTATTTCGTACTGGCTATGTTTTCCATAGGATTGTCACAGTTGATGTAGACTAAATTGCGTTATATGCATTTCAAAACATGTTTAATAATTTTTTAAATATAATCCATAAACTACAAAATATTTTCCGACCAGGGGATTGAACCCAGGTCTCCCACATTCCGAGTATAAGGGCGCCTTAGCCAACTAGACTAGGGAAACGCCAAAGTTGTTGATAGACGAGTGAGTGAGCCATGTGTTGAGTACCCGGGAACATCCCCTTTCTTCCCCTATACATAAGGCTGGATCTAGCCCAGTATAGGGAATAATACCGGGTATTCAACACATGGCTCACTAATAATAGGGTTTTTAAGTTTAGTTGTTATAAGGGCGCGTCAACTGTAAAGCCATAATGCGCCACTCTAGCGGCTAGCCTATGATAGGCTATAATCATATATAACTGAGTGGATAGACTCTAAACACAATTTATTTATTTATTTATTTATTTATTGTATTTTATTTATTCAATATTATTTATTTATTATTATTTATTTATTTATTTTATTTATTTATTTATTTATTTATTTATTATTTATTTATTTATTAATTAATTAATTTGATTAATTTATTAATTAATTTAATTATATTTATTTATTTATTTATTTATTTATTTATTTGTAAGCTAAGGAGGCCTAAGAAAGGGAAAAAAGTAATGTTACCGGGTACTCAACACATGGCTCTCTCACTCGTCTAACAACGACTTTGGCGTTTCCCTAGTAACAATTAACCAGTAACTATAGAACTTGACAACAATCACCTACAATGCATTCAAAACGCATTTGCAAAGGTATAGAGATCCCACGCAAACTAAAAACTTACACAAAAGGTCATCCATCAACACGACTAAAAAAAGCGTTCGCAAAGCGGCCTAGTGATAACAATACAAGCGTTCTAGCACCGACAGTGTTGGCTCGAACGCTAAGCGCTTGACTCTGATTCGGAAAGTCCCGGATTGAAGTCCCACCGGGACCGGCAATCCCGACTGAAGATTGTTTCCAAGGTTTTCCTCGGTCGTCAATGCGAATGCAACGGATTAAGGCCTCTTAAACAGCCCTCGGACACACCTTCACATATGTCATAACTCCAATTAAGCTAGCTGGACACCTGAAGAGGGGCATATTGCACCCTAGAAAAAGTTTAATTCCCACGGTAAAAAGTTAAATTATTAATCAAACTGATCTTCACGATTATGATTTACTTTCGTATGATAAATATACAAGGCCGCTTCGCGAACGCTTTTTACAGTCGCGTTGATGTTTTTTTGGGGGAGGGATATTTCTGTCCAATGATTACGATTTTACGTAGGATCTCATTACTATTTCTAAAGTAACTTGATATTACTGGTTCATTATACACCTGAAAAAGGCTTATAATAAAACTTTTATTTCTATGAATTTTGACCATTTTTTCACTTTTTTTCTTTCAAAAGGCAATACATCACCATAATCTATATTTCAATGTAAAATATGATCGTTGTAGCCCAATCCGTTTGGTAAGAATCGGCACAAATGTCACGAAAATATCTTATTAAAAAACGGGAAAAAATCGTTAAAGTACTATTTCTATGAGAAATATTTCTTCAAATGTCTCTTTAATCACAACATATATAATTTCAGTGATTTTAAACGTTTCCATAAAGTTTCATGAAGATCAGAGTAGCCGTTTGCCAAATATCACGAAAATATATAATTAAAAATGGGAAAAAATCGTAAAAGTATGATAATCATAAGACATATTTGATCGATTGTACCCAAAAACGTGGCAAAACTTAGTTCAGAGATTTCAAAGATCCCCTCAAATTTTCATCAAGATCGCATGCCGTTTGCCCGGTAGAGCGCGAACAAACATACAAAAATACACAAGAAAAAAAAACACGAGCTATTTTTTTTTTTTTTGGGGGGGGGGTCAGTGATGTGATATCGAAGTCTTCGCTTCGCTCATCCAACAAGTCTTCTTAAGTATTTTTGGCGTATTGGATGAGCGAAGTGAAGACTTCAATTTCACTGACCCCTCAAAAAATTTAGCTCAAATGTTTCATGTTTTTTTGTTTTTTGTTTGTTTGAATATTTGTCTGTTTGTTCGCTCTCTATCGGGCAAACGGCATATGCGATCTGGATGAAAATTAGAGGGGACCTTCGAAATCTCTGAACTTAGACCTGCCGCGTTTTTGGGTATAATCGAAGAAATATTTCTCAAAACATGTTTAATAATTTTTAAAATACAATCCAAAAAATTACAAAATCTTTCCCGACAAAAGGAATTGAACCCACGTCTCTCGCATTTCTGCTGTAAGGGCGCCTTAGCCAACTAGATAAGGGAAACGCCAAAGTCGTTGTTAGACGAGTGAGCGAGTCATGTGTTGAGTACCCGGGAACATTTGCATTTAAGTTTGATATTTATTTCGTTATAAATAATTGGGTTTTTATTTATTTTTATTTATTTATTTAACGTCTATCCTATTTAGTCATAAAAACTGATTTACAAAGGAGGACTACTAAATAAATCTAATTACAAAGATGCAGAAACAACAATGAACTACATATAAGTAAATATTTGAAATAGTAATATTTTAAGTTAAGTTGGGATAAAAGCGTGTCAACACTGTAAGGCCATAATGCACCATTCTAGCCTATGGTAGGGGGAAGAAAAGGAATGTTACTGGGTACTCAACACATTGCTCACTCACTTGTTTAACAACGACTTTGGCGTTTTCCTAGTTAAGTTAACCGTCTCGGTAGCTTTGAGGTTAAAGCATCCGACCGGCAATTAGGAGACCGCGGGGTTTGATAGTCCGCTGAGATATGTTTGTAATTTTGGGGATGATTTCTATGAAAACACTTACAATTTCTAGAGTGCTTCCCGAATAATGATTTTGAGAGATATCTTACTTATTTATCCACTTACCTTTTATTTCCAAACAAAATGATAAAAATGTTTCCACTGAAAATAAAAATTAAAATATAAACTAGAAAGACCGCAGACAATTACGACGACCATAACTCCATACATACTGGAAAACCACTTTTTCTTCACTGGGTCTTTCATATAACGAAGAAAATGCAACATCAAAAAACCAACTCCAAACAAAATATAAGGAAACATTTCTTTTAGTGATGCAACATCTTCAATATTGTGCCGAATATCATCAATAGCTGAGGAATTCATCGTCTCTAGATAGACCACGAGGCTAAACTGATTTTTAATTGAAAGAGTTCAATAGAGATTGAATAATGTTCTGTTGTCTTCGGTGAACATAAATGAATGTAGGAAAAACCCTAAAAAAGTTGTTAAACGTATTCATCAATGGTAGTTAATATAATCAATAACCTTGGTAATTAAGAGTGTTGTAAGAGTCGTAACGCCTATGGTTGGTTGATGCGTCATACCATCAAACAGGCGACTGTCTACGGCATAGATATCTTAACACCCTATAGTAGGCTAGATACGCAGTCTCCAATACTCCGCACAGGCGCGAGTGTACCAAATTGAAGCGTCAATCCCACCCATTCAAGATGGCGGTTTGGCGTTTTAATTTATGCTTTTTTAATGCAATAAAGTAGTTTACTGGATTGTTTGATATGGTTTTAGCTTGTGCAGCATGGTATTGAACAACCAGAAACAATGCAAAGTTATTGCATACGGGAATTTAGTAATCATTTGGTGTTAAAGTCTGATATGCTCACCTGCCAAACTGGCGGCCATCTTTAAAAATATTTTTTCGATTAATCGCTCCCATCTAATTAACATGCAAACTCACCCATTCAAGATGGCTTCCAATTGTCCCGGAAGTGGACCTCTGACTGCTAGTCTAGCCAATTATATGGGATGTCTATGGTCTACGGTGTGAAGCCCACCGCGAAGCAAAGATGACCCAGATAGCGCTTTTTGTGTTTGTTTTAGTTACCAATGCGATCACGCGAGCAGCACTGTAGCTATCATGTACACAAAGATCGTGAAGGCAAGATACATTATCCAGTAGACCATGTATATCAATAGGTAACTAGGCTAGAGAGAGGGCCCCACTTGCTTGAAGGCCCGCTGTAGTAAAGTAACCTAGTCTAGTTCAACGTCATTTCTTGCGAGAAAACGATAGCCGAAAACGCGACTTAAATCGGATCAGCCACCTAGGATTTATCGCTAGTTAGTGTTTCACATGGCTACGATGTGACGTCATCTCAGTCAGACGCTTCACGCAAGCACGGCGGCTCCTGCTATCGGCTAGCCGCTCAACTTCCGTGACACCCACACCCTACACCGTCATCAGTCTTAGGACCACCGCAGCAGTGGCGTAGGAACCGGGAGAAGGTAAGGGAGGCAATGCCCTACCTAAGTTTGGCCCAGGGGGGGGGGGGGCCCGGGGTCAAAAACTAATGTGAGCTAAATATTTATCCCAGTATTTCCATAGTAAACATGCACACACACTTATACAATTCGAATCATTTGGTAAAAACGAATATGTTTTCATATATGCTTTGTCGTTTAATAAAAAATAGTCTGAAATTTACTAAAATGGGCCACTTCACATTCATTTTTTGGTTTAGATCGCAGATAGTTGCTGTCAAACATTGTTTACAGAGTCCGAGTGCTGTCAAAACATGAAAGAAATAACTGTAGTATGTTGATTGTTTTCGCCCTTTGCCGCCACCCACAAAATCTGCTAAAAAATCCCCCCCCCCCCCACCCCAACCCCCAAACTTTCAAAACGTTCCTACGCGCCTGCACCGTAGGTCACAAAGACAGTGTCTCCTTGACAGCATTTTCCAGTATTTCATGTGAAGTAGGGTGAGGTTTTGCGTGTAAAGTAATCACTGAATGTTCACTAACTTAGTGCTTTATTTAGATATTATACATACTGTGGTTATTTTGTATAGGTTTTTCAGACATACTTATTATACACTCTTTACAACATATAAACAAGAATGGATATATGCTACCTCTTTGGTCGCAATAACAAAACTGAAAACGCCAGAAATAGCGGAAAAAAGTTAGTTTTCACAGATTTCCCGATCGCGAAAAATCACCTACTAGACATCGTGCGTGGGTGAACAAAGTTTAATCGCAAAGGTTTTACTCCCAACCTAATACACTTTAATTTGTTACGAGCATTTTGTAGATGAAGATTTTGAACTATCATCTTCATTAAAACATCAATATGGCTTATTTCGAAATAAATCAGTTCCACTTTAATTTTCAAAAGAAAACATCATTTCTGATAAAGTGACACTGACACTGACATGAACTTGACGGCCACGAAGAAGAGAACGTTCCCTGTTAAAAGAATATTGATTTGCCGAAAGCGAGACCAACAATCTGTTTCCTCGTGTTGGGGAATGTCTGAAGGTACTTTTTGTTCTATGCACAAGATGCGGCTCTCATCTAACAACGAGAGCAATCGATAAAAGGTTCTTCTTTGACTGTTAAAACTAAATGTACAAAAAGTCATCAATAATTTGGCGGTCACAGAAACGTTCAAAAATATGGATCGGGTACAATTAGCATAGCGGCGTCTATGTATGTCTCAGGAATGAGTTCGAATTGTTTTCGTGTGTTTTTTTAAACAATTTATATGTAAAGTAAGTAGTGCATTGAGTAAATAAATATGTGTTTTTATAAATGTGAAAATTTTAAACTAAAATGAAGTGGTTTATAAGCCCGGGCTATAAAACATACATGGTGAGCCAATTCTTGTCTTGAAGTCGGATTTTAGTCATAAATATAATGGTAATAACGTTCGTTGTTAGGATGTAGGTCCAAATGGTCCAAACCCGATTACCATCCATAAAAACGTGAGTTCGAATCCCGCCTGAAGTTTTAAATAATAGATTGGAAATAATATTATCATGACTAAAAATCTTTAAAAAATCCCTTCGGTGTTTTGTGCCATGATTTTAAAGTGAATTCAGATACATAAACGAATTTCACTGAACCTAAATTCTTTCTTTGCTCCCCAATTAAAATATCCGGCTTTTGCATCAAACTGCAGCAGTAAAACCAACGTACACGCCATCGCTCTCGGGATTCTGTTCGTTTTCTGAACGACACAAAAAGGGGATCACTTTTCTATGTTTTTAGGGTAGACCATGCGTTAAATCCCAGCTAATAAATGTTTGTACGCTTATAACACGCCACATTTTATTCGTGGCCCCTTAAAGTAGATTATATAGAAGCTTTTGATTTACCATCTATGAAGGACACCATATTGTTATGAAAGGGCAGGTTTTGAGCGTATCACGACATAAAACGACGCTTTGAAAATGCCGTTTTGATAAAGTGATGCACTCTGCACTTCCTCGAACTTTACTAATCACATCACTCTCCCGTACAGCAAATACTTTCTTCGACAGTTTTCATAACACTACACTTTCCACAATCACACCAATCTGTCGTTAAACCCTCCATCCCACTAGCTCCCGATTGATCTATACCTTATCTTACTTGGTGGTAAAACATTTTATCATTTTTGCGGGGTTCGAACCGGGAAGGCTGTATGTTTGACATGATTGCTGATTTTTGCCCAAGAAATGCGAAATACCATACTGTCAGTAGTTGTCCCAAGTGTCAAGTGTCAAAGGTAAAGCGGTTCTGCGTTAGTAAAGGCAACGCGTGCATATTTTCTCGCTAGCCGCCGAGGGCGACAGCCCCCTCGCCTCGCCTCGATAGACTGAGATGACGTAGGGGTTTCCCCCCCCTCCTCGCTTTCACGCCCGTAACTTCGCGGAGAAAGAACACAGCGACATGCGGTTTTCGCAGTTACGTTTATGAGCACGTGCTTTCGAGTATGTATGGAATTGGACATTTGTTAAAATTGACCTCACTTTACCTACGTGGGCCCCTTTGACTTTGGCGAAAGGACTTTATTTCAGTAATTTGGTTTAATTGTTTTAGATTGTAAACAAATTGTTATTGATCAAAAACACAAGCGTCAACAATTCACTAATTAATATCACTGTCAGCACCACTAGTGTACGTCCACTATGTGATGCTTATTTTATTCTTTTACGCGCTTATATAGAAGTCCGCTGTCGTTTCTAGCCACAGTGCTTCTGGTGTTTGCGCTGGGAACTAAAACAAACACAAATAAGAAGCTGCCTTCTTATCCGCCACATTGCATTGACGTTCCTTTCCATCGCGGTTACAAGGAAGTAAAAGGCGGCTCGTTCTCTAATCTTTTGTTTGACTGCTCACGACTTGTTAATTCTATATCTCATCAATTATTTTTCACTATCTTTAGGATAATTTTTACTTTTTGTATTAATGTTATTATGTCATTAGGCATATCATGTTATTATTTGTTGTTGTAATCAGAACTCTATTCTAGCTTCACTAGATAGGTTTTCAAACGTGACATTTGTATGTAGTTTATGTAGTAAAGTGAAAACTAGTTAGTAATGTAGTATAATAGTATAAAATGTGTTGCAGTGTCAATATATTCAAACAGTGTTAATTATGCTATATTTTATCTAATGTTCTCTGGAATGTAAATTCTGTATTAGATAAGTAAAGAATAATAATAATTCAATAAAATCGAAGAGATACACACTCAATGATTTACAGATCACAGCAGACAGACTTTCTCTTGAATGATGAAGTAAATTTAAAGTAATAAATAAGTTTACCCAAAACCAAAATTATTCTTTAGATCAAAAAATTTCAATACTTGGAATAGGAATATGAATTAAATTTTATCAGCAAACTAACAAAATAACGGGTTACCTTCTACTTTCTCGGAGATAAACGCACTATAGCAAAAACTTTTTTATTTTTTTAGGGGGGGGGGGGATAGACAGTTTGGCCTCTAGCGTGGGACTTCAACACACAGACTATATACTCAATGATGAGTCTAGTCGTAAGAGACAGCTAATGATTTACTTAAATAATTGTCTGTTTAATATTTATGACAAATTATCTTTAATAAACTATTGCTTATTTGACCTTATGCTGCTGACATATACGACCCCAAACAATAAAGACTGTTGACAAAAAATAAATCCAATTCAATTCAATTTTGATTTATTTCATTCCTGCATATATACATTGCATCAGTACAGTAAACAATACAAAGTTATGAGCATTACTGCGATAAGTAAAATAAATTAAATATACAAAATAGGAATCCCGCGTAAGAGAAAACATCTTGTGTGCGGCCAGTCAAAAATAAAACACTTAAAATCATTATGCAGAAACTCATAGTGTGGAAACTCGGCTCTTGATAAAGGGGAGCATGCAGTGAGAATGTTCTACGATCTAAGCAAAGCCTTCGACACATTAATCGAAACATTGGTTTTATTTCGTTTCTGGAACCCAAAAATAAAATACTAATGAGGGTAATTTTGGAAATTAATTGTAACGACCGTCAATAATAGGTTCAAAGTGGGTTTGAGAAATTAATAAACTCGGCTTGTCCGAGATACAAAAAATTAATTCTTTAATGTTATTCAACCGCGTTTTATTTTCCCATATATGCTACCCAGTCAAAATAAAGTAAATGCCTTTAAAACCTGGCTCAATTTGAAAATCAACTATATTTTTTTCTGATCGGGTACACGGCAAATATCGCCTCTTCAAAATAATTTCAAACTTCACTCAGCCAAGGCACACCATTCAACGAAGGAAGTTGTGTTTTTGTGACATTCATTTTCAACTGGTTTTCTAGAGGCTGACTGAGAGAAAAAGATTTTATTTTACGATTGTCTTTTCTGCGAATTTTTTCGTTTGGCGGTATTTTGGCCGATTTGTAACGCCAAACGAAAAAATTCACAGGAATACCAATTATTGTTTGAAAAAAATCGTTTTTCTCTCAGTCAGCCTATAGAAAACCAGTTGAAAATTAATGTCACAAAAACACAACTACCTACGTTGAATGGTGTGCTTGGGCGAAGTGAAGTCTGAAATAAATTTTAAGTGGCGACGATATAAGTCGTGTACCGATCAGAAAAATTAGAAACAACTAGTTCTGATTTTCTAATAGAGCCAGGTTTCAAAGCCATTCACTATATTTTGACTTTGAAGCAAATTTTGGAAGATATAAAACCGCGGTCGAATAGTCTTAAGAAATAAATTACTGCTGCTGTGGCGTAACTTTAGCCCAGGAGGAACGAAGAATCTAGTGCGAGTGGTTGGTAGGAGAAAGAGTATTAGTACACCTTCAGTTCTCGTGCCCAGTTTGTCTTCTAAAGCATTCTTCGTACTATGAAATCCAACAATCGAGTGGCAGGTGGTCTTATAGATCCTCCGCTAGAAAAAACATTGTGACAAGTGTCAACCTTGTGTATACACTAGGCCGCTTAGCGAACGCTTTTTTTAGTCGCGTTGATGAATGATCTGTTTGTATGTTTTGGTTTGCGTGGGATCTCTTTACTTTTGCAGTGTGTTTTGAACGCATTGTAGGTTATGGTTGTCAAGTTTCTATGGTTACGTGTTAATTGTTATTATATACCTCAAAAAAATTATAAAACTCATATTAAAACATTTATTTATGTGGATTCTGGCTAACTTTTTCAAACTTTTCTTTCAAAAGGCAATACATTATCATTAATTTAATGTCCATGTAAAATATGAACGTTGTTTGAACATTTGGTCAGAATCGTCCCAAATGTCAGGAAAATAATGCACTAACAATCGAACTAAATCGTAAAAGTACGATATTCATTCATATTCGATTGTACCCAAAACGTGGCAAGTCTTAGTTCAGAGATTTTGAAGGTCCCTTCCAATTTTCATCAAGATCGCATATGCCGTTTGCCCGATAGAAAGCGTAAACAAACAGACAGAAAAACGAAAAAAAAACACAAAAAAAACACAAAAAAATCCCAAAAAATTCACCAGATGGGGGGTCAGTGAAATTGAAGTCTTCGCTTCGCCCATCAAAAGACAGTTAAAATCCACGCATTTCATTTGTGTACCTGAAATAGCTTTCTTACACACAACAATATCGTACAATATCGTGTCTTGAACCGTCATGAACTAAACTCGAAAGGTTCTGAATCTGAAAGTAGTCGGTTTGATACCGACCGCTAGCAGTTCTGACCCAGATTTTGTGAAGGTTTCACTCAGTCGTTGATGCAAATTCGAGGGATTGAGGCCTTGTAAAATAGACGTTGCAAATTTCATCGACAACTAACCTTAAAAACTTGTATTATTGTTTGTCAACTAAAGGGAGAAAAATTGTTCCTTGGTTCCTTCGATACATTTTTTTTATTATTTATTTTCTTGTCAGTACTTTCGACTTAATATTCGTGTCAATGCCAAATATCTCGCCGGAAATGACAATCCGCTCTGTTGAATATGACCATGGGGACGTACACGCACACCATTCCACCACAATAACATTAAATATGTGTATTGCTTTTACTATCTCTCCATCTCTAAATTACACTGATATTTCTCTCCTATGGATTGCAATTTCAAAAGATATTTTTTTCTCTTTACGTTTCAGTAAATTTTACTGAAAATAAACAATGATTCTCCCGTTTCCTGCCTAAAGAATCATAGAAAAATATGTTATGTAACACCTGCTCATTAAAGTAAAAATCTTTTCAAATCGAACGAATCGGTTTTGATTCGTATCCACCCTTCCGGCCGAAAGACGTACGTGCTCAAGCTCAAGGTCAAGGTTGGGTTGATGTCACGAGAGTCCGGGTATATCTCAAGGTTGGATAGAGGTCACGAGAGTCGAGGGTATATAAACCCCCCGCTCAACTACAACGTTCTGTCTGAGTCTTCTCACTGATACCTCAACACCAACAACATGTTTAGCAAGGTCGTCATCTTAGTCGTGGTCGCCGTCAGCTTGGTAAGAGTTCTTATTTTTGGTTATTAATTAAAGTTCTCATTCTTGTTCTGTCTGGTTTTCATTCTAGTTGTTATTCATGATCAAATTTTTGTTGTTATTGGCTTAGTTTTTGTTTTTGTTCTTGTTATTCTTTACCTTATTCGTGTTTTATGCTTGTTTGTCTTGTAGCCTTCTCTTTTAGTTGTTCTTTACGTACTCCTTCACAATCTTCTTGTTCACATGACGGTTCTCTAAAATAAAACCTTATCATCCTCATTTCGCAAGTGGACGCCTGCAGAACGGCGCAACAAATATCACGCTCTAACGTTTATTCTATTCATTATTTGGACAAAACTTTAGAGGAATAACATTAAGCAAACATATAATTCCTGATAGTCGCCTAATAGCGATTATTTCATTTTTTACACATCTGTTAGGTTGTTATAGTAAAGTATAGTATAGTATGATTTATTTGTTTAGCTTTCGCTAATTCGTAACATTTTACAATCCTAACATACAATATAAAATACAAATACAAATCATAAACCGTAATATACATACTTCACATAATAAGAAAACAGAGTCTATACATAATACATAATAAAACTATTCCCACCTTTACAACATAACAATTTCAGTCACATTCCTACATATAGAAATTCAAATTTAAAAAATCAATACATTCAGTTCTATATTTATTGAATCTACTTTCTTTGATACTGTTTGGTAGGCTATTTTACAGTTTAATTCCATTAATAAAAATAGATTTTTGGTTACTAGTCTTATTTTGTAAGTTTGAACGGAATTGATTGGCCTGCCTTGTTTGGTGATCATGAACTTCATTATTTTTGATAATGAACTCATCAAAATTATCATTGAATTTTTCATCCACAACATTGCGGATGAAAATTAGTACCTTCGGGTCCAATCTTTGCTCAACCGTCACTATAAGTCTCTCTCAACTTTAATTGAAAACTACTGGTCTGATTTCGACAAGAATTCATTATTATATGCATCTAACTATTAAGGCAAGAAATAAATTAACTTTTTAGATAGAAAAAGCACTGAACGAAAATTTACAGCACAGCGTGTAGTTTTTCACGACCCATCAAAACGTCAAAAGGGTATATTTTAGATGAAAACACATACCCTGCATATTACTCTATGCTGTAAAGTTTCGTTCGGTGCACTTTTTATCTAGAAAGTAAATTTATTTCTCGTCTAAATAGTCCGATGCATATTTTAAAAGAGATCTTGTCGAAATCCGATCACTTTTTTGTCAAATTGAAGTTGTTTAATTTAATTTCATAAAAACAAGTAAAAACCTTAAATTTTATTTCAACACGTACATTGATATAACACGTTAACGGCTGTATAAAAATTTATAATAATCGCTACTAGAAGGAATGATGTTAATTGTTTAATATTTTTCCTCTTAAGTTTTGTCCTAATAATGAATAGAATAAAAGTTGGAGCGTGATAAGTGTTGCGCCGTGAAGCAGACGTCAACTTGCGAGACGATGGTTGCTTGTCCATCAGTTGGACTCGAAGCGGAGAATAATACCCTAATAATAATAATGCTCCTGGGTGCTCGTACCCTATTAGCTTCCTCTTCCTCTTCCTTTCCGTTCTTTTTCTTTTTCTTCTTCTTCTTCTTCTTCTTCTTCTTCTTCTTCTGCTTCCTTTTCATTTATCTTCTTTTCCATTTTTCCTCGTTCGTTTTAAATATCATCGCTATTTATTTCATCTACTGCCCACCACACTTCATGTAAAATAATTGTTTATATCTAAATATAATAAAATTAAAATGATTAATATTATTTACAAATAAAATGGTATACTAAAATATTATAAAATTAAAACTTTGAAAGTGTTACTCGATTAAATAAATTTAGAAACAATTGCACAGTTGAATAACAAAAATGTTCATTATAAATGCTCAGAAGTGGACATTGTACGTCCTAGCATTCTGGCAACTCTCAGCTACAGGATCGTTTGCAAAGCATATGACGTCACGTTGAATTATTTCAAGTAATCAAATCGGCTATACGGCAAAATAAGGATTGGGCGCACCCTGAATATATTAAGGAGTAAAATAACTTTTGCTCAGCGTATCAACTATTTAAGATTAACAATATATATGAAATAAATAATACAACAAAATACTACTGAATTACTGGCATATTTTCAACTTTTTTTATTTTAATGTAATGAATAAAAGGATTACAATTTATGTATAAATATGTTTTTGTTTATAACATACTCAATGACTAGTGATATCCATCAAAAATATTATGCGAACTCTTGAAAACCATAATCAGCATTAAGAGAAAACTTTGGTTGGTTGGTTGGATGGAGCTTGGTTTTCTTGTAAACTAATCGAACCTAAGCTAATATTGCTGTGCACTTTTATATTAGAATCACAATATATCGTAACGAGGGGCGTCATGCAAGAAGGGTATAACTGCAATATTCTAGTTTTGAGCTACGGCGCGGCAAATAAAACGACTAGCATGCTGAAGTGTGACTTACAGCTTGCAATAGACAACCGCGCTGCCATCTGTGCTGAGCCACGAGAACTTAAGTTTGCATATAGCTTACAACTAGATTGCCGAACCTTAAAATGTGGTAATATGCAAGAAGGGGATAACGGCGTTTATCCCCTTCTTGCACGACGCCCCTTTATCGCACCGCACCTTTGTCCCTGATGTCTATAGTAAGAGTTTATAAGTTGTACAAAATTTATCCGGGTTTGCTTTTGCCCAGTCGGCTCCCCCCTCCAAGAAGGAAGCAGATTAGTCCAAAATTGAAGTTTCTGGTGTGGAAAACAAAAAGAAGGGAATGCGTAAGTAATTCTATTAGCCCAGGATGGAAGACTTTCCCCGGAAAAAATTTCCGAACAAGTGAAAATTTGCACAAGGCTCAGTTTAGCCTATAAGCAATATTTTGAAAAGTCCCGAAGCCCGCCGCGTGCGCTTAGAACGTGAAAAAAAGGGCTTAAGTCCAAAAATTTGTTATTTTAAATGTCAAAAATTTTTTGGATTATTTATACAAAATTAAAATTTCACGAAAGTAAAGTTTAACAGTCAAAAGCTTAAACCCCAGCGGGGAAAAGGGCGTAAATGCTTAAAATATAAAATTTCTCAATTATTTCAATACTTTTTGAATAAGATGTGCAACTGCAAAAATTATGATTATAGACGGAAACGTGAAATTTTTCCCCTTTTTCGACCGTGTGTTTTAAAAAACAGGGTGGCAAAAGGGCGTAAGTGAAAATATATGTTTTTTCGTTTCAACAAATTTTTTACATTCATACTTTGAAATTTTAGTATTCGTACGAGAAAAGTAAAATCTTCCCCCAGCTTTTTTGCTGGGTCTTATAAATGGTGGCAAAAGGGCGTAACTGACATCATAATTATGTTTTTTAATAAAAAAAAGGGGTTTTTGACATTTAATACGTTATTGTAACATTGAATGGACACTTAATGTAAAATCCATGCATGCTGACTGACTTGCTATGGCCAGCTTGTATGTAAAAAACCATCACAAAATCGTTGTAAGAAAGCTGATTGGACATAACCAAACCTTTAAAATAATATTCCCCAGCATTCTCAAGTGGCTTGCATAGACGGATTTTTAAAGGGATTCGAGCTCGAGCTGTGGACAACCTATCTTGGGCCTTGACTATAGTATCACATCACAATAGATAGAGCCATGAGCAAAGAATAAACATATTTCAATCCGATTTGATGTTTTTAAATCTCCAAGTGGGAAATAAACGCTTACATAGCGGACTGAATTGCATGTGTGCCCGGCGGGTTTTGAACGCTACCAAACTATATAGTCCCCCCATGTTTGCCATCAAGCCAAGAGGGGATGGATGGATAGATCTATTAAATGTGCTGGTGGACTGGCAGCATATCAAATCTAGAACTCAAAGTACGCAGTTGCAAATGAAGCGCTACTGCTCAATGAAGTAAACGGAATGTACCACAGCAAAATTTATTGTGATAAAACGGTAGAAAAAAACTTTAAGGCAACTTATATCTTAAAACTTCTGCATATATTTCATTTACTAATTTACTTTTGGTAACTGCAGCTTAGTTTTTCCCCACCAGCTTGGTACAAGATGGTTCCTGTATCCAGCCGCTTTTATTCACAAAACAACATGAAACATGTATTTTAGTATAGACTTCTTGTATGGAAAGAGGACGAGGTGGCCGCATCACTACACTTCATGCAAAGTTTGCCCATTTATACAAGGAAAATATATGTGTCGGCATGGGTATTTTAAATGTATATGGGAGATTGAGCCCAACTCTGTGACAATAATATGTGTTTTTTGTTGTAGTTAACTCAAAAGAAGATTTCGTCGAACAGAGAAAGTCGTCTTTGTGCAAAAAGCGTTCCTTCAGATCACCATTATCCAAATAATGCTATTAAATAGTGTGATGTTGCGGGTAAACTTCAATGTGAGTGATGCGCATAAAGTTATGCTTTTTGTCAATGAAAAAAGGGACATGCACTCTATCTTTACGCTTCACTATCGGTTTTATAGTATTACTTTTTAAGGGTACGACCAGGGTAGAACTGGACACCAAATTAATGTCAGTAAGTGCCAAGTTTGGGATTTATCTTGAGCATGATGACCTTCAAGTCTTCAATATATTGCCGGCTGATAAATCTGGCGAACGTACACGCAAATATTTTGAATCATATGACTGAATTATATAGTTTTGTCATTTTACGCCATTTTGCCACTATATTTAATCAAGAATACAACAGCTCATGATCTGGTAGTGGATCTGTAGTGATGTGACACTACAGACAGCCAAGCCCAAGCAGGTTGTCCACATCCCCTGCTCGAATTCCTTTCAAAATACGTTTTATTATTTTAACATGAGTTGGGGTTTCCAAGCTTTGGATTGGATATGTCAAACCCTTTTCCCCCTCAAAAACCACACCAGATCTTTTGCCAAACTATGTCATGCATGCCGTTTGAGAATGCGGGGGTAAATATTTTATAAATTTGGGTATGTCCAATCTGCTACTTCAACGATTTTGTAATGGTTCTTTACAATACAACTGGCCATAGCAAGTCAGTCCCGCATGCAGGATTTTACATTGAGTGTCCATGTATGGTATTCATATGTTACAATAAAAAGTAGTTGAATGTCAAAAGCCCTTTTTATATTAAAAACTTAATTATGATGTCAATTACGCCCTTTTTGCCACCATTTATCAAGGACGCCAGCACGAAGCTCGGGGAAGATGTTTACTTTTGTCTGTACGAATACTAAATAATTTGCATATGTATGAAAGTCAATAAGTTTGTAAAAATGAAAAAACATATATTTGCACTTATGCCCTTATGCCACCATGTTTTAAGAACACTGGTCGAAGGAAAGGGAACAATTTTCACGTTTTCGGGCGTATGATTACATAATTATTTGCAGTTGCACATACTTATGTCAAAATGTATTGAAATATTGAAAATATCATATTTTTTGCACTTACGCCCTTTTTCCACGCATGGGGTTGAAGGTTATGATGATTTAAAACTTTATTTTTTTAAAAATATTTAAAATTTGTACATATAAGTACAAAAAAATGGTTGAAATTGAAAATTTAAAACCCTTTTTGGCATAAACGCCCTTTGTCACTATATCTCAAGACGCACGCAGCGGAGCTTAGGGGAATTTCCAATATTGGTTAGAATGATCAACTGAACATGTGTGCAAATTTTCAGCTTGTTCGGAATTTTGTCCGGGTACACCATACAAAATTTTCTTCCACTCCTGGGCTATGTTGCCAACATTTCGTTTTTATCTTAAAGAAAACAAAATCACTGTTCTTGTATGAGCATAGCGAAGCCTTTAATATCGCTATCCTGTCAAAAATAGATCTATTTTATTTAATTTGTGTGTGTGTAGTTTTTTCTATCTGTTTGCATACATTATTATATTTTAGTTTACATTATCATCAATCAATAAGAAAATAAACTTTTTATTTACGTTTCAACAAATTCTTAAACTTGAGATTTTTTTTTTTTTTAAACTTCAATTAACTAAAAGTTTGCAAACATACATAATAGTGTATTTTTTCTTTAGTGGCAGTCGGTGAAGAAGTGCTGCCCATCCTTGATGTTGACCAAGAAGGAAGCCTGGAAAGAGTGCAATGAAACCAGCAATGTCACCGTAAGCACAACATATACCATCTTAAAATTACATGGACAGCTCAAAGCAGTCATTTCATACCATGAATCTACGCTATTTAAATCGTTCTTTAACTCTAAACCTATAAAATAATTTTATAAGCATGCAGGAAATATGTCTAAAAGTTGAAAGAATGAAAGAGGTACTAAGGTAAAAAGCAGATTTATCTGACATTTTTTTGGACGGGCCTCAGAGTCAACAATTATATTCTAAATTCCTTCTTTAGTCATAAAATAAAGCATATGAATTTTGAATTATTGAATTTTAAACGGCGTTTTTTGTGTTGTATTTACACACTTTATCACACTCAAATAAAGAGAAAACGGATTACTTAAAAACTTAAATTAAAAACTTATAATATAAAATATATGAATTTTAAATAATAAAATTTTAACGGCGATTTTTGCGTTGTTTTTACACATCATTATCTACACTCTAATTGGATGAGCGTAGCGAGCGTAGCGAGCGAAGCGAAAACTTCAATTTCACTGACCCCCAAAAAATTTAGCTCCAATGTTTTTTTTTTTTTTTTTTTTTGTTTGTATTTTTGTCTGTTTGTTAGCAGGATTTCGGGCAAACGGCATAAGCGATCTTGATGAAATTTTGAGGGGACCTTCGTTTTCTCTGAACTTAGAGGTGTATTGCTTTTGGGTACAATCGAAGAAATATTTCTCATGAATATCGTACTTTTACGATTTTTTTCGATTTTTAGTGCGATATTTTCGTCACATTTGGGCCGATTCTGACCAAACGGGTGGGGCTACAACGTTCATATTTCACATGGACATTAAGATTATGGTGATGTAGTATCTTTTGAAAGAAAAAGTTGAAAAAGTTTGTCAGAATCTACAGAAATAAAGGTTTTAATATGAGTTTTTTTGGGTTTATAATACCTATTAACAAGTAACAATAGAAACTTGACAACAATCACCTACAATGCATTCAAAAAGCACTTGCAAAGGAAAAGTGCAAACAAACGCAAAAAACGCAAACAAAAAACTTACAAAAAAAAACGCTCATCCATCAACGCGGCGGGACTTTAGCGTTTTCCTAGTAAAGTGAAACGGATTTCTTTAAAACGTTAATTAAAAACTTATAAGCAAGGCCGCAACTTAATTAAGTCGGCATCAACCATATGATGGGTAAGGAAGGTTCGCCCGAAAATTCGTTTTATTTTCGTAGTAGCGCCTTGGTTAGAAGTTTTTCATTGCGTTTTATTATTGTTCGGGGCCAATAATCTATATTTAAAGAATACGGCTTAGTTGGTTGCGTTCCACGATTGTTTTCGGCTACCGTTACATTTTAAAATTTTGTCCCGTCAGACAAAAAAAGCTTGCATCATAAGTAACTATAAAAAATAATTTTCTCTTATACTACTAAGGTTTCAGATGAACGTGAGACGAAACAATGTAAAAAGCTAGGCGCTCAAAATTAATTTTGAACTCGATGACTTTACTCATGGATATTGAATATAATATTGTTGATTCTGAGGTATGTCCAGTCCAAAATACTTTCAAAGAAAAATCTTCTATTTTTTGGTATTAAGTCCCTGTTTCATTCTGCCAACTTTTCAGATATCGCTTATGCGTTAATTAGAAATCACATTCAGGTCCAGGGATTCCCCTTACTTTCAATAACATGACAATCTCCATGTATTATGAATGAAAACAAAATTTTTGAATGAAACACCAATTGTATAATTTTGTATACATTCGATGTGTGCAATTAGAAAATTGCTTTGAAATTTAATAACTAAAATATTATGTAGGCATATTAAATCTATAATACTGGAACGATCGACTTTTCAAATATTGTTTCAAATATTTTCACAGCTTGTATTGCTTCACACATAGTCACAACGTTGTGAAATCAAAAATGCATCTAGTGAATGATAAAATTTTATTTTATTATTAATTTCATGGTACATTACATTATTTACATTTTTATTTCTTTATGTTGTTCTATGTTTTTATGTTAGCTTAGAAGTGTATATTTTAAAATGTCAAAGAAAAACTTTTTATTAAATTTTTATTGTCTGTTAATTGTTAATTTATTTCGAACAAAATATTTCGTTCGAAGTCTTATAAAATTTGTAACAATTTTTTAAAAGTCTATCATAGCATACCATCCACAAAATTGACCCATTATACACATAAAATTAGTCTCGTTTGCTTAGTGAACTTAATAATACTAAATATAAAAAATATACTTGAACAAATATAATGATTTATAAAATTGTTACGAAGTTTAATACACCGTAATCAACTGTTATCACTTATTGCCATATTGTTATTCTGTTTCAGTGCAAGAAGGACTGCGTGTTTGACAAGAGCGGTCTCCTTTCCGCAGTAAGTATTTTTTTTTTTTTTTACATATCTCAGTAAATTTAATATCAATTAAACAACACGAGCATATAATTTAAATACGATCAAAAGAATAAACTATATGCGTGAAAAGTCACAAAGTAAATAAACAAATAAATACAATTACAATGTGTGCCTCGTTGGTCTTGTGGTGAGAGTCTCTGCTTTTAAAGCAGAAGGTCCAGGGTTCGATTCCTGCTAAAGTCAGAAGTATTAAACTTCTGACCCGGACTTCAGTCCATCAGTTCTTGGGTAAGGAATATGTTAAGGTGACTTTTGAGCCGTCCTAGCAACGTGACACATTTGTTCTGAATCGGCCTTGTTGATACTGGCGTTGATCCGCGGGTATTCGCACTGTCCATACCACCGATTCACCTAAGAGAATTTTTAAATTTAAGTATCACTCCTAGTAATACACACTCGACTTTTCGTAATAATAGCACATATTCACTTGCAGGACAAGAAAACTGTTGACTTGGCCGCTGTCAGCGCAGCACTCGATAAACTGACAACCTTTGACAAAGCCACCATTGATGAGGCCAAGACCAAGTGCACCACATCTGCCCGTAAGTTTTCACCGACAAATCAACCACGATTCCGATCAATATCCGCTAGATATTGTTTTAAGATATACATAAGATTGATGTGAATTTGAAGACGTGAAAACATTATTTTAACATGTGCATTATGATCAAGAACTAATGTTATGTAATGTAAATTTATTTAGAGCATTAAAATATATAGGCTAAACCTGCCCAGGGTTCAATGCATGCAATCTAGAAAAGTTACGGTACTGAGATTGAATTTAAAAAAATGATGCAGGAATCAAATATTTATTTACAAATCACCAATCATAGAAAAAAATCTAGTTGTAAGAAATATGAAATATATTAGCCAAAACAAAAGTAAATGTGTAAGTAATAAACCAAAGAAGCCCCGGGTGTCCAAAGTAGCCACAGTTGAGTACAAACTTGTAGCAGTTCAACTGCCTAGATAGCCTAACTACTTGGAAAGACAATAGTTGAGTCACACATAGGAAGAAGCAAATAGCCAACCATTTATCCATAATTTGCTCAACAACATTTATACAATTATATATGCTCTGGTTCTTGAATGATCAAAGGCTTTGAATATTAGTGAAACGTTTTACATACAAGTTTTATTTCTTATCTTACTTTAATTATATTGGTGATGAGCTGGTGCAGAGGAGATATCGTCGTATGCTGATTTTCCATTTTAATTACATGCTTCACTATATAGGTTGTTTACCTCAAATGTATTAGGAGAGTAGAGCAAAAATGGTGAGAACGGGATTCGCGATTTTTTAAAAAGTTGCAATAACCCCTTAAAATTCAGTTTTCACATGAATCACCTAAATTGTGATTGAATGGTACCAATTTCCAATTCGCGAATTTTCGCGATATTTAAGTTGATACCGCGAACTAGTTGCGAAATTAGTGATTATGGCTTTAAACGCGAATTAGGTCACGAAATTTTAAAACATAGTTATTTTTTAAGTTTTGGTGGAGGTGCCGGGTAGGTAGTCGAAATTAATTAATCCTGACTGGTACACATGGTGAAGGTGACGGTCATAAAACGCGATTGTGAGATCGTAATAATCGTTTGTACGCGAGTAAGCTCATAATACTTTATATGAAATATCAACATTACACAAATTATACATAATTTCGTTATTTTGGTGGAGGTGCCGGGTAGTCGAAATTAAACCTGGTAAAAACTGTCTGAAGCTTTTGAAAACTGAAATTATTATTATTATTATTATTTTTATTTTTTTTGATTCCAACATGACATACAATCACATTGCTGGAGGTAAGAACTAGAGCATAGCCCCATAACACAAAGTGTCTTACCACCAGGACAATATAAACAATACAATAATAGAATATACAAAACACATACAAAACACACAACACAGCTGACATTAAGCTTAAAATTAAAACTGATTCTAACTCTAATGTGATTGTTTTTCTTTTGAACTAGGAAGCTTCGCAAACGCTTTTTCAGGCGCGTTGTTGGATGAGCGTATGTTTTTTTAAACGAAAAAGGGTAAAATTGCGATTTTCATGAAAAATTATTTTTCGATTGCGCTCAAATTTTACACAAATATATAAATTCATAAAATTAAAGTTCTGTGATAATATCATAACAATCGGATAAAGCATGAGGGTGTTATAAGTTAAAGAACTTTTTTAAAAATAGAAAAAAATCGTAAAATTGCAATGTTAATGAGAAATAATTTTTTGATTGCGCTCAAAAACGTGGCAGTTCTAACTTTAAAGTTTTCAAAGGTCTCCAGAAAATTTCATTGAAATTGGAGTATCGGTTTAGCCGAAATCGTGTTAAGAAACACACAAAAATACAAACAGAAAAAAAAAGAAAAACGAAAAATATCGGAAAATTTGCGATTCTCATGAGAAATAATTTTTCGAATCGTTTTTTCGAAATGCAGTTTTAAGTTCAGAGATTTGAAAGGTCTCCAGAAAATTTCATTCAAATTGGAGTATCGGTTTAGCCGAACTCGTGTTAAGAAACACACAAAAATACAAACAGAAAAAAAAAGAAAAAACGACATTTTGGATTTTTTTCTCCGGTGTAGTAGAATGGAATCTTCGCTTCGCTCGCTACGCTTATCCAACAAATCATTATTGTCCAGTAATTTGTGATACTGATAATTTAAAACTAGGCGTTTTGTTTGTTTAATCAAATTGTTTTTTTTTGTATGCCTAAATAACGAAAAAGCGCGAATTTATATTTTTGAGGCGCAAATTTTCAAACTTAAAAAAAATTGCAAATCTATATAATTAGTAATCCATCAAAGATCAATGATTTTAAATGTTGCACAAACTCTTGTTTACTTAATATAACGCTTTTAGTCTTCAAAAAGGCACATTTTACATTAAAAACTTAAATATTTACTTGATTTAAGTTCTTGCTTTAAAAAAATCAATACGGTGGACCTCCTTCTTCTCCAAAAACCAAAAACATACTGATTTTTTAAATAAATAATGCATAAATGAAAGATATCTACTCTTTACCAGGGTCCACTAGATACCTAACAGCTGCTGTAAGGTGGGTCTTCGCTTGTACTTCCACAATCAGGGTCCACTAGATACCTAGCTGCTGTAAGGTGGGTCTTCGCTTGTACTTCCACAATGTATAAGCGCCATCTTAGTTCCCTAAGTCAAGGCCTGCTTGATAATGTGTCTACTGAGTGCGCGAACACATTATCCAATGGACCTTACAGAGTTCCCTAAGTCAAGGCCTGCTTGATAATGTGTCTACTGAGTGCGCGAACACATTATCCAATGGACCTTACAGAGATTTTGTAAACAAATAGCAGACTGCAGCTGGACGTCAATATCAAAAGTCGGTTGTACATTTGAATGCAATAAATACATAAATAGGCTACCACCTGTATTATCTTTGATTCTTATGTGGCAGGTAACATTATGATGTAAATAATTTTCATATCTTTCAACTTCATATGTCAATTTTCATATTTTGCATAATAGATATTAGGACCCGAGGCAAACTGTCCAGATACCGGTAGGCATAATGCCTATTAGCATTGATGATGGGGGTGGTAAGATAAAGATGAGTCCAAGCCAGGGTCCACTAGATACCTATGCTAAGCTGCTGTAAGCTGGGTCTTCTCACCTGATGTAAACAAACCGCCATCTTATATCCCTGCGTGTGTTTTAAAAATAATCTGGAGCGCTCCGAACACGCTCTGCAATATTATCCGTAGCAGAATGTGATATGTTTTTGTTTTGTTTTGACAGATCATGGACAGCAAAGATTGGGCATTGTGGATTATTATCAATATTATCATTGATATTAGGCCTACCTTTGTGTCTAAAATGTAGTTACAACTCCACGATAAAAGATTGTATGTGCATAAGCCTAGGCTAGGCCCTCGTCTTGACTTTGTGTGTTTTTTTTTTCATAGACAAAGGCCTAGACCTTGTAGAAGTCGTCGTAGAGCTTAGGTCTCGCGTTCTTAGGCCTAGGGCTAGGCCCTAGAAAGATCAGATTCAAGTTCAAGTTTGCCTCATGAGGTTTTGGTTTATAGGCCTACATGGTTGCAATAGGCCTATGGCTTGGACTCATCTTTATCTTACCAACCACATCATCAATGCTAATAGACCTTATGCCTACCGGTATCTGGACAGTTTGCCTCGGGTCCTAATATCCATTATGCAAATGAAAATTGACATATGAAGTGAAAGATATGAAAATTATTTACATCATAATGTTACCAGCCAACATAAGAATCAAAGATTATATAGGTGGTAGCCTATTTATGTATTTATTGCATTCAAATGTACAACCGACATTTAAAAATTGACGTCCAGCTGCAGTCTGCTATTTGTTTACAAAAACGCTGTAAGGTCCATTGGATAATGTGTTCGCGCACTCAGTAGACACATTATCAAGTAGGCATTGACTTAGGGAACTCTGTAAGGTCCATTGGATAATGTGTTCGCGCACTCAGTAGACACATTATCAAGTAGGCCTTGACTTAGGGATTTAAGATGGCGCTTATACATTGTGGAAGTACAAGCGAAGACCCACCTTACAGCAGCTGTTAGGTATCTAGTGGACCCTGAGTCCAAGCCATAGGCCTACTTGCACCATGTAGGCCTATAAACCAAAACCTCATGAGGCAAACTTGAACTTGAATCTGATATTTCTAGGGCCAAGCCCTAGGCCTAAGAACGCGAAAACCTAAGCTCTTGGCCTACGACGACTTCTACAAGGTCTAGGCATTGTCTATGAAAAAACCACACAAAGACGAGGGCCTAGCCTAGGTTTATGCACATACAATCTTTTATCGTGGAGTTTGAAAACTACATTTTAGACACAAGGTAGGCCTAATATCAATGATAATATTGATAATAATCCACAATGCCCAATCTTTGCTGTCCATGATCTGTCAAAACAAAACAAAAACATATCACATTCTGCTACGGATAATTTTACAGAGCGTGTTCGGAGCGCTCAGATTATTTTTAAAACACACGCAGGGATATAAGATGGCGGTTTGTTTACATCAGGTGAGAAGACCCAGCTTACAGCAGCTTAGCATAAGTATCTAGTGGACCCTGTTCCACAATGTATAAGCGCCATCTTAGTTCCCTAAGTCAAGGCCTGCTTGATAATGTGTCTACTGAGTGCGCGAACACATCATCCAATGGACCTTACAGAGATTTTGTAAACAAATAGCAGGGCTGCAGCTGGACGTCAATTTCAAAAGTCGGTTGTACATTTGAATGCAATAAATACATAAATAGGCTACCACCTGTATAATCTCTTGATTCTTATGTTGGCAGGTAACATTATGATGTAAATAATTTTCATATCTTTCAACTTCATATGTCAATTTTCATTTTGCATAATGGATATTAGGACCCGAGGCAAACTGTCCAGATACCGGTAGGCATAATGCCTATTAGCATTGATGATGTGGTTGGTAAGATAAAGATGAGTCCAAGCCATAGGCCTACTTGCACCATGTAGGCCTATAAACCAAAACCAAACTTGAACTTGAAACTGATATTTCTAGGGCCAAGCCCCAGGCCTAAGAACGCGAGACCTAAGCTCTAGGCCTACGACGACTTTACAAGGTCTAGGCATTGTCTATGAAAAAAACACACAAAGACGAGGGCCTAGCCTAGGCTTATGCAATACAATCTTTTACCGTGGAGTTGTAACTACATTTTAGACACAAAGGTAGGCCTAATATCAATGATAATATTGTAATAATCCACAATGCCCAATCTTTGCTGTCCATGATCTGTCAAAACAAAACAAAAACATAGCACATTCTGCTACGGATAATATTACAGAGCGTGTTCGGAGCGCTCCAGATTATTTTAAAACACACGCAGGGATATAAGATGGTGGTTTGTTTACATCAGGTGAGAAGACCCAGCTAACAGCAGCTTAGCATAAGTATCTAGTGGACCCTGCTCTTTACAACTTTCATTTGATGACCAAAGCACTCACAACCCAGTCGAGACAACAAAGGAAAGAAATATTTTCACCACATACTTGATCATTTTTTAACAATTACAATTAACATGACACTAACTGCCCACTGGATTCGAAGTACACAAAGTTATTTCAATTCAAATTTACAGCGTTAATACGGTTGTTTTTGTTGGCGCCATGAAGGTGCTGTGCCAGTGCTGTGCTAACATGTGCTGCATGGTGGAAACGAGTTTCTAGCAGCACTTCCGTGACGTCACAGCCAAGATGGCAGCGCCCACAAATCTCTACTAAAACTACCGTATAAGGATGGTACATTATATGATGGTTTAACTGGATGTTATCTAAAAGTGACATTTTGGATGAGCGAAGCGAAGACTTCAATTTCACCGACCCCCAAAAAAATTTAGCTCCGTTGTTTTTTTTTGTTTTTTTTTTGTTTTTTTTTGTTTTTCCGTCTGTTTGTTCGCTCTCTACCGGGAAAACGGCACATGCGATCTTGATGAAAATTTGACACGACCTTCGTTTTCTCTGAACTTAGACTTGCCACGTTTTTGGGTACAATCGAAGAAATATTTCTCATGAATATCGTACTTTTACGATTTTTTCGATTTTTAGTGCGATATTTTCGTGCCATTTGGGCCGATTCTGACCAAACGGGTGGGGCTACAACGTTCATATTTCACATGGACATTAAGGTAATGGTGATGTATTGCTTTCTGAAAGAAAAAGTTGAAAAAGTTAGCCAGAATCGAGAGAAATAAAGCTTTTAATATACGTTTTTTGACTTTTTGTGCGATATTTTCGTGCCATTTGGGCCAATTCTGACCAAACGGGTGGGGCAACAACGTTCATATTATACATGGACATTAAGGTTATGGTTATGTAGTACCTTTTGAAAGAAAAAGTGGAAAAATTTAGCCAGAATCCATAGAAATAAAGCTTTTAATACAAGTTTTTTACGGTAAATAATACCAATTGACAAGAAACAATAGAAACTTGACAACAATCACCTACAATGCGTAGGCAACAAAACAAAGCACTTGCAAAAGTAAAGATATCCCACGCAAACTAAAAACTTTAAAAAGCTCATCAATCAACGCGGCGGGACTTTAGCGTTTTCCTAGTGTATGCATAATCATTCGGTCTAATAGGTTTCCATTGTCAACAGCTGTTGTGGAGGAGAACGCTAAGAAATGTGTGACTGGCGCGCATGAAGTTCACAAGTGCATTATCAAGATCCTGGCACCTGTAAGTATCCTTTCTCATGTTGTGTTATGGCAAAAAATACAAAAATTAAATAACGATTTAAATGTTGTTTCACATCAAATGTTGACAAATATTCCGAGGGCGAGTGATTCGGAATTGCATAACATGCATGTTTACAAGCTATTAAAAATTTTGATTCTTATGGGGAGGAAACATTATGATGAAATAATTTTCATATCTTTCAACTTCATATGTCAATTTTATATTTTGCAAAAAGGGAAATTTAGGCCCCGAGGCAAACTGTCCAAAACCGGTAGGCATAATCCCTTTTAAATTTGATGTGGGGTAAGTAAAGATGAGCCCAAAGCCAGGGTCCACAGTACTTATGCAAAGCTGCGTAAGCTGGGTTTTCTCACCTGAGAAAACAAACCCGCCATCTTATATCCCGCGTTGGTTTTAAAAATAATCTGGGCCCCCGAACACGCTCGCAATTACCGAGCAGAATGTATATTTTTTTGTTTGTTTTGACAGATCATGGACAAAAAAGTTTGGGCATTGTGGTTTATTATAAATTATTTTGAATTAGGCCCCCTTTGGTCAAAAGTATTTACAACTCCAGATAAAAGATGTATGGCATAAGCTGGGGGGCCCCGTCTTGACTTTGGGGTTTTTTTTTTTCTAGAAAAAGGCCCTAGCCTTGAGAAGTGTCTAGAGCTTAGGTCTCGTTTTTCTTAGGCCTGGGGCTGGGGCCCTAGAAAGATCAGTTTCAATTTAATTTTGCCTCATGGGGTTTTTGTTTATAGGCCTACAGGGTGCAATAGGCCTAGGCTTGGACTCATCTTTATTTACCAACCAATATCAATGTAATGGGCCCCTTATGCCTCCCGGGTATCGGACATTTTGCCTCGGGCCCTAATACCCATTATGCAAAAAAAATTTGGACATATGAATTTGAAAATATAAAAAATTTTTTTAACATAATTTTACCGCCAACATAAGAATCAAAGTTTATAGGTGGTAGCCTATTATGTTTTTATTGCTTTTAAAATGTACAACCGACATTTAAATTGACGCCCAGCTGCAGTCTGCTTTTTGTTTAAAAAAAAACGCTGTAAGGTCCAGGGAAAGTGTTCGCGCACCAGTAGACACTTATCAAGTAGGCTTTGACTTAGGGAATCTGTAAGGTCCATTGGATAATGTGTTCGCGCACCCAGTAGAACATTATAAAGTAGGCCTTGCCCTTGGGGAAATTTTAAGATGGCGCTTATACTTTGTGGAAAGTAAAAAAGCGAAGCCCCCACCTTACAGCGCTTTTAGGTATCTATGACCCGGCCAAGCCATGGGCCCTATTTGGCACCATGTAGGCCATAAAACCAAAAACCCATGAGGCAAATTTGAACTTGAATCGATATTTCTAGGGCCAAGCCCTAGGCCTAAAAACGCGAAACCTAATCTTGGCCTTAGACGATTCTAAAAGGGTCTGGGCTTTGTCATAAAAAAAAACCACAAAAGACGGGGGCCCTAGCCTAGGCTATGCACATAAAATTTTTTTATCGTGGAGTTGAAAATACATTTTAGCCCAAAAAGGAGCCAATATAAATGAAATTTTGATAAAATCCACAATGCCCAATCTTTGCTGTCCATGTTGCAAAACAAAAAAAAAAAAATTTTCACATTCTGCTAGGGATAATTACAGAGGTGTTCGGAGCGCCCCAGATTTTTTTTTAAAACACACGCAGGGATATAAGATGGGGGTTTTGTTTACATCAGGTGAGAAGACCCAGTTCGCGTTTGCATAAGTTCTAGGGCCCCGTTCCACAATGTATAAGCGCCTCTTATTTCCCCAAAAGTAAAAGGCCTGCTTGATAATGTGTTACTGAGGCGCGAAAAATTATCCAAGGACCTTACAGAGATTTTGTAAACAAATAGCGGGATGCAGCTGGAGTAATTTTCAAAAGCGGTTGTACATTTGAAGCAATAAATAATAAATAGGCTAACCTGTAAAACTTTGATTCTTATTTTGGCGGTAACATTATGATGAAAAATTTTTATATTTTTAATTCATTGTAAAATTTTCTTTTTGATAAGGGAAATTTTAGGACCCGAGGCAAACTGCCAGATACCGGTAGGCATAATGTATTAGATGAGATGGGGTTGGTAAGAAAAAAGATGAGTCCACCCAAAGGGCCCTTGCACCATGTAGGCCTATAAACCAAAACCAAATTGAACTTAAATCTGAATTTCAGGGCCAAGGCCTGGCCTAAGAACGCGAGCCCTAAGCTCTACCCCTCGACGACTTCAAAAGGTCAGGCTTTGTCTATAAAAAAAACACAAAAGAGAGGGCCTAGCCTAGGCTTAAAAAATACAATTTTTTCCCGGGGGAGTTGAAACATTTTAGACACAAAGGGAGCCTAATATCAATGATAAATTTTGTAATAACCCACAATGCCCAATCTTTGCGTCCATGATCGTCAAAACAAAAAAAAAAATAGCACATTTGTAGGATAATATTACAAGCGTGTTCGGAGCGCCCCAGATTTTTTTAAAAAACAAAAGCGGGGATATAAGATGGTGGTTTTTTTACTCAGGTGAGAAGACCCAGCTAACAGCAGTTTTAGCATAAGTATCTAGTGGACCCTGCTTTTACAATTCATTGTGCCCAAAAAGCACCAAAACCCCGCGAGACAACAAAGGAAAGAAAATTTTCCCCACATATTTGATCTATTAACAATTTACAATTAAATGAACAACCCTCCCTATGGATTCAAAGTACACAAATTATTTCAATTAAATTTTACAGCTTTTAATTTTAGGTTTGTTTTTTTTGGCGCCAGAAGGTGCTGGCCAGTGCGGCAACTTTGGCTATGGTGGAAACGAGTTCTAGCAGCACTTCCGGACGTCACAGCCAAGAGGCCCCCCACAAACTCACAAAACTACCGTAAAGGATGGTAATTTATGAGGGTTTAACTGGATGTATCAAAAAGGACTTTTTTGGATGAGCAAGCAAAAGATTTTAAATTTTCACCAACCCCCCAAAAAATTTTAGTTCTCGTTTTTTTTTTTTTTTTTTTTTTTTTTTTTTTGTTTTTCCGCCCTGTTTGTTCGCCTCCCCGGGGAAAAAAAAACGGCATACGATCTTGATGAAAATTTGACACGACCTTCGTTTTCTTGAATTTAGATTTGCCATTTTTTGGGTACAATCGAAGAAAATTTCTCAGAATATGCTTTTACGATTTTTTCGATTTTATGCGATATTTTCGGCCTTTTGGGGCCCGTTCTGACCAAACGGGTGGGGCTACAACTTTCATATTTCACATGGACTTTAAAGGAATGGGATGTATTGTTTTCTGAAAGAAAAAGTTAAAAAGTTAGCCAGAACGAGAAAAAAAGTTTTTAAAATTACTTTTTTGACTTTTTGTGCAAATTTTTTCGTGCCTTTTGGCCAATTTCGAAAAAAAGGGGGGGCAACAATTTCATTTTATCATGGACATTGGGGTTATGGATTGTCTTTGAAAAAAAAGGGGAAAAAAATTTAGCCAGAACCATAGAAATAAAGCTTTTAATAAAATTTTTTTACGGTAAAAAATCCCAAATTGACAAGAAACAATAGAAACTTGACAACAATCCCTACAATGCGTAGGCAACAAAACAAAGCATGCAAAAGTAAAGAACCCACGAAAACTAAACATTTTAAAAAAAGGCTCATCAATAACGGGGCGGGACTTTAGCTTTTTCCCAGTGTAGCATAACATTCGGCTAATGGGTTTTCATTGTAAAAGCTGTTGGGAGGAGAACGCTAAGAAATGTGTGACTGGCGCCCATGAAGTTCATGGGCATTTTCAAGACCTGGCAGTAAAATATCCATTTTCATTTTTGGGGTTATGCCAAAAAAAAACAAAAATTAAAAAAAAAAGATTTTTTAAATGTGTTTTTACATAAATGTTGAAAAATATCCGGGGGAGTGGATGAGTTGCGAAATTTGCTAAGAACTGCCTGCATGCCTTAATTTTCCCTTATGGCCATGTTAAACCTATTAAGCCTAGAAAGTACCAGAGGTTTGAACCTGTGAATTTTTTTATTTAATCTTTAGTAGTTTTTGGCCACTTCACAGATTTTGACGCAAACTTCCCAAAGTTATACTTCTCCCCCCAAATAGCCTTAGAATTAATGGAAGTTTACCACAGAGTATAGGTTTTTTTTACTCAGAACTTTTGGAAGTGTTTAAAAAACACAAAATTTGTGCCACTCAGATTATTTTAGAGAATTTATACTACTCAAAAGTAAAAAAAAACTTTTTTTCGTTTGGTAATTTTTTTTTCCTGTGAGAGCGCAAGTCCTGCATCTAGACAACATCAGTCTACAGTTTTCACAGGCCTAATTGAAGTGAACTTTAAATTACCCCTCCAAAATGTGATTTTATCCAAAAGCAAAGTTTCTGAAACCCTAAATTAAATTTATATTTTTTTTGTTTTAAAAGTGTTTTTAATTATTATTTGAGAAGTATTTTAAATAAACAACTGCGGAAATAATGATTTTAAATTTTGATTGGGTTTTACAATGAAATTGAATATTATGCTAATTAGGGTGGTCGAATTGCGGTAAAGTTTCTTTCGCATAAAGATAACCCCAACAAATAACATTTTTATATAACAATTCTGTGTAATTTTTTCCGGGCAAATTTTTATTCTTGGACTAATAGTACGGTTTTTACTCCCTTTTGAAAAAAAGGGGGGTGAATAGTTCTTATATTTCTTATGAAAAATTGAGAACATTTTTTCAAACCGGGTAAATTATTTTTATTTTAAGCCTAGCTAGTCGTAATTTTTGATTAGGGGACGAACAGTTTTTTGCCTGGTTGCCTTTCTTTGGGGTTTTTCATCACACCTTAATCCCGTATTGTTTCTCCCCCAATTTTCCCCCTTTCTTCCCGTCCACAAAGAAATCTCACTTCCCTATAATAATGAATGGATTTTATTATTCTATTCCGAATAATAAAACCAATATTGGGCGAGTCTACTTTTTTGTTTTGTTTATTGATTTATTTTATTTCTGGAAATTATGTGATGTACATGATGGCAAGTACCTAGGTATTACAGCCAGCGGTTCAGCCGAGGTAGTTTAACCGGTTCCCACTCGAAAACCGAAGTTAAGCAGATTCGGGCGTGGTCAGGGTGAGAGTGGGTGACCACTCTGCCCTGTAACTCGTATATCGCTGGGCGGTTAGGCAGAGTAGTTCGAGAGTGTGTAAGGCTTTGTTCCCTCGAGTCTGCTCGGCAGTCCGGGTAAGTGGGGGAACCTATATGACGTCAGGTTACCCCGTTCTTTTGGGTGGGACGTTAAACGTTTGAAAAACCCTTTACTTTTTAAAGGAGTACCTCGTAGGATTTTGGGTTTTTTCCTCCCTTCTGTTCATACTTCATCGTCATCTATCACCACTCATCGTCTCGAATAGCCAAAGTGCATTAATATGAGACTTATAGCAATATCCAATCAATTAACCTAGCTAATAATGAGTGACTGACTTATCTTCAACCTGTATATTTAGATGAGTGTTTTGTTATTTACTTCAGAAATGCCCAGACACACTCACAGAAGAGTGCAAGAAAACCATCCAGGACGCAGTTGACAAGGAAGCGAAGAGAGAGCAGAAGAAGAATGAGAAGATAAGCAAGAAAATGTAAAGCTTAATCCAAACAGTTCAAAACAATACAACCTCAGGTTGAATATGTGTACACAATGGATAATATCTCATTCTCATAGCTGTGGTTTGTTTTTATTGTGACAACTTTCAATTAATTAAAATAAAGGACTATCTGTTTACTCAATATGATGTTTGTGACATAGCAATAATCTCACCTAGGCCTAATGTCAAAGGAGACAGCGTGGCGTAGGAGGGTGTTCCTCGTAATGCAAACGGAATGGCGCGATTCATTATACAGCTTATTATATTATTAAAAAATAAAAATTAAACTAGGAAAACGCCAAAGTATTTGTTAGACGAGTGAGCGAGTCGTGTGTTGAGTGGTGAGTACCAAGGAACACTCCCTTTCATCCGTAAAGCGGACGTTACACTGGGAAGTGAAAAAAAAAAGTGAAAGAGAAAAAAAAACGTTTTGGAAGTAGGTTAGCCCCTGTAGCTTATGGACTTTTACTAGTCGAACAAAATTGACTAGTCGGGAAAATTTGTATTTTTTCTTTTCGACCCAGTGTAAAAGCAAAGGGAAAAGTCCGTAAGCACAGTTTTCTCTACTTCAAAAAAGCTACTTTTTCTCTTCACATTTTTTTTTTCACTTCCTGGTGTAACGCCGCTTAAGGCTGGCCCCCGCATCGACTTTCCCCCTAGCCTTTATAGGCTAGAGGGGCATTAGACCCTTTCAGCTACGCACCTTTTACCAAAAAACTCAAAACCCTCTCACTTTTACCTTGAATTTCAATCAACTCAAATGCAAGTTTTCCCGAGTACTCCACACATGACTCGCTCACTCGTCTAACAACGTCTTGGGCTTTTCCCTAGTCTGGTTGGCAAAGGCGCCCCTTTTACCCCAAAAAGTCAAAAGGCCCAGGTTCAAAAAATCCGGTCGGGGAAAATTTATGTTTTTTTCGGGCTGTATTTAAAAAAAAAATAGAAATGTTTTTTAAATGCATTCAATACTATGGAAAACATAGCCAGTAGGAAATTCGTGTAAAGATTGCAAGGTTTACTCAATCTCCCAGCAGAATTTGGCGGAACCTTGAGCGTGCAAGATTCGATACACTTGGTCACTGCATGCAATTTTCAAAGCCTGACAAAAAATAATTTTAAAATCTTCAAAAACAAAACCATAGTCGTTCTATTAAATCATACACATTTGCAGCCTTTTGTTTATTATTTCTTGTAGGTTGAAATCGCAATGGAGTTCTCAGTTAACTCGTACTGGATGTAATTTTAAAATTTTAACGCAATCTATTCAGCGATTCGGCTGATTTTTTTAGTACAAACAAACACACACACCTACACCCACTCAGACATCATTTAGACATCAGTCGCTGCGCTTCCTCGTCTAAATTATTTCTGGATTATTTTATTATTTCTGGAAAATTATAGAACATGTTTTGAAATGCATTTATACAGTACTCTGGAATTTAATTTTAAATGAATTTTACCTGCCCATATGGCAGGAAGGCTAATGCAGGGCAAGTGTGGCCCTGTAGCCTGACACAGTGATTACAGAGTTACAAGTTCAGATTACAAACACAAAGACACATAAGAACATGACATTTATATAGTTAGTCGACGAGAAAGGCAAAAGGCGGATAAGGGTACTTGAAGTAAGGTAGAGGTCTGAAGGCTCGAGGACGCGAAACGAGGTCGTGAAGCTCATTCCTGCCGCCTGCGTGAAGACGTTGCACGAAAGCCCCTGCGAGGTCGTCGAGTCGAGAGCTGATACCACCGACGCCGGTTTGGGTGTACATAATATAGCAAGTACGAATTACGAGAAAAGATTGGAAGGTTTCTTTGAGCGGAATTTAGGGTACTTTGAACTTTGAACACTTTGAGCGTTCAGGATTTGATACACCTTGGTCATTCAAAAAAATGAATCGATATAGAATATTGTTTTCAGACTATTCGACCGCGTTTTTCTTTTTTCCCAAATATACAACCAAGTCAAAATATAATGAATGGCTTTGAAACCTGGCTCTTTTAGAAAATCCAAACTATTTAAATACATGTATATGATCGGGCACTCGACAAATATCGTCTCTTCAAAATAATTTCAAACTTCAATTTGCCCAAGCACACCATACAACGTAGGTGGTGTTTTTCAACTGTTTTTAAAATATTTTTGGTAACAATTCTTTTTCCTGAGAATTGTTTCGTTTGGCGGTACAAATCGTTACAAAATATTGCCCAAACGAAAAAATTTGCAGGGAAGACAATTATAAAAATAAATTTAGCGAAGACGACGACGATGATGACGACAAAAAATATATTTTTCGATATTCCAAAGTGGTTGTTTTCAACGTTGCTCGAAATATGTGTACATAATTGAAGGGGTAAGAAGCCAAGGGGAATAAATGACAATTTTGTATTTTTTATTAAGTCGAGTTTAGTACGTCATTTCGTACCCAACAATGATATAAACTTTGTGGTAAAGGGATATAAGTGAATCAGCACTCGACAAGAATTCACTTATATCCCTTTACCATAAAGTTTATATCATTGTTGGGTACGAAATGACGTACTTAACTCGACTTAATAAAAAATATCAAAATGTCACTTATTCCCCTTGGCTTCTTACCCCCTCAATTGCAAACCAAACATTTGTTATTCATTCTGTAATCTGCCTCCCTACATTCGAAAATTGCGTTATTACGTGCTATTTTAGTGTTGGACTTTTGAACTTCTATAACCATCAACCGTGGTTCATGAGCTTATGTTGTATAAACGCTACACGAGTTTAAAACAAAGGGAGGGTAAAGTCCTCATTCCCCATCTATCATCAAACTTTGCCAACGAACAACAGTTCACTAACAATACTGAAAGTGGCCTCGTTGGTGTTTGAGGGTAATTGTTACAAACCTGGGCTCGCAACACATTGTCAACAATCAAACACCATTTAACCATGTGGCTTGAGTCACGTTTCATATGCTAAGTTCTAGTTTTGTTCGGTTAGTTACGTGAAAATTAGGATGTGGATGTACTTGTTACATGAGTATGTGTTTGTATTATATTCCATCTTGCTCCAATTTGAGTTTTTTTATGTGGGTTGTTTTGTTATTCGCTACATGAGTTTAAACCAAGGGAGAGGTGAAGGTTATGTTTTTTTTGGAAACTAGGAAGCTTCGCAAACGCTTTTTCAGGCGAGATGTTGGATGAGCGTAATTGTATTCACTGAAAATGTATGAAAACCAGCGGCTCAGTCTTAACTCGGCTATTATTAGCTCGCCTACATCAATTAGTATGTGGTATTTCAGATGTAATTGCCCGCTTCCAAGAACCACTTATCTACTTAATTGGTCGAAGGAGGTATTTTCTTGACTCGCTACGCCAATGGCAGCGAGCCTTTCTAATGGTTTATGCGACTTGACCGGCAAGTTTGAATTGTATGGCTTCTTCCCAGACAAAATTTTGGCCTCCAACATGATACATCTCTCTTCGATGCGACAGACAATCATCTCCGTCAAGGGGAACTGCCCAACGAGCCCAGGATCAAGTACCAGATATTAACAATAGCCTACAAAATTTGAAATTACGGCTACAGATTGGTGACGCTCATTAATTTGCCTATTGTGATGCAGTGAAGTACATCCTCAAGGATGTCAGGGTGGAGTGAATGTAGTAAAGAGGCTCAAGTGCATACTTGGGAAGGAACTTTTAAAATTAACGAGTTCCATTTTTCTGTAACATTTTAAGGAGCGCGATCCTTTTAGTGTTGAGGAACTATTAAGTGATTAAGTTAACATTTTAAGGGAACTTTTTAAGAGAGCTTTACTTCCTTTTATGAGGAACTTGAACATTTTATAGGTAAAGATATAAAAAGAAACATGAACTTCACAAACGTTATTTTTTAAATTGATGAATTGAATTTTTTTAAAGTTCTCTTTTACCAAGTATGCTCAAATGTATGCGCACTGTATGAGTGAATAAAGGCTGCAGTTTTTAATGTAATTTTAACTTTTAAAAAGTGATTTAATGTGTTTACTTTTATATCGTTGTCTGTTGCCCTATCTTTCTCGACAAGCGATTATTGACAAAAGCATTTTAAGCTTGATATGTATGTTAAAAATAAAAATGTTAATATATGTGTACATATTTAAACTAAATAGAACCCAATTGGTATTTGAATAATCAAAGTATAATTTTTTTAAATTTGAAATCCCTTTACAAATATCTCACCTGTGTTTCCATCGTCTATGTTCGCTATACCAATAAATATTAATATTAAATTTACTTATTATAATCTTGACGTGACACATCTAGCTTACTTCTTCAAGTCAAGGCGTAAAGTCACAATAAGAAAAGGGATTACATAACCTAATATTCTTATTATATTTCATTTAAGATAATATTTTCTTGTATGGATATACCATTACACTTTAAGACAACTTTGTATAAAAATATATTAAAAAGGCACGAAGCAACGTTTCGAGCAAAATTCTGTCTGGAAGTGCCCTTTCAACGTTAAATTTCGGAATAATTCACACTTGCCGGTCTAGCATAACTATTTGAAAGGCTCGCTGCCATTGGCGTAGGCGAGACAAGAAAACCCCTCCTACGACCAATTAAAGTAGATAAGTAGTTCTTGGAAGCGGGCAATTACACCTGAAATACCACTACTAATTGATGTAGGCGAACTAAGAGCCGAGTTTAAGAACGTACCAAACCGGCTATTTTAAATTATTATTGTTTAAATTGTTTTTTAAGTTTACTTTTTTATTGATTGACTGCATAAATTTATTTTATGCCGATATAATTGGATGAGCGTAGCGAGCGAAGCGAAGATTCCATTTCACTACACTGGAGAAAAAAATCCGGAATGTTTTTTTTATTTATTTTTTATTTATTTTTGTATTTTTGTCTGTTCGTTAACACGATTCCGGCTTAACCGATACTCCAATTGCGATGAAATTTTCTAGAGGCCTTCGAAATCTCTGAACTTAGAACTGCCACTTTTTTGAGCGCCATCGAAAAATAATTTCTCATGAAAATCGCAATTTTATGATTTTTTTCGATTTTTAAAACTTTCTTCGACTTAGGCCCTATAACATCTATTCTACATGCTTTATCCGATTGTGATAAATTTGTCTCAGAACCTTAATTTTATAAATTTATATATTCGTGTGAAATTTGAGCGTAAACATTCATGACATTCATCATACATCATAACATTCCGTCATATGGTGGAAGCCAGGACGTTTGTAATCTACACCGACCACAAGCCATTGATAGTTGCGTTCAAGCAAAAGTCTGACAAGTGTTCCCCGCGGCAATTTTGTTACCTTGACTACATTTAGCAATTTTCAACAGATATTCGTCATGTTCCCGGTACGGAAAATGTCGTTGCCGATGCTCTGTCCAGGGTGGAAGCGATCTCGGCCTCAGTGAGTAATGAGACAATTGCCGAAGCCCAAGTGAACGATCCCGAACTCCAAGCGTTTCTCCACTCTGACACTGCACTCGAACTGAACCGTTGGAGCCTTGTTGACACAGACCTTACGATATACTGTGACACATCCACGCCATTAGACCGACCTTTCGTGCCAGTTACTCTCCGACGCCAGGTGTTTGACAGTCTTCATAGTCTGTCCCATGTTCCTGCCTCCGTCCGTCTTGTCTCAAGGACCTACGTCTGGCCTTCGATAAAGAAAGACTGTAAGGAGTGGGCAAGGGCCTGCATAGCGTGTCAGAGATCAAAGGTCACACGACACGTCTCGGCACCTGTTGAACATTTCAACGCTACAGACGCTCGTTTTGACCATATCCACATCGATCTGGTGGGTCCTCTTCCTGAGTCTTCGGGATTTCGTTACCTGCTTACATGTGTAGATCGATAAACTCGTTGGCCGGAAGCAATTCCTTTATCCGGCATCACTGCGGATACAGTTGCCTCTGCCCTCATCACAGGCAGGATATCGCGTTTCGGAAGGCCCTTCGGATCACTACCGAACAAGGCCGGCAGTTTGAGTCAGACCATTTCAGGTCTCTAAACCACCTGTTAGGCACTACTCTCATCCGGACTACAGCGTACCACCCTGCCGCCAATTACATGGTAGAACGCCTCCATCGCCAGCTGAAGGCCGCACTCAAATGCCATGAAGAGGATCGCTGGACAGATAACTTGCCATGGGTCATGTTGGGCATTCGTTCAGCATGGAAAGAGGATATAAAAGCTACATCTGCTGAGTTGGTGTACGGAACTACTCTCAGGCTTCCAGGAGAATATTTGTCGCCTCCGACGTCAACGCCCGACAGCACCTCAGAGTACGTCAGCCGACTCCGCCAACGACTCCAGATGCTCCGACCGACTCGCCCTACCCGACACGGGCAAAAAGATGTATTTGTGTTCAAGGACCTCGCGACATATTCCCACGTTTTCGTGCGCCATGACGCTGTCCGCACTCCGCTTCAGCAACCGTATGACGGGCCATACGAAATCATAGCAAGATCGAGAAGTATTTCACTATTCTGCGTACAGGGAAAAGAGTTGTAGTATCCAACGATCGTTTGAAGCCTGCCATAATTCTTGACAGCACAGCTCCTGATACCGCACAACCATCGACCAAACCGTTCACTCTTATCGACCGAACATCAAGCACTTCCCAGCTACCTATGAAAGCACCTACCTCCGTTGTCTGCAACAATTTCCAATCAACATCCGCCAATCCGTCTCTGGTCGGGACTTATGCTGCCGTCACGGCTACCCCACCACTATTCACGACACGAGCAGGACGTCACGTGTGCGCACCAGCTGGCTTCGGCACATAGAGATTTCTTTCGCATCGCTACGCTCGTTCACTGGAGGGGGGGGGGCCTGTAGTGACCTACTTTATCTACTTATTAGACAACCTGACAGTTTACTTATCTAGAACGCTTTGACTCCCAACCAGTAGCCAATTGTTGTTAGATCATTGTTGAGGAGAACAAAGGAATGGGTAACTTTCTTCACTGCTGGCTTGGTGACAAAATGTGATTTTTCTGTTGTTGTTTGAATGTGAACCTCAATAAATGTTATTATTAGCTTACTCGAATAATGTAATCATTATGACTTCCACAAATACTTCAACTTTTGCTGTATCTGCTGTAACACCTGCAGCTGAGAACTGATGACCAAAAAATACAAGTTTTGGTTGACTGAATGAACACATTTTAGGATTGATTGTGAGACCTGATGTTTCAAGTCGTTCAAAGACTGTTTTTAGTGCCTTGTCATAAACTTCTTGAGTTTTCCCTGAAACAAGGATATCGTCACTGATATTGATGACTCCGTCAATGTTGATTAATACCTGTAGAATGGTGTTCTGGAAAACCTCAGCGGCAGAATTTATGCCGAAGTTTAATCTTTTATCCCTTCTTAGACCATTATGTGAGGAGAAAGTGGTTATCTCTCGGTATGCTTCATCCAACCAGTTCCAGTTGATGGTAGCCATCTTTAAGGTCAATATTTGAAAATGTAGTGGCACCATTTCATACAGAGATTAGGTCATCGAATGTAGGTGTGAGATGACGTTCTCGTTTGATTGCTAGGTTGGCTTGGCGCATGTCTACGCACAAACTTACTGAGTAAGAGTCTCGAGGTTTGGGTACAGGAACGATGGGAGATACCCATGGTGTAGGACCGGACACAGGTTCTATGATTTCGAGTTTCTCGAGTCTTGCGACTTCCGATGCTACTTTCCGACGTATGTGAAAGAGGATTCGTCTTTGTCTTTGGGCTACTGGGGGTACTGTGGGGTTTACATGTAAATGCACTTGATGATTGTGTAGCTTACCCACGCCTGTGAAGAGTTCCGGATAGAGCGACGGATAGTCGGTATTTAACTGTGTGGCTATTTGGATGACTTGGAGATTGACTGCACTTTCGTAGCCAAGTAAGGAATCAGCGCTTCCCTTCACGACAAATATGTTTGTGATGAGGGTGGCGTCCCTGTGGGATAGTGCTGCAGTAAAGCATCTTAGCACTAAGAGTGGAGTTTTGGATTGATATGGATAGATTTTGACGTCAGTTTGGTCTAGCTTCTGATCTTGGCCTAGTCCAGATTTCATCAGGGTGTCTTCCTGATGACGTTAACGGAAGCATCAGTATCGATTGCAAATTTGATAGGCTTTCCGTTAACAGTGATGTTGATACAAGGTGCTTTTATTGACGTTAACACCTGTTTGACTGTGATAGAGAATGCTTCTTCCTCTGAACTGCCATCTGGACTGGTTACAAGATTATGAGCAACCTCTGGACTGGTTACAAGATCATGCAACCTCCATTTTGTTGCGCGAGTGGCACAGTTTCTGAAAATGTCCAGTTTTCTTGCACGTCCTACAGGTGACATTATATGCCGGACAGGATGAACTTCCATTAGCATGTGGCCAGGCTTTTCCAGAGAAGTAAAATACCTTTCCCTCTAATGGTTGCTTATGGGTGTCTGGGCGGGACGTCACTGACGATGGGGGTTTTGGCTGACCCTGAGATTTATTGTTGGGCTTGGGCCTACTTCCGGATTTGCTGTATTTCCCGACTGCATTGACCACCTCGGAAGAATCAGTGCTAGGCCTACTTGATGATTCGATTGAGTTGGCCTGACGCTCTGCAACTTTGTATGATCTGGCCTGTCGCCAGAGGGTCTCGAGGGTGACTTCCTCTCGGAGAGCATATCGGCGCAAACGGGACGATGTTGTCGTCAGTACTATCTGTGATTTCATTTCGAGACTCGTGGATGCAAAATTGCAGGATTTGGATAGCTTTAGAAGCCTCTCGTAGAACAAATCAATGGATTCACCTGGTATTTGTTTTGCACTACGGAAGTTGTACACTTCAAATTCAGTGTTGATGGCCACCGTTGGATCAAAATGGGTTGATAACTTTGCCTTTGCAAATTCAAAAGTAGTGGTTGGACTCAAGGCGTCACAATGCCCTGGTAACGACACGAGAACGACAACGAAACGTGAAGAAAGTTGAATCACACGTTAACTTCGTATCAGAGCCAATAAGCTTCCGTTGCGGTCGTTCCGTTCCGGCAACGACAACGGAATCACCAGTTTTATTTCCGTACGTTCCGTTCCGTACGTTACCGACATCGGAATCAAGATGGCCACGCAAACATTGTGAATGTGAGGTTATAGCAGAGTATATGCGAATATGATAAATAGCGGATACAAACAACAAATAGTAATTAACACACTTATTATTGATTTTTCCGCGCTTCTTCCCGCTATTGCATCGAAGCCTTAACGTTAGCGTCTTCCCGTTCGTCGTCTCGGTTTCCCGTTCTCGTTACGGCAATTGTGCATCGGCCTTTACGTCCGCTGTAGAGCTCGAGAGTTCAGTAGTTCTTACCTGGGAAAAACAGATTCACTTTTGCAGCTGATCTTCGTTTTGTAGGCTTTTGTGTTATTTCAAAGCCACTTCAGCCACTTTTTCCATCGTGATCACGTTTAGGGTCAATAGGCCACGAATGGTGAATGGGGGAAGATGTGCCATGTCGTAACCTGTCACGCGATGAGTTATGTGTCGACTTTTGACGATTTTCGCGCTTTTCGAATGAAACTAACAGATGATTATACTTTTCCTTCGTCGCCAGTGTTGTGTTTGATGGATTGTGATAAGGTGGTGCATGGATGAATTAAGATAAGTATCGGTAAATATACTGTACACATTTTAGTAGCTTCTTTATTTACCTTACATTCCCGGATGTTCAGTTCACTGCCGCCTGTATCCCTTACTTCCGCTAACGCGTCAAGTTTACAGGGCGTGCATTAGGCGCACTATTTGAACATAGACAGACACCACAGTGCTCAATCCCTTGCATTCGAATAAACGATTGATGGAACGTTGGAAAAAACTTCAGTTAGGATTTTCTCGACGGGATTTGAACCCGAGACCTCCCGAACCTGAGTCGCGCGCTTTATTTCAGAGTGTTGTGTATGCAACAACATACTATGAATGACTTTGAATCGCGCGCCTTGGCGTCAACGCACAACGCCATCTTTGTTGAGCAGGCGGTGTGTTTCTCACATCTGACTTCAGTGGTCGTACTTCCGTTTCCGTTCTTGTTTACCATCAACCATCATGAAGATGGAAGCTAACCTACTAGTAATTGTGTATCGTAATCTCATATCATCTGTTTAATCTTATGTATAATAAACCGCAGAGTAAGGTAAAATGTTTTAGTTATTATTTCTACATAACAACACAATACAGAGACTACATGAAAATAAAAGCGGGTGTAACTAGAAAATGTAACACATCTCGTAGAATAAAGGCTTGCTTTTTGTACCGCATTGTAGGTGATAATAGACAAGTTTCTTAGTGACTTGTTGATTAAATACTTTTAAAAGACTATTATTAAAACCTTTATTTCATGCCTTCAAACTTACTTTTTCAATTATTTCTTTCAAAAGGCACTACATCACTATGACCATAATGTCCATGTAAAATATAAACGTTGTTTCCCCACCCGGTTGGCTAGAATCGCTGGCCAATTGAAACTGACGAATAAGTAAGTAGCCTGTAGCCAGCAGCCAGCAGCCAGTAGCTATCCTTTAAGGGATTTTGAACATGTTTCAAGCAAATTTTGCACCAAGAAGGAATGCCCCAACCAAATTTAACATGTGTTGTCAGGTAACGAAATCCCTTCGATTTTGATAGTTTCAAGATCACATTACGTTTCATGACGGCTGGGTAACACCTTGAAATCGCCCAACTTTGCTTGCTGTATACAGTGCCTGAGAGTATAGCGAGAGTATAGAGAGAATAGCCGCCACGGCTGCGGCTGCGGCGTTGTTGCTGTTGCTGTTTTTTATTTGAAGGTGTTTAAATAAGGTAGTAGGTAATCAAAGTCAAACAAAAGTTTTTATTGTTTATGTTTTACAAATAGAAACATCGGTAAGCGTAAACAGATATCTTCAAAAATCAAAAGAATCAGTTATATAACTGAGTGGGTAGACTCTAAATAAAATTTATTTAATTATTTATTTTATTTAAGACTGTAGAAAGCGATATGGAAAAAAAGCAAATTCAACTTAAAATGTGACGAAGCACATTATAATATATTGTATAAATTGTACACTCTTAAAAATAAGGTTTGTGTGACTGAATATTGCAACGATCATTAAAAGATTTTATAAGGAACGTGAAGGATATATTTAAATGTAATGTATGTATTACAAATCAAGTGCTCTTTGTGATAGTTACAACGAATTATAGTATTGTGTGAAGTCTTTGCTTATTATAATTATCGGAAAGTAAACCTCGTGTCATCATTTAAGTTCTTCGGTTGACTTATGGTTGAATCCATCATATGATCGTCTATGTTTTTAATTTATGGTTGGCTTTGCATAAAAAACGAAGAATCAACATGTAAAGTGAAGACGACAGTTTTGTTCTTCTTGTGTCACTTTGAAATGAAATCAACCGTTCCTTGCTTTAGCGAAGTTCAGGATGGAAACACCCATCTTATAAGCGAGTCTTCCGACCTGTGAACAATCACATGATCAACACACATATAGTTTTAGATTCAGATTGTTAATTTATTTCTATTATGATGGGTACATCAATGACAAAAAACCCAGTCCGTTAGACGTAATAATCCATTACATAAATTATGTTATTATTATTTTATACCGTTCTCAGATTATATAAATAGTTTTTTACAGGTGGTGAAACATGGATGAGTACCTCCGCAAAGTTCTTTACTGAAAGCGCATCCAGCCCGGTAGGCTTGAACGCAACAGGGACGTTTGCCCGGGTCATTAGGATGAGCATGTTCTTCTTGAAGGCTGGAGACGCCTCCGTCCAATCACAGGCGTAGGCTGCCTCGACCACTGCTGCACTCTGGAACACGGGCAAATACAGGCGGGAGATTCGAATTTAAATAGGTATTCATCCGCCAAATTAAAAAATAAATTTCATTCAGGCTAACTAGTTATTGAATGAACAGAGTTACAGAAAAATTATTGGGTTCACCATGATCCGAAAAAACTTTGTCAAACTTTATTATTTTCTTCCTAGATCCAATAAAAAATCTTCCATAAGAAATAACATGGGGAAGATCTATGCTCCGTGACCTTGGAGAATTTTGATATTGTTTTTAAGCGTCGACGGCGGCGAGTCGACGACTGCTCGACGCACGGAAAGAACTTTCAAATGAACTTGCTAAAACTAAAAAGTTCGTTCTCGGAAAGAACTTTTAAAAGTTCAAGGTCATTCATTTAAAAAAAGAGTAAGTTCACTGAAAAGTTCACAAAAAAAAGAACGCGTTAACGAGAACGCATTCTTTTTAAAAGTTCCTTCCCCAACACTGTCGAGAGTACGTCAAATTTCCGTTTCAAGTGTCATCTCAAAACACTTACCGCAAGTTCCCCCAAGAAATCCCCCCCCACTTCAAACGTCGTAACTGCAGAAACTCTAAGGCGCCGTTATTCCACGTTGAATTGGTCGCTAACAGGACGAGTACCTGTCTAATGACAGTTTGTTTTATTTTGTATAAATTAATTTCCATGTAATTCTTGCATGTCATTGTGGGGTAATTATAGTAAACAGAGCTCAGTTAGTAAGGTTTTTGTGATGATGTATCGTATCAAATGTTTTAAATAAGCGATTTAAATATAGATCAATGGAAACATAATATGCTAGTTTTTCTTCAATTTATTTAATTTATTTACCTAATTGAATTCTTTGTTTGATTGTTGTTTATTTTTCCTGCCTCAAGGGTAATTTAGTTATACTATTAACCCCAAAAAAAATTACCACATAATCTATAGCACAATACTACACTTAAATGACCGTTTCTTGTAACTGTGATTTCATATCAATTTTTCAATTTTTTGATCCAGAAAATAGCGAAAATTGGAGTTTTGAGAAATTTCTTTAATCGGCTTTAACCTGAATCATTTTTGTTCCACATAGATACTAGAGCATCATACCAATCTAAAATGGCCCTTTGTAACATCGTGTCTTGAAAATGGGTACAAATATAATCTCAAACACACACAAATATGCATTCCAAAATCACACCCCTTCTTGGTAATCTGCATATTTTGACTGAACAACTTGTCCAAATTACAAAACAAAATATAAAGGATTTATAGAAAAGGATGTAGAAAACGTCAATAATGGCCAATATTTTTTTGGATCAAAATCCTTCAAGGTCACGGGCCATAAATATCGTCCCCATATTATTTCTTATGAGTGATTTTTGCCGATGGGACCAAGCTCGAAAAATACCAAGTTTGACAATGTTTTGGCGGTCAATGGTGGAACCAATAATTTTTCTGTTAATTTCTTAATTCATAACTAGCTAGCCTGAATCAAATATATGTTTTGAGTTTAGCGGTTGAATACCCCTTTAAAACGCCTATTTTCACGAATTCCTTGATCAAAAATCTATTTAAAAAATACTGTATATAACCACAGTTTCACCAAATCTAAATATTGTTAAGTATTTTGGTGTGTTGCTATATGCTTTGGGTATGTGGTAAAAATTGTCCTTGGGGATACTAGCCCCTTTATGTGGCCTATTTTGAGGACGTAACGATTCTTGTTTTGACAATAACTTAGATGAGTTCCGGTTGAGAAAACAACTTAAAAACCCTTAAACGCATTTGCTTAAGCAACATTATGCACTTATTTTAACAATTATTAAATAATAATATTACAATTAGGTTAAATCATCTAATATCCTGCTGCATTAAATGAAAATCATGATTGCTACTTCTATTTCCTCAAATAAATAAATAAATTCGTATTTGGAGTCTACCCACTCAGTCATATAATTGATTTTCAATGAGGGACAGTAAACCAAAGCGACAAACATCTCGAAAAAGTTCCCATATCACAATTAAAGTACTAAATAAAGTTTTCTTAGCATAATGATTATGTACGTACCTGATCAGTAAGAACATTTAGTAGGTATGAGAAAAGGAAATATTTGAAGATGGTGTCTAGAGGTGTATAAATAATAGAAATCCATTCCAAAGTGAAGCCGTGCTAAAACAATAATAACGTTATTGGTCGTTGGAAGGTTTGGTTGCTAGAAGTTTTGTCATAGCTGTTATAGGATAAAAGTTATATGCGCAACACACATATTTATTCAGTAAGCGTGGGTTAAGTTTTATACGGTAGGCTACTTTTAACACTCACAGGGTGTAATTAAGATTTTTAACTTAAACTTGTTCAAAAAAAAATGTTATGAGCATGGTTGTAAATGTAAGAAATTTTGAAAAGGAACACATTATTGTTAGTGGTTGGATGAGCGAAGCGAAGACTTCAGTTGCACCGACCCCCCTAAAAAATTATTTCGTTTTTGTTTTTGTTTTTTGTCGGTTTGTTCGCTCTCTACCGGGCAAACGGCGTAATATGCGATGTTCATGAAACTTGGAGGGGAGCTTCGAAATCTCTAAGCTTAGACCTGTCACGTTTTTGGGTACAATCGAAGAAATAATTCTCATGAATATCGTACTTTTACGATTTTTTCGATTTTTAATGCGATATTTTCGTGATATTTTTGGCGATTTTGAACAAACGGGTGGGGCTACAACGTTCATATTTTACATTGACATGAAGGTTATGGTGATAAATTGCCTTTTGAAAGAAAAAGATGAAAAAGTTAGCTAGAGTCCATAGAATAAAGGTTTAAATATGAGTTTTTTAGGTATATAATAAAAATTAAAAGTTACTATAGCAACTTGACAACAATCACCTACAATGCGTTCAAAAAGCACTTGCAAAAGAAAAGAGATCCCACGAAAATTAGAAACTTACAAAAAGCTCATCCATCAACGCGACTAAAAAAAAGCGTTCGCGAAGCGGCCAAGTAATTGGATGAGCGAAGCATGACTTCAATTTCAGCGATCCCCAAAAAAATTTAGGTCAGGTGTTTTTTTGTTTGTTTGTTTGTTGTTTTTTTGTTTGTTTTTCTGTCTGTTTGTTCGCTCTCTACAGGGCATACGGCATATGCGATTTGATGATTATTTTAGGGGACCTTCGAAATTTCTAAACTTAGACTTGCCACGTTTTTGGGTAATCGAAGAAATATTTCTCATGAATATCGTACTTTTACGATTTTTTTCGATTTTTAGTGCGATATTTTCGTGACATTTGGGCCGATTCTGACAATGAAAGCAAATTCCGAAAATATTTGTTTCATGCAAATGCAAAAATTACTATAATTTGATTTTAATGAGGGAAGCGAAGAGCTCAATTTCACTAAACCCCCCCCCCCCCACACAAAAAAATAGCTCGGTTGTTTTTTTGATTTTTGTTTGATTTCAGTCTGTTTGTTCGCGCTCTACCGGGCAAACGGCATATGCGATCTTGATGAAATTTGGAGGGGACCTTCGATATCTCTGAACTTTGACCTGCCACGTTTTTTTTGGAAAAACTGAAAAAATATTGCTCGTGAATATCGTGCTTTTACGATTTTTTTGGATTTGTATGCAATATTTTCGTGATATTTGAAAACGATTCGGACCAAACGAGTGGGGCTACAACGTTCTTATTTCACATGTACATTAAGGTAACGGTGATGTATTGCCTTCTGAAAGAAAAATATTCTTTAGCCAGAATGTATAGAAATAAAGGTTTTATTATGAGTTTTTTGAGGTGCATAATTGGATGAGCAAAGCGAAGACATCAATTTCACCTAATCCTCAAAAAATTTAGCTCCAATGTTTTTTTGTTTGTTTTTTTTGTTTTTGTTTTTTTTCTGTCTGTTTGTTCGCACGATTCCAGGCAAACGGCATTTTATGCGATTTTGATGAAAATTGGAGGGACCTTCGAAATCTCTGAACTTAGAACTGCCACGTTTTTGGGTACAATCGAAGAAATATTTCTCATAAATATCGTACTTTTACGATTTTTTTTCGATTTTTAGTGCGATATTTTTGTTACATTTGGGCCGATTCTGACCAAACGGGTGGGGCTACAACGTTCATATATGACATGGACATTAAGATAATGGTGATGTATTGCTTTTTGAAAGATAAAGTTGAAAAAGTTAGCCATAATCCATAAAATAAAGGTTAAATATTTGTTTTTTTAGGTTCATAATAACAATCAAAAAGTAACAATAGAAACTTGACAACAATCACCTACAATGAATTCAAAAAGCACTTGCAAAGGAAAAGTGGTCCCGCGCAAACTAAAAACTGACAAAAAAAGCTCATCCATCAACGTGGCGGGACTTAAGCGTTTTCCTAGTAAGTAACAAGTTACTATAGAAACTTGACAACGATCACATACAATGCGTTCAAAAAGCAAATATTTGGGCCTCCAGATATTCTATACCTTATTAATTATATTATGTTTACTAGGACTAGGAAAACGCTTAGTCCCGCCGCGTTGTTGGATGAGCGTAATTGGTGCATTGAGCTGCCATGTGTTATGCGAATTTTCTGTTGTTCTGTGAAAAAATCATTACTTAGTTGAAGATATTTTTGAAAATTAAATTAAATTAAATAAAAAATTCTTTTAATTTTTTTTTTAATTAATCGTAATTTTAAAAAAGGAAAAAATCGTAATATTAAAATTTCCATTAGAAATATTTATTCGATTACAGTACACAAATTTTACACGAATATATTAATTCAAAAAATTAAGGTTCTGTAAAAAAATCATTACAATCGGATAAAGCATGGAGTGTTATTCGCTGGAGAAATTTTAAAAATTGAAAAAAGTCGTAAAATTGCGATTTTCATGAGAAATAATTTTTCGATTGTGCTCAAAAACGTGGCAGTTCTAAGTTCAGAGATTTCGAAGACCTCTATAAAATTTCATCGCAATCGGAGTATCAGTTAAGCCGGAATCGTGCTAACAAACAGACAAAAATACAAAAAAGAAAAAGAAAAAGAAAAAAAAAACATTCCGGATTTTTTTCTCCAGTGTAGTGGAATGGAATCTTCGCTTCGCTCGCTACGCTCGCTACGCTCATCCAAAAACGCTTAAGTCCCGCCGCGTTGATGGATGAGCATTTTTGTAAGTTTTTAGTTTGCGTAGGACCACCTTTTCCTTTGCAAGTGCTTTTTGAATGCATTGTAGGTGATTGTTGTCAAGTTTCTATTGTAACGTGTTACTTGTTATTATAAACCTCAAAAAACTCATATTAAAACCCTTATTTCTATGGATTCTGGCTAACTTTTTCAACTTTTTCTTAAAAAGGTACTACATCACCATAACCTTAATGTCCATGTGAAATATGAACGTTGTAGCCCCACCCGTTTGGTCAGAATCGGCCCAAATGTCACAAAAATATCGCACTAAAAATCGGAAAAAAATCGTAAAAATACGATATTCATGAGAAATATTTCTTCGATTGTACCCAAAAACGTGGCAAGTCTAAGTTCAGAGTAAACAAAGGTCCCCTACAATTTTCATCAAGATCGCATATGCCGTTTGCCCGAAATCGTGCAAACAAGCAGGCAGAAAAAAAAAAAAAAAACACCCGAGCTAAAATTTTTGGGGGGTCAGTGAAATTAAAGTCTTCGCTTCGGTCATCCAATTACCATAGCAATTTATGCTTCGCATACGCTTTTGTTAGTCACGTTGATGGATGAGCATTTATGTAAGTTTTTAGTTTGCGTGGGATCTCTTTACTTTTGCAAGTGTTTTTTGAACGCATTGTAGGTGACTGTTGTCAAGTTTCTATTGTTACTTGTTAATTGTTATTATATACCTCAATAAGCTAATATTAAAACCTTTATTCAATGGATTCTGGCTAACTTTCTCAACTTTTTCTTTTATAAGGTACATCACCATAACCTTAATTTCCATATAAAATATGAACCTTGTAGCCCCACCCGTTTGGTCAAAATCGGCCCAAATGTCAAGAAAATATCGCACTAAAAATAGAAAAAAATCGTAAAAATACGATATTCATGAGAAATATTTCTTCAATTGTACTTAAAAACGTGGCAGGTCTTAGTTCAGAGATTTCGAAGGTCCCCTCAAATTTTCATCAAGGTCGTATATGCCATTTGCCCGGTAGAGAGAGAACAAACAGACAAAAATACAAAAAAAAAAAACACCCGAGCTAATTTTTTGGGGTGTCAGTGAAATTGAAGTCTTCGCTTCGCTCATCTAATAACAAATATCCTAACTAAGAAAACGTTTAAGTCCTGCCGTGTTGATGGATGAGCTTTTTTGTAAGTTTTTAGTTTGCGTAGGGCCACTGTTCTTTGCAAGTGCTTTTTGAATACATTGTAGGTGATTGTTGTCAAGTTTCTATTGTTACATGTTAATTGTTATTATAAACTTAAAAAACTCATATTAAAACCTTTTTTCTATGGATTCTAGATAACTTTTTCAACTTTTTCTTTCAAAAAGCAATACATCAACATTACCTTAATGTCCATGTAAAATATGAACGTTGTAGCCCCACCCGTTTGGTCAGAATCGTCCCAAATATCACGAAAATATCGCACTTAAATTCGAAAAAAATCGTAAAAGTACGATAATCATGTGAAATATTTCTTCGATTGTACCCTAAAACGTCGCAGGTCTAAGTTTAGAGATTTTGAATGTCCCCTCCAATTTTCATCAAGATCGCATATGCCATTTTCCCGGTAGAGAGCGAACAAACAGATAAAAATACAAAAAAAGACGAGCTAATGTTTTTGGCGGGTCAGTGAAATTAAAGTCTTCGCTTCGCTCATCCAATTAAACAAAAATGATTTTGCAATGTAACTTGAAAAAGTGATGGTCGCGGATGGTCCAAATTTCAACTCGATCCGAACATCCGTCCGAACGTTATGGCGAGACACACACACAAAAAAGACAGTGACTTGTTTTTCCGGCAGTGTCAAATCTTGGAACTCCACGCATACGTAAAAATTTACTAAAACGTTCATCCATCAACGCGACTAGAAAAACCGTTCGCAAAGCGGCCTAGTTTTATATCATGGATTTGACGTAAAAAAGCAGTAATATATGAATAATTTACTGCAGAGTATAAACATTATACTTCTGCCCTAACTGGATAAAGTTAACCCTTGGATAATGCTCATTAGGCTTCAATAATCAAGCAACCGAATGCATTCGAGCAACGAGTTTAACCTCGCCCAAACAATAGTTATATAATAGTCGAATAGTTACTTGTCTTTGCAGAATGTACTATAGAATTTAGGAAGGACTGGTCATTGCATTGTCTGGAGACATAGAGTTAACTTAAAGTTTCGTTAATTCCATTTTTATATCCCTTATAAGAACAACAATAACAATTGTTTAATTTAACACCCAAATAAACTTTCTTGAAAACGTTACATGAACAGTGGACATAACTTACTCTGGCCAGGATCATAAGTGATAATCCACACACCAAGATAATGGTCAGGAAGATCACGATACTGATAATGTTCGTGAATGATGCAAAAGAACTTGACAATCTGTAACAAAGAAAAGTTATATGCAATAATTCGATTCATGTTTTGGTATTTCCAAGTAGTAATGTGGTAGATTGCACGAACGTCAATGCTGCCTGGTGAATCTTGACGCAGTCGATCAGCTGCAGATTCATTTCCTTGTCAAGTTCTTCAAACTTCTTACTCACAGCTAGTTCTGCTGTTGCTCCTGACTCTGGCGCAGGTAGAATCACAAGTTCAGATCCTTCAATGGGTATTGAACAAAAGTCAAATTCACCAGAAAGATTAACGTTAACTTGAGAATTGTTGCCAATTAGTGTTATTATAGCAACTTCTTGCAGTTGTTGATCAATCTCTATTTCAGCGTCGCTTGATTCTGGGAAACGCTTGACAACAAATGTCTCGGAATGCTCGTTGTGAACATCTGATTCAATCACAACCAAAGCAGATTCATTATGATCATTTTCCAGCGTTTCAATTTCAGTGCCTTGATGGGTAATACAATTGACATATGGAATGGACCTACGCATTGCTCCATCCAGGTCCCCATTAATAATTACAGGGATGGTAGTGGCGATGGAGTGTTTGTGAATATCTTCCATTTTTCCGCACACAATTCTGAAATGTGTCAAAATCTCGAGGATCAAGTACATTGCATAGAAAACACAACAGGGTATAGAATTTACATAGAATACCATCTGAATCCACCTAACAAACAGTGTTAACTCGAAGGCAGGGGACAATGTTTCGTCATATGGATACCACAGGCTGAAACAAATAAGACACTTAAGTGGAGAAACCAATTAAAAGTAAAGCTGAAAAACATTTATACATCTTTTAGAATAAAACATAGTTATTTATCATATATAATTACCTCTCCCACTGTTTCCGGTTTGGATATAAATCCACAATCCATGTTATTGTTATCACGATATCAAGTACTGGCCCCAGATATTTTACGAGCAATGTGGCCAATTTCTCAAAATACTTATTGCCTTTTTCCGATTTGATGGCATTATATTCAATGGAAAAATCAATATCCTGTTTTATTTGTTCCATGGTAGCAATCATAACTTTAACTGTTTCTTTTTTAAAATATGCCGATCCCAATATTGCAAGAGGTGGACCAAATGCGCAAAGTGTGAGGGCATTCTGCAAAAGAATGTTCTCGTCATCACTATGTTTGACCATGGCAACTGTTGCAAATGCCAAAGTAGTTGTGGTTGTTGTCATAGAAATCAATGCCACGCTGTTCCTCAGTATCTTAAAGGTGAGGCGAAGTGGGCGATATCGAACCAGCAGTCGAGCAGCAGTTGTAAACGCGGTAGAATCAAGTCGGGTGAGGGGTCGTCAGATACTGAAAGAGAGGTGATATTTCAGTATCTTGAGGTGAGCAATGGGCGATACGAAACCACAGTCGAGCCAGCCAGGGTGTAGAACTGCAGGTAGAAATCAAGGTCGGGCTGACCGTATCAAAGTGATCAGTCTGAAATTTAACAAAATGTGTACGAATATGGACTCTATAATTATAACATATGCATATCTTTTTCCTTTCAAAGCACGTTTAAGATTGGAGATGGTTTGGTCTGTTTGTTTGTTGCGGTTGTAGAATTAGTGAAGGATAGACACTGTTTAGAGTGGACGTCATTCCATCATGGCTGTCCATGGCAACGCTTAGCAACGGCCATCATGACTCCAACATAGTTCGTTCCATAAGAAACCAATGCGAGGTATTTGACGAAGTTTCTTACCGAAAAGTGACAATTAACGATGAAAAATATAAAGACTCATTCCATAAAGTGTTGAATGCTATATTTCTAAAAGTGGCCTAGTTTGTAAGTTATATTGCATATTGAGATTTGTTTAAAGCTTAGGGTTATTATCGATTAAGGATCGTAGTAATTAGACAAACAAATCAAGGTTACTAATACATATATACATAGACATAAGTTTTGAGTATTATGTTTAGGATGGTGTATATATTGATGTATTGGTACTGCAGCGCCAAAGTTTTTGGATTAGATTTTCTTCGTTGCTAAGGGCAACGAGTTGCGTGACGTCACCACTAAAAGTGTCTTTCTTTGAAATACTGTTTACATGTTCAACGAGCATTACAATAATTGCATAACTAAACAATTTATTGTTACTTGATTGGATGTAATTTCGTTATTTAGACTGATTAACAAAGAACATTGATACAAGTAAACAGTGCAAGAGTTAACACACCATTTATTTAGGCCTACCATCAGCGTCAAATAAATACAATTAATTTAGAATTTAAGACCAAACTATCTATTGTGTAAACTTTTTTTGTAAACACGTTTAAAAAGAGGTAGCTATTAATGTTTTACCTTGAAAATAAACATATTTCAGTAGCAGTTTCATGTTAATAGTTGGACGTCTCGCTCGTAGCGTCAGGCGCACAAGGAATCTATTGACTGACTCAACAGTGATTGTTGGGAAACATGCGATATTGACTATTTGAAAGGAAAATTCAGAAATTATTTATTTCAAAGACTAGTGTATCCTTCTAGGCTGTATTATCGACCATATATTTCCAACAGTAGGCACATAAATAAATTGTGTCGTTAGAATGGATATGGCGTATTCGGTTAGGGCGTATGTACAAGGAATACAACACCAAGGGGACGTGGGTTCGAGTCACGCATAAGACATGGGTTTTAAGTAATTGTCCTTCACCTTCATCTTCACCACTCAACGTCTCGAATAGTGAAAAGCATTATCAGAGACGCTAAGCGACATAACTTCAGTCATTTCTCATGTTTGAGGAGCTCGCCATATAGCATGGTATGCTGTATACGTAAAATGTTACCGTCTTGGCAGTCTAGTTGGCTAAGGCGCCTACTTTAAAGGTGGCAGAACCGGGTTCGAACCTTGATCGGGAAGGGTTTTTTCATTTTTGTATTTATTTAAACGAGGGAGCGGAGCGACCGAGTGTCTCCATTCAACTCGAACGGCTCTCATTCTGTGATTCTGTCTGTCTGTCTGTACGTCGAAAATCAGCCGAACCGCTGAACAGATTGGGCTGAAATTTTAAACAGACATCCGGTACGAGTTTATTGAGAACTGTTAACAAAATCAGCTAGATCAATTGCGATTCAATCCCACAATAAATAAAAATGTGATTTTTTTAAATATCGTAAGCATTTGTTTAGCAGCAGCTAGCGGAACGACAATTACGTGGCTTGAATGGCCTATTGGTAAGCATGTAGCCTACCGCACGGAGGGTTGGGGTTGATCCCCTGGGTAGAACTTTTTATTATTTTTAGACCCACATATTATTTTTGAGGGGTGTTAAATGGGAAATAAAAATTAGGTGATTTTGTTTTATATTGGAAATTTGTTAATGTTTCACGCTAATACGTTTTGAACACGATTCGCATTTTGAATGTTCAATTTAAACTAGGGAAACGCAAAGTCGTTGTTAAATGAGTGAGTAAGCCATGTGTTGAGTACCCGGTATAATTCTCCATACTGAGCTGGATCCAGCCTTAGGTATAGGGGAGGAAAGGGGATGTTCCCGGGTACTAAACACTTGGTTCACTCACTCGTTTAACAACGACTTTGGCGTTTCCCTAGTATTAGACGAATGAGCGCAGCGAACGTAGTCTACAACGCTACTCGATCGGGCCTTGGTCGTGATTAATTCTGTTAAATGTTACATGTTAAATGTCTGTCTGTCCGGTCCCATACGGCCAAACGGCCTAATAGATTGAGCGGAAATTTTGAACAGACATCCGTGACCAGGTAACTGAGAACTGCTAACAAAATGAGCACAATCTGTTGCGATTTAAATCTGCAAGAAATAAAAAACTGAAAAATACGTTGAAATGTATAGTAATTATTTTAACGACAATGGTTTTCATTTTGAAATAATATTTTTTGTTTGTTATTTACCTGGCTGTGAAATGTCGTGTCCAAGGTTAATCGAATGTTGGACGTCAAGGTACCCCCTAATTCCGCTCGTAGATTGAGTAAACCTTGCTATATTTTCACGTATTTCGTACTGGCTATGTTTTCCATAGTATTGTCACAGATGATGGACTACACTGCGTTATATGCATTTCAAAACTTGTTAAATAATTTAAAAAATACAATCCAGAAATTACAAAATCTTTCTAAAAAATGAAACTATAAAACAGGTAGTAACGTTATAAATATAAATCATTGGACTTTTTCCCTGTTAGTTAACAAAATATTTATTTAATTTAGCCAACTCGACTAGGGAAACGCCAAAGTCGTTGTTAGACGAGTGAGAGAGTCATGTGTTGAGTACGCGAGAACATTTGCATTTAAGTTTGATTATAATATTCGTATAAATAATAGGGTATTTAAGTTTAGGTCATAGTTTAGGCCATAATGCTCCACTGTAGCCTATGATAGGCTAGGGAGGCCTAAGGTAGGGGGAAGAGGAATGTTACCGGGTACTCAACACATGGCTCACTCACTCGTCTAACAACGACTTTGGCGTTTCCCTAGTATATTAACAAATAATTATATTTTATTTTTAATCGTGCTTAGTTTCTGGGCCAAGGACAGGTGAGATGCATTTTGTACATTAGCTAAGCGAACATATAATAATGTGTTTTGAAACGTACGGTTAGCAGTTATTTTAATCTGAATAACGTATTCGATGACTGAATTAAAAAAATTGAATGCATAACAAATGTACAATTATTAAAATTTATTTTTAAAAACTTGGTGGGAAACCTGCCCAGGGTGCAATGCATGCCCCTCTGAGCCAGTCTTTAATATCACCTCCAAACTTCTTCAACTCAATTACAGGAAGTTTGAACTTTCTCTTGTGTTTTTGAGAACCTGCAGCTGAGCCTACCTCTATACTCCTACTTTTTATATCAAAATTTGTCTTGTGCAGACCTACATTTGCCATAGCAATTTTGCATGACACATATTTAATTTGATACTCATCTGCCAATATAGTGTCTTGCTCGATTTCCTTCTCGCCGCAGTCAGCGTCCACCATGAAACCAACGATATTGTGGTCCATACCAGATAGCTCGGTTGCCTTTGATTCCAAAAGTTGAAAAATGGCTTGAATTTCATTTCAATCTTGGTTCTCATTTTCTTTTTCAGGAATGAATTTGGCATGAGCCCTAGTGAATGAGGATCTTGTGACCTTTCGTAACTTCTTTGCGCGCTCCACAATGATATTTCTTATCTTAACACAACTTCAGGTGTCCTGTCACGGTCGCCAAATGTTGAAAAGAGAACACCTGAGCTTATAAGTTAAATCTACTGCCTCCTAGATGTTCGTTGTGGCGCCTCGTAGAGCCACGACGAACATCTAGGAGGCAGTGGTAAAAACACTACTGCCATTTTACAAACCACAACAATCCTAAATCAAACAAAACAATCACTGCCACGTGCCACCTCATCATAGTGTTGCAGTGTCAAACAAGTTAACATCTCAAAGATAGCCTATTTTAACATTAGGTATTGTAGATTGGTTTATCTTTCCCTTTCTTGTCTGACAGGACTTACAAGTCCCTCAGTTTTATTGTGGTACCATAGCATTAACATGGATAGGATCATAGCTCTATAAGCCTGACGGGACGTTTGAGTCTCACTGCTCCTGAGCACATAGAGCTATCGCACGTTCACATTGGATAATATTTACGCCTTGTACATAATTTTTAAACTATTTTTGAATAAAAAATTGAAAATAGTGGATTTTTGAAAATAAAATATAAAAATCTGAAAAAATTATAAATTTGCCATTTTTTATCCGATTTTCAATATTTTTTTGATTAATAAGATGCTTGTTCTTGAAATAAAATCTTTTGAAACATTAAAAAAAGTTTGAAATTGTGGTACGTATTCAAAATCCAAAATTTTTCAAAAAAATGTAAAATACTCAAAAAAAGAGAAAAGATTCAAACAAAATTTCTAATTGGGCATGTTTGTTTGATGAATAAATAAAAAAACAATCATTTTTTAAAAAATTTTTTTTGGAGCGGGCAAGAAAGGGTTAAATCTGTTCTTAATTGAAGCCATGCATTTTTAATCAAGTCAGCTGGTTAAATTAACTTTATTTGCTGACTAAATGTTTCCGAACGTCTTTATACTATTGCCTTAAACCAATTTTTATACCGTCAGTCCCCCTTTAATCGTTAAAAGAACAAAGGTATCAAAATATGCAGATGCATTTGATATAATATAATATTATTCTGGTCATTAGGACGATGCTTTCGTAATTGTTTAAGCGGAACGAAAAGTTAGCTGATGGATTGAAAGTTCTAACGAGAATTGTAATAAAATTTAAATGAACTTTCGAAATGAACCGAACGTAACAAGAACGAAATGATGTAATTAGAATTTTAAAAGGGGTGGATGAGAATAATGATTGGAAGATGGCCGAGGAATCGAAATATTAGGTTGGTTTGATGAAAATTAAAGATCATACATAAAACAACAAGACATCTAACAAATTATTATGCTTTATTGGATGAGCGTAGCGAGCGTAGCGAAGATTCCATTTCACTACACTGGAGAAAAAAATCCGGAATGTTATTTTTTCTTTCCTTCCTTCTTTCTTTTTTTTCTGTATTTTTGTGCGTTTGTCCACACGATTCCGGCTAAACAAATTTACTCCGATTGCGATGAAATTTTATGGAGGCCTTCGAAATCTCTGAACTTAGAACTGCCACGTTTTTTAGCGCAATCGGAAAAATTTTTCTTATAAAAAACGCAATTTTACGATTTTCTTCGATTTTTTAAATATTACTTCGACTTATTACACCTACACGCTTTATCCGATTGTAATGATTTTTTCACAGAACCTAAATTTTATGAATTTAGATATTCGTCTGAAATTTGAGCGTAATCGAAAAATTATTTCTCATGAAAATCGAAATTTTACGGGTTTTTTCTTTTTTTAAACAATTCTTTGACTTGTAAACATGCTTTATCCTATTGTAATGATTTTTTCAAAGAACCTTTATTTAATGAATGTTATATACTCGTGTTAAATTTGAGCGCAATCGAATAATTATTTCTCATGAAAATTGCAATTTTACGATTTTTTTTTAAATTACAATAATTATTTCTCATAAAAATTGCAATGCTACGATTTTTTTTTTTATTTAATTTAATTAAAAAAAATCTTCGACTAAGTAATAATTTTTTCACAGAACAACAGAAAATCCGCCTAACAAATGGCAGCTCAATGCACCAATTACGCTAATCCAACAACGCGGCGGGACTTAAGCGTTTTTCTAGTACTAAGAAGCTTTGCAAACGCTTTTTCAGGCGCGTTGTTGGATGAGCGTAATTGGTGCATTGAGCTGCCATGTGTTATGCAGTTTTTCTGTTGTTCTGTGTGTAGGTCATGTTCTGTCATGTAGGTGTTATAAGTCAAAGAAATTTTTTGAAAATCGAAAAAAATCGTAAAATTGTGATTTTCATGAGAAATAATTTTTCGATTGCGCTCAAAAACGTGGCAGTTATAAGTTCAGAGATTTCGAAGGCCTCCAGAAAATTTCATCGTAATTGGAGCATCGGTTTAGCAGGAATCGTGTTAACAAACACATAAAAATACAAAAAAAGATTTTAAAAAAACATTCCAGATTTTTTTCTCCAGTGTAGTGGAATGGAATCTTCACTTCGCTTGCTATGCTTAATACGCACATCAATTATATAATAATAATAATAATAATAATAATAATAATAATAATAATAATAATAATAATAATAATAATAATAATAATAATAATAATAATAATAATAATAATAATAATAATAAATAATAAATTTTATTTAGAGTCTACCCACTCAGTTATATAACTGATTTTCAGTGGGAGACTTTAAATCAAAGCGACCAAGCCAACCTTGCAGGCCCCGACGCAATCGACGAGTGAGCGATAACCAACCAAAGATCGATATTTTTAATAGGAAATACAGCAATCAGTGGTATGGACAGTGCGAACACCCGCGAATTGCGGTGCGTTGTGTAAAAAGGATTCCAGCGTCTTCCTAATCCTAGGAGGATATAGGACAAATTACTGTTCGCTACGCTGACATGACACAATAGTTGTTTAAAATTTTACGCGGTTGTCACTCTTATATAAAACAAATTGTAAATAACAAATTATTATTTATGAATTGGTTAAAAGTTCAAAATTGAAATTATTCGTATTTTTGGAGGGATAATAAACGAATATTTTCGGTAAATCTACACTGTATGCTTTCTATACAACTATGCAGTGTTTCATACGTCACATAATACATCATCGCCGATCGAATAGATAGCCTATTTGCCACGAACTTGCTATAGGTGATAAGCTTCATAGCAGGGTCTGGGTGTGTGTGTTGTTTAGGTTGGGAGGGGGTTGGAGGCGAGTCAGGAAGCTGGACTGATTTTAAATTCTCTGCGTGCCCCTACTAACCAGCCCCGCGAGGACGGGGGTGTCGTGTTTCAAATTGAAATCGTATTTTTGGGGGGCTAATAAACAATTAATAGTATCGGTAAAATCTACACTGTATGCTTTCTGTACACCTATGGAATGTTTCATATACGTCACATTATGCATCCTGGAGGATCGAATAGATGTTTTGTCACGAACTTGCTGTTTCAGATAAGCATATGATGGTCTGCTGCGTGTTTGTCAGGGAGGGGCGGGGAAGGAGTCAGGAAGCTCCAGGCTTCATTTCGAACTCTCCGCGTGCCTCTACTACACCAGCCACGCGAGGACGGGGGTGTCATGAGTAACACACCACGTGGAACCCATAGCTGTCCGCAGAATATCACACGTGCAGAGTTGGAAAGTTGTGTGGTAAACTAGAGACGTGTGAGGGGAATTCTACTTCCATTCCTTGCAATCTTCTTCATCTTCATCTTCATCTTCTTCATCTTCTTCATCTTCATCTTCTTCTCCATCTTTTCTTTCCTTCTCCCACTGTTCTTTTTCATTATGTGTATTACAATTTGTAATTTTTCAATTTTTATACCAAACAGAGTTCTTTCTTTAATTTTCAATCCATTATCCGACGAAATAACCCGCTATTTTTCTCGTTTTTAGCAAAAGTTGATACTACGAACAAGACCGTTATATTAATTCATTCATAGAGACGAGGTGTTGGAGCTTGATCAAGGGAAGAGTGGGTGACCGCTCGCCCCTGAAACACACGTATACCGCTGGTTAGAGCGGATGAAGTGTTCGAGTGCTAGTGTAACGACTTCGTTCTCCTCAACGTCTACTCGGCAGTCCGGGTTAGTGGAGAAACCTATATGACTGTCGAGGTTTGTTTTTTGGTTTGTTTGTTTGTTTGTTTGTTGTATTTATTAGCAAGAGTACTAAGTACCACAATGACAAATACAATAGGACAAGAAGAAATAATACAGAATAGAACAATACAGATATAACATTTAGGTAAATGAGATTGAAGTAGAACAAGATTATGTACAATTTAGAACTTACTCATAGCAAGTACAAATTCACATTACATACATAGACAAAATAAAAATATTATGTATATATTACAAAAATGTTACACTTTAGCATTAATATACAGCGATGACCGGACGACTAGATATGACAGCATTACAAGTTGTGTTGGTGATAACTTAGCATGAAAATGCGATCTCTGATTATTTTAGTGGAACACCGTGTTAAGTCAATGTCAATAGATTTAGATAAGTCATTATATGTTTCTTTTCAGATAGGTGTGTTCTGCTCTTGCGTGTTTTGAAGAGGTTAGTGTGTCTAGACCTACGAACGGGAACATTAAAGTTAATTTTGTATAGAAGGCTATCGCAATCGATGGAGTGGTTAACAATATTTTTTAACAGAATCACATCAGTTGCTTGCATTCTACATTCGAGGGTTTGTAGATTGAACTGATTACAAAGTGATGGGTAATCATCTCTGTGGTAATCACGCCCATTTCGAACACAAAGCAATTTAACAAATTTCTTTTGCAGACACTCAATGTTGTTCACCCATGTAATGTAGTGAGGGTTCCATAATGAAACGGCATATTCAAAATTAGGGTCTTATAAGTGCCTTGTAAACATGGCAAAGTGTCGAATTTGAGAATGTGGAGTAATTTCGCTCATTTCCAATAAGACGTAAAGTCGTTGGTCCCCTTGGTCCTTTTCGAAATAAGTAGGATATGTGCTGGTATCGGATTTCCCAACCCCTCTTCTATTCACCCTTCATCATAATCGATCACCACTCATCGTCTCGAATAGTCTTAGTGCATTAATATAAGACGTTGAACCCGAGAGTACTGCTATTTAAACTCCATGGTTAAACAATACAAATCAATCAATCAATCATTAAATAACAGGGGCTGTGTATTCTCGTAAACTATGCTGGCAATATCATTTTTTATTATTCACATGAATTATATATTTGATAGAGTTTTTCTACAATAAACTTTAAAAAAAAAAAATCAAATCTAAAATTGCCGTACTCGTCAAACTGACACTCTATCGCACAAACCTGAGAAAACAAGTCCCAAGCTTTTGACTGGTTGCAATGTTGGCGACGCGAGACTGTGTCGAAATTACAACACGTGTCGTAGTAAAAAATATAAGAATCAGGAAAAGTACACAAATTTTTTTATGTGACTGTCTTCTAGTCTACATCTACCAAAAGTTATACATCCGGGATTTTCCGGTACGTGGTCTCACCTTCTTTGAAATTTCCCTGTAGACTATACTTCGAGTTTTATGTTGTTGACTTTTATCAGTTTAGATTGCAATCGCCGGGAAGAAGTGAAAGCATGAACTTTGACAACTGTTATGGACAATGGACATGTTAATGTGATATTTTATTACTAAACAAATAAGTTTTTGATGTCGCAAGGAGTAAACATTATCGCATAGCAATTACTTTATAAATTAAATAACATCATTGTTTATTCTGGTTTGTTTGTACATTTTCATATTAACCAAAGACGCACGTGCAAATTTGGACAAATCCGATGTTATGGCAATATTTTAGGAGCTTTAATTTATGTGTACGGGTGTTAAAATATTAAACTAGGAAGCTTCGCAAACGCTTTTTCAGGCGCGTTGTTAGATGAGCGTATCTTGTGCACTGTGTTATGCAGATTTTCTGTTGTTCTGTAAAAAAATCATTACAATCGGGTAAAGTATGTCGGTGTTATATGTCAAAGAAGTATTTTTTTAGAGAAAAAAAGCGTAAAATTGCGATTTTTATGAGAAATAATTTTTTGATTGCGCTAAAATTTCACACAAATATATTAATTCATAAAATTAAGGTTCTGTTAAAAAATCATTAAAATCGAATAAAGCATGTTGGTGTCATAAGTCATAGACATTTTTTTTAACGAAAAAAAACGTAAAATTGCGATTTTCATGAGAAATAAATTTTTAGATTGCGCTCAAATTTCACATGAAAATATTAATTCATACAATTAAGGTTCTGTAAAAAAATAATTACAATCGAATAAAGGATGTAGATGTTACAAGTCGAAGAAATGATTTAAGTATTTTTTTTAAATCGAAAAAATTCGTAAAATTGCTATTTTCATGAGAAATAATTTTTAGATGGCGCTCAAAAACGTGGCAGTTTTAATTCAGAAAGATATTGAAGGCCTCCAGAAAATTTCATAGCAATCGAAGTATCGGTTAGGCCGGAATCTTGTTAACAAACACACAAAAATACAAACAGAAAAAAACAAGAAAATCGAAAAAATCGTAAAATTGCGATTTTCATAAGAAATAATTTTTCTTTCGATTTTTCGCACGTGGCAGTTCTAAATTCTGAGGTTTCAAAGGTCTCCAGAAAATTTCATCACAATTGGTGTATCGGTTTAGCCGGAATCATGTTAACAAACAGACAAAAATACAAAAAAAACATTCCGGATTTTTTTCTCCAGTGTAGTTGAATGGAATCTTCGCTCGCTACACTCGCTACGCTCATCCAACTATTTAGTTGCATTGTTATAGTTGTGAAAGGAATGTCCGATTGCTGTTGGCATTCCGAATCACGATTGAAGTAAACATTTATCTTACTTTCAGTCAGGATTGCCGGTGCGAGGGGTGGTTTCGAGCCCAGGACATTCTGAATCAAAGCAGCCCCATGGGAATATTTGTCGTCTTCCAACAGTATTGTTAGTGACTCGATTGAAGCTTCCGAATAACAAATAATAAGCTTCACAGAACTACGTGTAACGGCTTATAAGGCTTATCATAGAACTACATTAAAGCTCATATTCTAGTGTTGAACCAAAGAGATTAATACCTTGTGGTTGAACAACACAAAAACCACGTCTGACCTTATAATTGAGGCTTTGATCTAGGTAGTATTAACTCTTGCAGCTCTCATAAGCTCAAAGGTCTCGTTCTGCCTTTATTGTTGCGTCACTGGTAGATTTCACAGCCTTGTAATTAGGAATATAAGTAAAGCTGGGGACAAAGGAAATTCTCTGACTTTGTCTACGTGGTTGGGAAATGTATTTAGCGAGAGAATACAGAGTTATTGAGGTGATAAGACAAAATGATATATTAACACATCATTTATTGTCTCATAATTAGAAAGGTTGGCAGGAAAAGGCAAATCGCTTTTTTTTGTTGACATTATGGCTGTTCTGTTTATTACTCTCACACTTGGTCTCTTACTGAACGTTATAATAACGGGTAAAACATTTAAATTTGGATTTTTTTCTTCTCCTTCTTACAATGGTTAAATATATCTTCATGTGTATTATTCTTTCTATTGACAGTTGTGTACTATGTACAACAGAGAATTGTTTACAAAGAATTAATGATTTTTCTCTATATTCACTAAATTGAACTTTTCCTACGATCATTGTTAAATTTGATATGTTCAAGATACATAATGCATATCATAATAACAAATTGATGAGAAGATTTTTGTTAATTTTACTGTTTTAGTTAAGGATTTGGTCAACTCTGAACTTACAGAATGGAGTAGAACTGGTTCAAAAATTCATAAATCCCTACGAGTAATTTCGTTACCAGTTTTAGATATGATATAAAGTGTGGAAGTCGTATGCTTCCAAACTAAGTACCGGGTTTAGTTCCCAGTTGAAGTATTTTAAAGATTCTGGCATTCACATCAAACTTCACCTCCCTTCTAAAAACAGGAACCGTAAGGTAAAACACCTTACAAGTTTGTCAAAGTTTCAAAAAATGTTTTTGTTGTTTTTTCTTCATAACCAAAGCAAGATTTTTTATTAACGAGTATGTAAAAATGTTCTTATAATCTTATGGTCCATTAGTGAAGTTGCTAATCAGTTTTTTTTAAACTTGATTTCGGAAGCGATGCATATCATTATTGTACAGATCTAAAATATTCCCATTCAATTACAAAAGTTCTAAAGTAGAATGTTACCTCATAAAAGGTGATACTTGTGTACGTCGATGTGGCTGTACGGAGGATAAAACAGTATTCTTCTGGATTAGTAATAAATAAATAAACAAATAAATGAACAAATAAATAAATTATTAAATAAACAAATTAATTAATTAATTAATCCGTATTTAGAGTCTACCCACTCAGTCATATAACTGATTTTCAGTGGGAGAAAATAAACCAAAGCGACCAAGCCAACCCTGTAGGCCCAGACGTAATCGACGATTGAGCGATAACCTAGTAAATATCGATATTTTAAAAATAAAAAAATAAATATAGCAATCAGTGGTATGGACAGTGCGAACACCCGCGGATCAACGCCAGAATCAACAAGGCCGATTCAGAACAACTTTAAATTTATTATGTGCCTCGTTGCTAGGACGGCTCCAAAGTCACCGTTTACAAATTCCTAAGACAAGAACTGATGGACTTAAGTACAAATCACTTCTGACACTTCTGATTTTAGCGGGAATTGAATCCTTAAGCAGAAACGCTAACCACAAGTCCAACGAGCCACACAACAAGACCAACGTCAAGAATATGCTCTTTATCTCCTGTGTTAGTTCTGCTTTTGATCAAAGTACTGAGTTCTGTATGCTATCTTGTTTCCCGAAGCAAGTTCAGTATAGTTCTGTTACATAGTCAATAAAGTTCATACATACATGACGCCAACACGGGAACGATAGAACTGTATCGCATATCCCTATACTCGTAAACTTTACTCCTTACAAACGAGTACTCACAATAACTCATTCTATCTAACTCCTTAAAACTATGTCTAGTGTACTTAAGAGCTTTGCGATGCTTCATCAAAGACAATGCTTCAGTTACAGAAGTTGTCTAGAACTTTGTGTGATCCTATTAGCGTATAGCGCAACTATACCCTATAATCCTGTCGAATAAGACCGTATATTGACGTTTAGAAGGAAAATTACGAAGAAGCTGAATTTTGTCAGAGACCTTTCTTATAGAATACTAAGCATCATACTAAAACACTCTTACTATCGGACTGGAGCTTCGGCCGCCATATTGGGAAATGGTGGCCAAAACGTTTTAGTTTCTGTTTATCTCCAAAATGGATGGTCTTGGACAAAATGTTTCAACAATGAAAATATTCACTGTCAAGTTCCCTATACAAACGGTCTTTCATATTTTTGGTAGGGTCAACGGTGACATCACAAAATCATGTTTTATATGTTGCTTATTCAAGTACCGGTTGATTTCCTATTTTATACACCCAGCATAGAACAATTGCATTTAATTTGGTTAAAAAATTCATTTTTACTAAAATAACCTTTATATAGTTTTAAGAAAGTTTATCAGGTAGCTGTACACAGGGCGGAGTTCGTCGTCGCCTAATCACAGTCGCGTGGCGCTTGGCCACGGGCGAACGACCGTCGCCCTAGATACAGGTAATTAGACGAGTGAGCGCAGCAAAACGAAGTCTTTAAAACGCTACTCGATCGGGCCTTGGCCGTGAGCATTGTCTGTATGTTAAATGTATGTTAAATGTATGTTAAATGTTTGTCTGTGTGTCTGTCCGATCCCATACGGCCGAACGGCCAAATAGATTGAGCTGAAATTTTAAACAGACATCCGTGACCAGGTAACTGAGAACTGCTTATAAAAAGCACAATTAATTTCGATTTAAACCTACAAGAAATAATAAACTGAAAAATAGACTGCCAATGTGTAGAAATAATTTTAACGACAATGGTTTTAATTAAGAAAAAAAAAATTTGATCGTTATTTACCTGGCTGTGAAATGCCGTGCCCATGCAAGGTCTATCGAATGTTGCACGTCAAGGTACCCCCAAATATCGCTCGTAGATTGAGTAAACCTTGCAATATTTTTACGGTATTTCGTACTGGCTATGTTTTCCTTAGTATTGTCACAGATGATGGACTACACTGCGTTATATGCATTTCAAAACATGTTTAATAATTTTTAAAATACAATCCAGAAATTATATAATCTTTCCCGACCAGGGGATTGAACCCACTTCTCCCACATTTCGGCTATAAGGGCGCCTTAGCCAACTAGACTAGGGAAACGCCAAAGTCGGTGCAAGACGAGTGAGCGAGTCGTGTGTTGAGTAAACGGGAACATTTGCATATTTTAGTTTGATAATTATATTCGTATAAATAATAGATTTTTTAAGTTTAGTTGGTATAAGGGCGCGTCAACTGTAAGGCCATAATGCGCCACTGTAGCCTAAGATAGGCTAGATAGGCCTAAGGTAGGGGAAAAAAGTAATGTTACCGGGTACTCAACACATGTCTCACACACTCGTCTAACAACGACTTTGGCGTTTCCCTAGTAATTACCAGGATAAACTTCCACGTTCACACACCACTAGAACCCCACCCCCCACCACCACTCCAGAATATTTCACGTACACCAGCCAGACTACAACAACATTCAACAACAATACTAAGTCAGTATACTAGGCTGTTTTTTGAGTATTTGTATGGGCGCTAACAAATAATTCGTAGCTAGCTTTCTTTAGTCACATGCATCTGGGAGCAAAAACCAGATTATGACTTGACGAGAAACATAGTTTGTACGACATCTGGCATCGACTCAATAACTCTTTTAATCATAAAGATCGTGCCAAGAAGTATTTTTTTGTGTTTACTTTAGACGTTGTACAAAATGACTTGAAGAAAGTTAATCACATTGCAGGTAATAACTATAGTTAATCTAGAATAATAAAACAAACATAAAAAATAACTCAAAATATACGATAAATGGACGAAAAAAAACTGACACAATAATGCAACTATTTGTTGTAAATTATTATTTGAACACCATGTGTGCAAGAGGTATTTCAATTATAGTGATATTAATTAATTTGGTTGTTTTATTTATTTATTAATTATTTTTCAATTTATATATAGTGTGTTAGTAATATTTCATCAATCACTCAAAACAATTAAGACATTTAATACATTCACGTTCCGTAATGTCTCTCAATCAGAAGTTATAACACATCTTCAATCGATTGAAACTACAGCCACAGGGTCTGATGACATAAACATAAACACTATTAAAATATTCTTCCCGTTTTGTATAAATGCACTGACTGACATTATTAATACTGCACTGACTACATCTGTTTTCCCCAAAGGTTGGAAGGAAGCAATAATAACTCCCGTACCGAAGACGAAAAACGTCACCTCATATTTTTAATGACCTAAGACCCATAAGCATACTTCCGACTTTCTCCAAAATACTTGAAAAAATTATGGCTTTGCAAATAAACGAACACATTCAATCTTATCTCCATGACTTCTTCAAATACCAATCTGGATTTAGAAAAGAGCACAGTACAGTTACTGCGTTATTATCCATAGTGGACGATTTGAAAATTAACATAGATCGAGGTAATGCGAGTTTGTTGGCACTTCTGGACTGTAGTAAAGCATTTGATACTGTTGACCATGACCTTTTGTTATCAAAATTTCACAACATGGGATTTTCAAATTCAGCTGAGAAACTTGTTAAGAGCTACCTCATGGACAGAACCCAAAAAGTTAAAGTAGTCGTGAATAACAAAGATGTGGTATCATCGCCATTAGTTGTAAGTTGTGGGGTTCCCCAAGGCTCAATTCTTGGTCCATTGTTTTTTAATGTTTTTGTACAAAGTCTGCCGGCAGTTGTAAAAAAAATTAGTATTTATCAATATGCAGACGACATACAAGGCATTATAAAGCTTTCAAAGAACAATATTGGCACAGCCTGTGCCCATTTTAAAGAAGACCTTGACTCAATGGCTGAGTGGGCAAATACAAATGGACTTAACTTTAACCCTGTTAAATCTACAATTATCATGGTGAGAAACAAATATAATGCACACTTAATCAATGAAATCCCGCTTATAACAATGAATGATAAACCAATTCGTATCTCTGAGTTAGGAAAAAAACTAGGAATTATCTTTGACAGTGAACTCACATTTGATCAACATATCACAGCACAGTGTGCTAAGGCGTTTGGAATTTTACGATCATTGTATATGTTCAAATCAGTGTTAACAGAAAATATGAAGGTAAAGTTAGTCAGTGCTCTCATTTTCCCATTATTTGACTATGGAGATGTGGTGTATGTAGGTATTAAAACTTGTATTTCAGACAAAATTCAAAGAGCACAAAATGCAACTATGCGTTTTGCTTGTAACATTAGGAAATATGATCACATCAGCCCGGTATTTATTTAAGAAACATAACGTGCTAAAAATGAAACAACGTCAATTTCTTCATTATCTCTGCACTGTTGCCAGAGTTTTGCATACGCAACGTCCTACATACCTGTATAATAAACTCAAACATACAAATTCACATCATCACTATAACACCCGTCACAAAAATCTTGAAATCCCACTGAATCGATTGTCAAGTGCTGCCTCTTCTTTTTCAGTCCTTGCACCAAAATTATGGAATGAGTTACCGAATTCCGTCAAGCAGTATGTCAACAGTCCTCATTTGTTTAAGAAATATTGTAAACAACACATCCTTCAAAATAATTTGTTTGTTAAGTTGATTAAGGATTGTATACTTTATTATTATATAGTCCGATTTATATTTTAGTTCCTACATGTAGCAATACGTTGAGCACTGCTTTTAATTATTTTGTATTTCTAATGTGCACTTTATTAAACATGTCGATATTTATGTATGATACATGTATTAGTTGTGCTATGTAGGTAGGCCTATAATCAAATCTAAGAACTGAGTGAATTGTCTATAGTGACATGCATTTTTTACTCATATCAGTGTATTTTTGTGTTTGTTAATGAATCTGTTTACTTATCAATTTATTTTTAGTTAAAGTTTTAGGATCATTTGTTTTAAATGTATGTATTGTATTGTTCGTGCATAATACTTATTGTGTTAAATGTATAACATGTGCTAATTACGTAGCTATAAACACGGAAGCCGTAAAGTAGGGTTAGGTGGAAGAGCGAGCAATGTGCTCGAACCTCGCCGTTTTGTAAAATATTTGTGTGTTTTACAAATAAAGTCAATTATTATTATTATTATTATTATTATTATTATTATTATTATTATTATTATTATTATTATTATTATTATTATTATTATTATTATTATTATTATTTATTATTATTATATATTTAATTACCATTTTGCATGTGACTATTATTCTGCACGGTCTATGCGTACCGGCTTTAATGCTGTTTACTGCTACAAGTTAGCAACTTCCACTAAGCCATTCTTTAATAATAAATAATAATAAGTAGGTGAGAGAGTATCCTTCGAAGTGTTTATGTTAATAACTGCATAGCCTTAACTACATGTTGTCACAGTGAAATCAAAACAATATGGATTTTCCAGTAACACTAGATCAATATTGGGGTTCATATACGGTGGTTTGTTCCAGTATTCTATGAAATCACAGAGTACTTGGTATATAATACACAGGTCGACCTTGTACGTGCGACTTGCCCTATAGTTATCTACCGGGGTTTCAGACACCTTGCTGAGGGTTGGTTGTCCTTCTTCGTAAATCAGCTTTGATAAACAAAATAAATAAGTTACATGTACAGTGCTGTATTGACTATTGAAGACACGCTATATCACTCGATATGTTCGTTCCTATAGCAACTCAGTGTTTGCGAACAACATTCCATTCAGTGTAGGTCAAACAACTTTGGAAGAAGGACGACGTTGTTTCTCAGGAGAACATTAACATTCATAATGAGCGTCACAGTAACAGTAGAAGATCCCGAGTTAATGGATGAAGGAAGTGGTGGGTTCGAGGCCTTGGATATCTGTAGGAAGTGGCTGTACTGGACTGGTGAGTATGCTGTTACAGCAAGGTTGAAGGTGGGAAAACCAGAAAAGCATGAATTATAACTACGTTCTTCAGATAGTACATAAATATAAAATTTTGTTTTCTTATAGTGATTTAAAACCTTTAGCTAAACAGCTACCATTACCATAGCAGCCAATTGCTTATGGCCCAATGCACTAAAAACTGTTTCTATAGGTGCCTCACGCTATCTATGGACTTGCTTACTAGGGGAAACTGCACTCAGGTATACCCCCACTATCGGACCTCGACCGGACGGACAAAGGGAGGGCAAGCGATCGAGATGAATAGAAAATTGAGAGCGTGGCTAGAATACAAAATTCACCTGTCATTGTTTAATATCACTAGTGCCTAAAATATAAAATAGAGATTAATGGTTACTTTTGCCTACGAAATCGAACTCAATTTGGCAAAAACGACTCGAATTGTCTTTTTAATTTTAATTTTGAACCAAAATGAAGCTATTTTCCGTACTTATGAACTACTTATAACTACTTATGAATATAGAGTACAAGCTACGTGACGTCCAGGAGAGAACCAAACAAGCACAATAAACGTTGCACCCTAAGTATACCATGTTTTCGATGTGTAATAAAAATGGCAATAATCAAAATAATAAGCCTACAATAAATAATATTCAAATTTTACTTCACTGTAGTTCATTGTTGTGTCTGCATTTATGTAATTAGATTTATTTAGTTATCCTCCTTCGTAAATCGGTTTTTAACTGAATCATATAGAAGTTAAATAAGCTTAGGTAAATGAATATGATAACACAGGTTGAAGAGTGCGTGTTAAACAATTATTTAACAACAATATTTCTGAGAAGCTAATAGTAATTGGATGAGCGTAGCGAGCGTAGCGAGCGAAGCGAAGATTCCATTTCACTACACTGGAGAAAAAAATCCGGAATGTTTTTTTTTTTTTTCTTTCTTTCTTTCTTTCTTTCTTTCTGTATTTTTGTCTGTTTGTCCACACGATTCCGGCTAAACCGATACTCCGATTGCGATGAAATTTTATGGAGGCCTTCGAAATCTCTGAACTTAGAACTGCCACGTTTTTGAGCGCAATCGGGAAATTTTTTCTCGTAAAAAACGCAATTTTACGATTTTTTTCGATTTTTAACAAAATTCTTCGATTCATAACACCTACATGCTTTCCATTGTATAATTTTTCACAGAACCTTAATTTTATGAATTGATATATTCGGGTGAAATTTGAGCGTTATCGAAAGATAAATTTCTTTAAAAAATCGCAATTTTACGACTTTTTTCGATTTTTTAAATTTCTTTGGCTTATAGCACCTACATGCTTTATCCGATCGTAATGATTTTTTCACAGAACCTTAATTTTATGAATTAATATATTCGTGTGAAATTTGAGCACAATCGAATAATTATTTCTAATGAAAATCGAAATTTTACGATTTTTTCTTTTTTTAAATTACGATTAATTAAAAAAATTAAAAATAAAAGTTTATTTTTTATTTAATTTAAATTAATTTAAAAAAATCTTCAACTAATTAATGATTTTTTCACAGTACAACAGAAAATTGGCCTAACACTTGGCAACTCAATGCACCAATTACGCTCATCCAACAACGCGGCGGGACTTGAGCGTTTTCCTAGTTATTTATATTTATATATTTCCTTCTTCTAACCCACACTTAATTAACCTGCACTGGACCTGAAAAGCAGGAAGGGTTCTACGTTGTAGAACACAAAAATGTCGAATCTTGACACCAATTGGATTACCAATACTCTTCATCTGCTTAGATATTTTACTCATTTTGTCGGAAAAGCTAAATAAAGTTTATCTACACATTTTTACATGGTGAGCGGGTTTCAACCCCTAGTTACGGCTATGTTTATCTTACTTTTCTTTCCCAAATTAAATTATAAATCGATGCTAACGTATGGCAATATTTTGCACCCTCACAAGAACAGATCTCTGCAATCCGTTTTATTGATTGGATGAGCGTAGCGAGCGAAGCGAAGATTCCATTTCACTACACTGGAGAAAAAAATCCGGAATGTTTTTTTTTTTTTTTTTTCTGTATTTTTGTCTGTTTGTCCACACGATTCCGGCTAAACCGATAATCCGATTGCGATGAAATTTTATGGAGACCTTCGAAATCTCTGAACTTAGAACTGCCAAGTTTTTGAGCGCAATCGGAAAAAATTTTCTCATGAAAATCGCAATTTTACGATTTTTTTCGATTTTTTAAAAATTTCTTCGACTTATAACACCTACATGCTTTATTCGATTTTAATGATTTTTGCACAGAACCTTTATTTTATGAATTAAGATACTCGTGTGAAATTTGAGCGCAATTGAAAAAATATTTATCATAAAAATCGAAATTTTACAGGTTTTTTCTTTTTTTAAACAATTCTTTGACTTATAACACCTACATGTTTTATCCGATTGTAATGATTTTTTCACAGAACCCTTATTTTATGAATTAATAGATAAGTGTTAAATTTGAGCGCAATCGAGAAGTTATTTCTTATAAAAATCGCAATTTTACGCTTTTTTTCTTTTTTTTAACAATTTCAATTAATTTTTAAAAAATTAAAAAATTAAAGTAAATTTTTAATTTAATTTAATTTAATTTAAAAAATTTCAATTATGTAATGATTTTGCCACAGAACAACAAAAAATTCGCATAACACATGGCTGCTCAATGCACCAATTACGCTCATCCAACAACGCGGCGGGACTTAAGCGTTTTCCTAGTTATAGGCCATTTTAAGTACACATCGATTGCCGGGTACTAAAGCCAAATTTAGGCTAAAAATTTAAATTAAAAGACAATTTGATCGTATTGACCAATTTGTGTACAATTACATATGTAAAAGTGGCAATTAATCTCATATTATTTTATTTTAGGAACTAGCGATAATAAACAATGACAAGTGAATTATGTATTGAAGCCACCTTCTCAAGTTCTCTATTCATCTCGATCGCTTGCCCTCCCTTTTGTCCGCCCGGTCGAGGTCCGATGGTGGGGGTATACCTGAGTGTAGTTTCCCCTACTAAGCAAGTCCATAGATAGCGTGAGGCACCTATATGTTCTCTGGTTATGGTTTATAATCATAGGTGTCTGGTAAAAGATGGATACATCTTGATTTCAATAGTTTAGCCTTCGGCTAACAAACCTACTTATATGAACCTCGTCTTCTTGTTGGTCTGTTGGAGTGTTGTTAGGAACTTAAAAAAAAGAACGCGTTCCATTTTTAGTTAGAGGAACTTCCAACACAAAAGTTAAAAATTTGGCGGAACTTTTAATAGCGTTTTAGAAGTTCCTTTCGCTCTTAAAGATGACAAAACACATCATTCCTCTACATTTGAAAACAGATTTAGCTGATACAGATATGAAAATCAGTGATTAGAAAACAGTAGCATATCATTTTTTTTAGGAGGCAATTACCTCGATTCATGAACCTGTCATATTTGCTCACGACAAAGTGGATTGAAAATTGGGACCAAAATCCTATGTACCATAATTTATACTAGGAAAACGCTTAAGTCCCGCCGCGTTGTTGGATGAGCGTATATGGTGCATTGAGATGCCATGTGTTACGCGGATTTTCTGTTGTTCTGTGAAAAAATCATTACTAAGTCGAAGATTTTTTTAATTAAATTAAATTATATAAAAAATTAACTGAATTTTTATAATTAAATTAAATAAAATTAAAAATTAACTTAATTGTTTTAATTAATCGTAATTTTTTAAAAAGAAAAAAATCGTAAAATTGCAATTTGCATAAGAAATAATTATTCGATTGCGCTCAAATTTAACACGAATATATTAATTCATGAAATTAAGGTTCTGTAAAAAAATCATTACAATAGGATAAAGCAAGTAGGTGTTATAAGTCAAAGAATTGTTTTTTAAAAAGAAAAAAAACATAAAATTTTGATTTTCACGAGAAATAATTTTTCGATTACGCTCAAATTTCACACGAATATCTTAATTCATAAAATTAAGGTTCTGTGAAAAAATCATTACAATCGGATAAAGCATGTAGGTGTTATAAGTCGAAGAAATTTTTTAAAAATCGAAAAAAATCGTAAAATTGCGTTTTTTATGTGAAAAAATTTCTCGATTGCGCTCAAAAACGTGGCAGTTCTAAGTTCAGAGATTTCGAAGGTCTCCATAAAATTTCATTGCAATCGGAGTATCGGTTTAGCCGGAATCGTGTTAACAAACACACAAAAATACAGAAAGAAAGAAAGAAAAAAGAAAAAAAAACATTCCGGATTTTTTTCTCCAGTGTAGTGAAATGGAATCTTCGCTTCGCTCGCTACGCTCGCTACGCTCATCCAATGATAAAAGAACTATTAAACATAACTTTTATTATTTCAAAAACTTTAACATTCTTTTTTGTGTGAAGGAACTGCAACTTTTTAAAAGTTCGATGACACACGATGACACTGAGCCCGACCGTAAGTTCTACCTGAAGTTCTTCAGTCCGTGGTTGGCTCACCTGCTCATATGAACCTTATCTTCTTACAGGTATGTTGGACGATGACACCGAGCCCGACCTTAAGCTCTACCTGAAGTACTTCAGCCCTTGGTTGGCTCACCTGCTCATATGAAGCTTATCTTCTTGCAGGTCTGTGGGACGATGACACCGAGCCCAAACTTAAGTTCTACCTGAAGTACTTCAGTCCTTGGTTGGCTCAACTACTCGTAAAGTATCCATCTCTTCGCCTTGCTCTACGATTAGTACGCAATGTATATCCTTACATTGTAATAATACCTCTTGCTGTACAGGTATTTGTCCTGCTACCAGTAGCAATTTACTTGAACAGGGGCTCCACTTTAGACGTTACTGCAATTATTTGCATGTTGGTGGTGATGGGTCTCGACCTAACAGGAGCATCTATCGTTTTCTTTCAAAAGAAATGGTTTCGACAAGCTCTTGATGAAGTGGAGGAAATGTTAAAACGTGATCAACTGGATAATGAAGACCAACGTGCGATATTTGACAGAACTAGGATGTTTTGTAATAAACTTGTAAAATTTTTGATATTTTTTCTAAACGTCATTGGACCTGGATCCCACGTATATAATTATTGTTTCATTCTACTGCCAGAACGAAAATTTATTTTCAGGTAACATAATAATATTGAGTGTCGTGTAATCCCTCTTTTGTGTATATTTCACCTTCCAGTTCAAAACAATGATTTTTTCAGGGCGTGGTTTCCATGGGATACGACATCTTCGCCAGGGTTTGAGATCGCACTGTTCATGCAACTGATTCAATCACTGTCTATCTCATTTCTTCTTGGACAAATCATTTCCATATTAGTACTTTTGTCAGTCTTGCCAATTTCTAACTTCACTATTCTAAACAACAAACTTGAGAACATTAAATTTACTTCAATAAATAGAATTAAAGAAAGAACCTTGATGGGGTCAGCAACCTCAACTGAACTCGATCTGAACGTTGACAATGGCAGGAACGTACAAGCTGTAACATTTGACATTGCATTGCAAGTTAATTTACTCCAAGAAGGAACGTCTATGCTCGATGTAGATAGGGCAGATATTCACCAAATCGTGAGCCCATCATACGAAGACTACCATCTGCCTGGGGCTGTAATGGATGATTCGTCGTTGTCAGAAGGTGCATTGCCAGCTACTTGTCTTAAAGTCAGACGAACTGTTCTTGATGCAAGGAAGACAGATATTCAGCCTGTATTAAGCCCAAACTATGAAGCATGTGGAGGAGTTGGCGTTATAAGGAACGACATACTCTCATTGGTGGATAACGAAATGCCTCTCTCCGCTAACCTAGAAATAGAAGAAACAGCCGAAGAGAAAGCTGTGAATAATGAAACTGTAAATAATCTTCAAGGAATTTCTTACAAAGAACTGAATAAGGAAATGCAAAACGTCTTTGCAGAAGTAATCCTCCATCATGTGAAATTGATAAGGTATACTTTTAAAAAATTAGCATATTTTTGCGATAGTAATATTTAAATACAAAATTATAGATGTTTTTGACTTGTTTCAGATCTGCAAACGAATGGGGGTCGTTATTTAACGTGTTTTTCGTTACAATGTTTCTGTCATGTTCAGTTGATTTGGGGATTACCGCTATGATGTTTATAGAGGTAGGTTGAATGTTAGGGGCATTTTACTCTATGCAACATTGGCAGACGAGAAACCACCAAATTATTGCCTCAACTGACACACACAGTAACTCGTACGGTATGTTTATTGTAAAGATGTGTCTAGGACTCATCTTAAAACGTTTGTATTTTGACTCCATTATCTATTTTCCGGCCGCAATGCATACAAACAAAAATGATGTTAGACAATATTTTCCGACAGCAGCATTCAAGCTTTAAGTCAAGTCAAGCGTCATTTGAGTGAACATGGTATTTGTTAGCTACTAGTTGGATGAGCGTAGCGAGCGAAGTGAAGATTCTATTCTACTACACTGAAGAAAAAAATCCGGAATGTTTTTTTTGTAGTTTTGTCTGTTTGTCAACACGATTCCGGCTAAACCGATAATTTAATTGCGATGAAATTTCCTGGAGAACTTTTAATCTCTGAACTTAGAACTGCCACGATTTTGAGCGCAATCGAAAAATTATTTCTCACTAAAATTGCAATTTAACGACTTTTTTCGATTTTAAAAATATTTTTTGACTTTAAACACCCACATTCTTTATCCAATTGTAATGATTTTTTTACAGTACCTTAATTTTATAAATTTATATATTCGTGTGAAATTTGAACGCAATCGAAAAATTATTTCTCAAAAAATTCGCAAATTTACGATTTTTTCGATATCAGAAAAAATGTATTCGACTACACCTACATACTTTATCCGATTGTTATGATTTTTTCCACAGAACCTTAATTTTATGAGTAAATATATTCGTGTGAAATTTGCGAAATCGAAAAATTATTTCTCATGAACACATGACAGCTCAATGCACCAATTACGCTCATCAAACTACGCGCCTGAAAAAGCATTTGCGAAGCATCGGCACTCGCTCAACATGCAAAACATGAACACACCGGATTGACTTCAATAGAACCCGAACACTAGATAAAGTCCAACACCTTGCGACTCGTACTAGGAAAACGCTTAAGTCCCGCCGCGTTGTTGGATGAGCGTAATTGGTGCATTGACCTGCCATGTGTTATGCAGATTTTCTGTTGTTTTGTGAAAAAATTATTACTAAGTCGATTTTTTTTAAATTAAATTAAATTAAATAAAAAATTAACTTTATTCTTTTATTTTTTCTTAATCGTAATTAAAAAAAAGAAAAAAATCGTAAAATTGCTATTTTCATAACAAATAATTATTCGATTGCGCTCAAATTTTACACGAATATAATAATTCATAAAATTAAGGTTCTGTAAAAAAATCATTACAATAGGATAAAGCATGTAGGTGTTATAAGTGAAAGAATTGTTAAAAAAAAGAAAAAACCCGTAAAATTTCGATTTTCATGAGAAATAATTTTTCGATTGTTCTCAAATTTCACACGAATATCTTAATTCATAAAATTAAGGTTCTGTAAAAAAATCATTAAAATCAGATTAAGCATGTAGGTGTTATAAGTCGAAGAAATTTTTTAAAAATCGAAAAAAATCGTAAATTTGCGATTTTCATTAGAAATAATTTTTCGATTGCGCTCAAAAACGTGGCAGTTCTAAGTTCAGAGATTTCGAAGGTCTCCATAAAATTTAATCGCAATCGGAGTATCGGTTTAGCCGGAATCGTGTGGACAAACAGACAAAAATACAGGAAAAAAAAAAAAAAAAAAACATTCCGGATTTTTTTCTCCAGTGTAGTGAAATAGAATCTTCGCTTCGCTCGCTACGCTCATCCAATTATTCGAGAGGCAATCGAAATTGAAAAACATCCAGGAAGTATAAATAAACGAGATGACGGGAAACGACTGCCAGCTGGTTGGAAACCTCTTTTAGAGTATTGCCATTTTACTCCACCTTTTTACCGATTAGTACGGATAGTACAACACAAAATGTTAGTGATATACCAATAACTAGTAATGTTGGCCCTATAACTAGGAGCCAGAGAAGAGTTCTTGTAGACTTTAACGGTACGCCTATTACTAACAACGCTAATTTAGAGGCCGTTTGCACTGGTCCAACTACTAGAAGCCATACATCAAAGTCAAGGTTGAATAACCAGTAATAGTTCCTATTTTGATTACATTGTTTTAACTGTTAAGCGCATGTTTTTGTTACACCTTGGAAAATAGATTGTTTTGGTTTTCTTCTGTTATTAGTTTTGTTTTCAAAATTTATTGACTTGATAAAGTGTTGCTGTAATTAGCACGAAACGATGTCGAAATAAATTACCACTATACACGGATAACCGAAAGCTATAATGAACACTTATATCAACCGTGAAAGCCTTCATTATATATCATATCATTATATATATATATATAAAAACAAGGATCTTGGGTAAAACCGCGTCGAAAATAAGATGAACCAGGGCAGAACCTGGGCGTCCACCGACGTTTCGTCTGTACTACGTCAGACATTTTCAAGGTTGACTGTGACTCTACGGAGGTTGGAGTCACAGTGGTTGGCAAGCCTTGGTGCATCTTATTTTCGACGCGGTTTTACCCAAGATCCTTGTTTTTATCCTATGACGGGCCGCGAAAACCTACGACAATCCATATATATATATATATATATATATGTTAAGTTATACTTTACGGAAATAATCACGCTTTATTGGATGTTTAAAACAAATATTTAATTAAAACTTCAACGTTTCAGAAGACTAGGCTTCCATTTTCAAGAAGAGTTGGTATAAAACAATAAAAACAAAACATCAGCAACACAATAAAAATATAAACAAACTTAACCGCCTTACAAAGGCAAACCAAATAGTAAGTACAAAAGCAAATCAGGTGCAGTGAAAACTTTTTAACCACGTAAAGTATAACTTAACATAAACCATGAATCAAGAAAGCCTACAACAGAACATATATATATATAATTTCTGAGGTTTTCGTGGTTATTTGTATGTGTTATGTTTTTCTAAACTCTTTCCACGTGTTATAATATTCCTGTTAGTTAACTTCTTTGCATTGACTTGTTTATTAAGTTTGTTTAATGTTATTATTGTTTTTGTTTTCGTTCCCTCTTGAAGTGTTTTTGTATTTTGGTTTGATACTAGAGTGTCTTTACTGTCTTCGACAAAGATTGGTGAAATCCAATCAAAACATCAGATTAAATAAACAAAATACGTGGTAAACCGAAAGAAGGAAATTTAATTATTTAAAGATGATAACATATATATATATATATATATATATATTTCATAGAAGTTGTCGTAAAAGTTTGCCCCGACTGGGGTTCGAACCCAGAACCTCCGGCTTACATACATGCATACATACATACATACATACATACATACATACATACATACATACATACATACATAACTATACATACATACATACATACATACATACATACATACATACATACATACATACATACATACATACATACATACATACACATACTACATACATACATCATACACTACATACTACATACCATACATACATAACACATACATACATACCATACATACATACATACATCTACATACATACATACATATACATACTACATACATACTACATACATACATACATACTTACATACATACATACATACAATACATACAATACAGCCGGAGGTTCTGGGTTCGAACCCCAGTCGGGGCAAACTTTTACGACAACTGCTATGAATCAATAACTATGTCCTTAAAGCGCTTAAAAAAGAAAAAAAAGAAGAAAAAACATACATATATATTAATTTTATATACCCTTTATATAATTCATCATTTACTTCATTTACTATGAGAAGTGGAAGTGTGGAAGAAGTCGTAGACTTTAAATACGAATTTATTTATTTTATTTCTTTAAGTAACATTCCACATTAAGGGTTCATGTAGAAAAAATAAATGAATACTACTTAATGGTAAATTGGACAAAAGTAATGCTAAATATTATAAAATAAAATAATTAAAAACGTTACTCAAAAAAAAAGAATTAAATACTAATGCTACAGTAAGAATTTTTTTTAAATGCTAGGTTATATTTATAAAAAAATATATTTCAAATATAAGTTTGTTTATTAACATATACGTCGTGATGCCAACCATGATTGAAAGAACACATTTAATTGCTAAAATTGTATTTTTTTCAACAGAACTACACAATTACCGTTGAAAAATTAACAGGTTTAATCAACACCTGTTTAATATTGGCAGTTTACGTGGTATTAAACGACTTAGCAGAACGGCTCTCTGAACAGGTAGGTAAAGCTACGCTCATATAGACTTACCGTAACGTATCATGACCTGGGCTCGAAGGCAAGTGTCCTGGGATGGATGTATCCCCACATCCCTACAGCCAAAATATGCTACTATTCATTATTTGATTAATATATAAACTATGGAATTGAATTTTGGGGAATATCGACCCACAAAGTTTGTATTAAACAAAAAAGCAATAAGAACTATTTGTTCTCTTAATCCCACAGAACACCCTGTTTATACTCCATAATATCCTTACAATTTCATGTTTATACTTTCTTAAATCAATATTAGTTGTAAAAAAATATATACATACCTGCTCAGTAAATGCAAATGTCCATGATCATGACACACGTAAAAAAATCACCTACAGCTTAACTCATATCACACTAAACTTGGCCAAATAAACTCAGACTACTTACATAAAATCTTTCGGACTCCATTAAAAACATTTCAAGCTATGACCGTTTCAAACATAAATTAAAACAAACTTTTCAAAAAGCCTACTATTGTCTTAATGATACACTCACAGAAATTCATGTTATTACTTGATATTATTGATCGACTGTTTAATGAAATGAAACTTATTATTTTTCAATAATTATTATTTACATTTCATTACATATTATATGTTTCTAAATAATGATTATTTCTCATTATCTTATTATTTATATTTGCAAAAGGACACATACTAAAAATTGTGTTGCAATATGAAATGTACAATTTGTCCTAATAAAATTGAAATTGTAATTGACATATTATGTGGTCAACCCCTGGGTGGCGCAGCCTTGAAGGGGATAGCTTGGAGCCTACAGATGGGTGGATGGCAAGACTGCAGTCTGTTGCGAGCTGCCTTCAGGTTCCGACCTGTTGTGCTTCCAAAGTCTTCGTTAATTGTATTCGTGAGTGGATAGTGATTAAACGTAGTATTCTTCAAATAAATAAAATCATATTATCTCCGGATAATAGATTTGTTATTTAATTCAACCCTTCTTAATCCCCGACTGGCGTGTGAGAAGCTACACTTCTGAGATTGAATTCTGTTGATTGAGATGAGGTTTCTTCCGCGAAAGATTGATTACTCCCTGATTTGCTGTTCCTGATTTTTGGCAAACCTCATATTCGTTTGAGTGGGATCGTCTAATAAATCAGTTTTTTTCTTTTCGTTTTTCTTTTTTAATGTTTTTTTTTTCTTATTTTTTCTTTCTTTCTTTTTTTTCCTTTCATTTTTTATTTTTTCTTTTCTTTTCTTTTTCTTTTCTTTTTTCTTTTCTTTTCATTCCCCACCCCCTTTTTTTATATATATTATTCGATTCATTCATAAATTGCATTTTATATCCAAATATTTGTTATCAAATTTGTTGAGTATTTAATGCATTGTTGTAATATTACTATTTCAAAGTTCATTGTTGTGTCTGCATCTATGTAATTAGATTTATTTAGTTGTCCTCCTTTGTAAATCAGTTTTTATAACTGAATAGGATAGACGTTAAATTACCTTGCCAGTTCTGAGCCGAACGTTTTTCGGAGGTCGCCGCCGGTACGACGGTCGCCGGACGCGGACGAGTCGCGTGCGCCGCCCGCGGACGGACGGCGCGCGGTCGCCGCGCCGCGAGTAAATAAAATAAATAAATAAATAAATATGAAATAAATAAATAAATATAATAAATAAATAAATAAATAAATAAATAAACGGATAAGTCCAACATCTATGAATTTATGAACGAACTTTTATTTATGCATTTATTTATTATTAAAATTCTAATACAGGACTTTAGTACATTTTACAAAGACCCTAACTACATCTAAATAAATTACAAAGTGATTATGACATGGCGAATTAAACACATGAAAGAAGGAGATGGGTTATGACCAGTGTTAACAAATATATAAAATATAAATAATAATAAATATAATGATGGCATTGGAAATGCATGTCAAATATCAACATATGGCCTCAAAGCTGTAAAACCATTATTAAATTGGTAAAATTCATAGATAATAATAAAAAAAATATCAAAACTTGATTGTCTGCCAGGGACATGGGACGTACACACTACACAGCCAGCGTTCACAGCCATCATTATGCAATGATGGACGTCACTTCTTCCTTGCAACTTTTTCATCTCCTTTGTTCTTGAACTTTTTGTTTGTTTTATTCTATAGCTTTTAAAAATGTTGAAAATATCAAAAGTCAAAACAAGGAATTCAAAATATTACTAGAAAACTTTAATAAAAACTGTAGATATCGATACCATTTGTAGTTCAAATCAGCATTATGTACATGTTGGAGACAATAATCACGATAAAATTGCTTTATACAATATGATCAAATCACACTTTATGAAAGAGCTCCAAAATGAAGAGTGTGGAAATATCTCTTGCAGTGTTGTGCCAGATAACCAAAACTATTATCTAGATAGAGATAAAATAATCTTCCTATACAATTATCGAGGTACAGATAATAGAAAATGCAAATGAATTGTATTTAGAAATATCATATTATATTGTTTATATACTGGCAAAGTATCTAGATGATAGATATAGATAATTTTACAAAAAATTTAGGCGTAAGCCCAATACAATTTACAACCAGTTCAGTTTCAGGGTCCTAGGTCATTGTTTAAATTATAGGCTATAGTGTTTATATTCTTACATTTTTGCGTATTGGGTTGGAACATAGCAACCCATTTTATTAGAATAGGGTAGGTCTACATGCTTGGCTGAAAAGGCATGTTTTTACCTACAAACACACAATGGTAAATTACATAACTCAATTTGCAAACAATAATTTGTTAACGTTGCATTATTTTGAGGCCTAGACTATTTAAACAAAGTATAGTTTCACATAAATGTTTTGATGTTTTTTTTAAATGAGCCTTTTAAAAGCTAAGTTCCTGTTAAACTTACAAAAAGTTCGTGTTGTTAGCTTGTATAGGACTAATTTATAAAAGTTCATCTAAAATAATACACACTAGGCCTAAGTTCGTACAAAGTTCTTTCAAAAGTTATTATAAAATAAAGGAACTTTTTTCCTGACCAAGTTCTTTGAGTGTCAGGTTGAACGAAATTAGCATTGTTAGTCACTCTAATTTTTTTGTATATGTTATCTATTATTTAGTTAGATTCAGTTAATAGATAATTAAGCGAGCGAAGCGAGCGTTTCCATATGACTCTGCCGGAAAAATTAGTCACTGTTTTTTTTTTTTTTTTTGTTTGTTTGTTTGTTTGTTTGTTTGTTTGTTGTTTTTTTTTTGTTTGTATGTCTCGCGATAACGTTCGAACGGAGGCTCGGATCGAGTTGAAATTTTTACCATCCGCAAGCTTCGTACTAGATTGAATGCCATTAGTTTTGTGGCAAAATCGGCCAAAAAGTTAAAAAGTTACATTAAAGTTAATCGAAAGTTTTTTTTCAAACTTAACGGCGTCAAAATCTGAGGTGGCCAAATCATTTAGAATGTCCGTCCGGTCACGAATATGTTAATTTTATTTTGATCCGACAAGTAGTGTAGATGGAAATTACATTATAACAAAGTACCGTTACCATGGCAACGGAAAGTCGCGCAGCTTTTTTGGCTCATGATAGCGGTCGAACGGAGGTTCGGATCGAGTTGAAATTTTGACCATCCGCAAACTTCGATCTGGATTGAATGCCATTAGTTTTGTGGCAAAATCGTTCAAAAAGTTATAAAGTTACATTAAAGTTAAGCGAAAGTTTTTTTTTTCAAACTAAACTGCGACAAAATCTGAGGTGGCCAAATTATTTAGAATGTCCGTCCGGTCACGAATATGTTAATTTTATTTTGATCCGATAAGTAGTGTAGATGGAAATTACATAATAACAAAAGTATGTTACCATGGCAACGAAAATTCGCACTATGCACTGCCACCTAGAAGTAATCAAAATACTATCGAGGAAGCAGTGTATTATTTGTAACCAAAGAGTTTAAATAGTTTTCCCAAGGAAATGATGTCAAGGTCTTCTAGATGGCGGTGAATTTTATCAACAAAGTAAAGGTTAACCCACGGGTTTACCCAAATACCTTGGTAATAATAAATAATATTGGAAACATGGCCCAGTGGACAGCAAACGTCGCAAATTTTAAAATTTTTAAAAATGTGCAATGTGGGGCACGTGCTCGCTTATCAACGCGTCCAACTGAGCGTTTCCTAGTAATAATAATCAAAACTCATTCCCAACAACGTCAGGTTGAGTGGTGTTCTTCACACCGATATCGAGGGCACGAAACTATTTTTGCCGAGATTGCCGGGCTCAGCGTTTCTTCATCATCAACATCTTCATCTTCATCTTCATCCTGCATCTGCTTCTCGACCAATTTTCCAACCTTTTTTTTCTGTCCTCCCAAAGCTTCAATTCCGTTACCTGGTTCCACGATTCACCTCGCTCTACAACGTCTCCTTTGATGTCTTCCCCATCTTTCTCTCGATATTCCTACTTTTCTTATATCCTCCTCCTCTGCTCCAAAGTCTCGTCTTGGGATCCTATCCATTTCCATCCTCTTCATATGACCAAACCATCTTAAACGTTCCATTTCTAATTAAGCGAGCGAAGCTAGCGTTTCCATTTGACTCTGCCGGAAAAATTAGTCACTGTATTTTTTTATTTTTTTTTTGTATGTCTCGCCATGACGTTCGAACGGAGGCTCGGATCGAGTTGAAATTTTGACCATCCGCAAGCTTCGTTCTCGATTGAATGCCATTAGTTTTGTGGCAAAATCGTTCAAAAAGTTAAAAAGTTACATTAAAGTTAATCGAAAGTTTTTTTTTCAAACTAAACGGCGACAAAATCTGAGATAGCCAAATCATTTAGAATGTCCGTCCGGTCACGAATATGTTAATTTTATTTTGATCCGATAAGTAGTGTAGATGGAAATAACATTATAACAAAAGTAACGTTGCCATGGCAACGAAAAGTCGCGCGAAGTTTCTAATGCACTGCCACCTAGAAGTAATCAAAATACTTTCGAGGAAGCAGTCTATTATTTGTCAACAAAGAGTTTAAATAGTTTTCCCAAGGAGTCAAGGCCCTCTAGATGGCGGTGGATTTTATCCACAAAGTAAAGGGTTACACACGGGTTTACCCAAATACTTGGCAATAATAAATAATATTGGAAACATGGCCCTATGGACAGAAAACGTCGCAAATTTAAAAATTTAAAAAAATGTGCAATGTGGGTCTAGCTAAAGCACGTGCTCGCTTATCAACGCGTCCAACTGAACGTTTCCTTGTTTAAACCTCAATTTCTCCAGACCTAATTCCTTTCTTCGCGCTTCTAATCCTGTCCAGTTTTGTAACCCCCTTGATACTCTTTAAAATCTTCATCTCTGCTGCTTTCAACTGACTCTCTTCCTTTGCTCCAACTGGCCAGGTTACTGCACCATACGTAAAAGATAACAAGAAATATTATCTAAGATAAGATAAAAGATAATTTGAGATCCTGTCCTGTTATCTAGATAAGTTAATAGATGATGCAATTATCTAGATGATTATCTAGATAACGGTAGAACACTGTGAACTCATAAGTGTATTTTGCTCTATGTTTGGTTCTTACTTCGAGTTCTCACCTTGAGTAATCAAAACAACATTAAACAAACAACATTAGTAATCTCGTTAAATGTTTAAACCATGAGAATGCTGCATTCACTTGGCAAGTAATATTTTAAAAAAATCTTATTTATGGTAAACAACGCTAGATTGTAAATTAATTGGAAATAAATATGTATTTTTATTATTTATAGAATATACATTACATAAACTAGGTCAAAACCGAAGATCGGTGCTAGAAGGGAGCTAAATGCGGTAATGCTACATTATCAATGTCCCATTAATAAACAATTATAATAATTAATGTAACGTCAAACTATATTTGTTATATAAATTCACGTTTGGTAGCACGACGCAGTCTGTGAGTCCATGTACAACAGCGACTGGACTGGAGCCTCGCCGAGCTTCAAGAAGTCCATGCTGGTCGTCATGAGTCGAGCCAACGTCCCCCTGGAGATCAAACCCACGGGGCTGGACCCTCTGTCTAGGAAGAACTTTGCCCAGGTGAGCAGAAGTGGTACTAGTCGTAGTGTCTTTGAGTCCATTAAGATTTTTTACAAAAACAGCTTAAATCTTTCTTCAACTTATCAGTTTTGAAGTAGCCACCAACATGGTTGGCGAAACGTCGAGTCGAGCAGTGCCTCAACATCAATGTAACACAACAATCAAAGATCCCTCATAACTCATTTAATATTTGTACCGGTTGTTAAAATCCTACACCATTGTACTAAAACGTTAACGTACAATTGTTATTTTTACATATTTGGATAAGAAACAAAACAAGCGATTAGCAATGCCCCCCACCAAAAAAAAAAAAAAAAAAAAAAAAAATGTCATCCTTGGCTGGCTCTTTGCAGAACGCCTTTCAAATATTAATTCTTTTTTTAGGTGATGAATATTGCTTACAAAATGTTCAACAGCCTGAAGCCGATGATGAAGTGAATAAGGCCCGAATTCATAGTCGTCCCTTTGGGTTCCCCTTAGCTAGGGGACCCCTTGGACTGTCAAATCAAGTTTGTTTACTTTTCTTTGGTAGCATGGACTTTCCGCCTGCTGAATGCTTGTATTCCTTGTTATTTTGTTGATTTTGAAAGCGGTGATTAGAATAATTTAGCAGTCATTTGTTTCACTTTTCATTGGCAATTTCACAAATATTCTTTTATCACGAAGGCTAGGCATAGCCTTGAATGTTTAGCCCTTATTTAATCAATGCGGCTACCCTAGGCCGAGGCCTATGTTATAGGCATTTATTCAGAATAAATAGACAAAATAGATTATTGTTGTTCGTTGCCTAGTTGCCTAGTTGCTAGGTCTAAACATAACCTAACATTTTACTGGCAATTTGTCTTTTTCCACAATTATAGTATGATATAGATGGGCCTTGGTATTTGTACATGATAATTATCCAATATACCATACAAAAATTCAATAAAGAACGCGGAAATGTATGAAATCAGTATATATTTGCAAAATAATCGTGCTTGGGCCTACCAAGGTCCAACTGCAATGAAAAATGGCTGCCATGACCTACTTGTCGCCAAAATGAAGCCCCAAAACTGGAAAAAACACTCGATTTCGATCGGTCATTTCCACCATAATAATTACATTTACTGCATTGAAATGTTAATCAGCATTTACTGTATTGTATTTTAATTGAAATAAATGCATCCCAGAAGCACACAGACATTTTAATTACATGCAAAGGTTATAAATTCAAACCCAATGCGCAGGAGAACGGCTACGCTCCCTATGGGTGCCCTTTGGGAGTCCTTCGGGAGCCCATCGGGAGGCTCGAATTTTATGTGAGGTACAAGCCTCCCCTAGGGGTTCGCTTCCTTCAGTGAGGGCATTGAGCTCAAAATCTTGGCAGAATAGTGAAAAATGTCTTAAGAATTTCTTCATTTCGTGGACATATAGGAAACTTTCATTGAAATGCCATTCTCAAAATGTCTGGCTTTAACTTTGGGCGACAGGTCTGTTCAAAGATGGGGAAAATAGATTATTTCTCAGATTAGCGGAAAAAAACTGCGAAATATACCGGTTAACCATATTTTTGTATTTACCGGTATACCGGTTTATACCAAATTTTTTTTTTTGGGAGGGTCTGTTTATTTGGATTAAGGACGCGTCCACCTTTAAATACTAATTATAGAAGTGCAAAAATGGTTTTCAAGTTTGAAAATTCGCGCCTTAAAAAATTAAAATACTTGATTTTTAGTAATTTATTAAAAAATCAATTTGATAATGCACAAGAAAGGAGTTTTAAAATTATCGGTATCACAAATTCCAGGACCATGATTAATTTAAAAAAAAAAACAAGCACATGAGAGTGAGAATCACTTTTAATTTTAAGCTCAGTTTCAGCCATCAGTTTTCAAACTTTAAGATAGTTTTTACTAGGATTAATTTCGACTACCCGGCACCTCCACCAAAATTACGAAATTATGCATTTTTTGTGTAATGTCGATAATTTGATATGAAGTATTTTGAGCAAACTTGCGTACAAACGATTATTACGATCTCACAATCGCTCTGTGTGACCTGGCACCTCCATCATATGTACCACCCAGGAATAATTTAATTTCGACTACCTACCCGGCACCTCCACCAAAAATTTGAAAAAACTTTGATTGAAATTTCGTGACCTAATTCGCGTTTAAAGAAACAATTGCTCATTTAAATAAAAGAATAAATAAAAAAATTGTGTTTAGAGTCTACCCACTCAGTTATATATAACTAATTTTCAGAGGGGGACCTCTATCGCCACTAGTTCGCGGTTTCAACTAAAATATCGCGAAAATTCGCGAATTGGAAATTGGTATCATTCAATCACAATACAAATGATTCATGTGCGAACTGAATTTGAGGGGATTATTGCAACTTTAAAAAAATCGTGAATTTCTTTCTCAACATTTTTGCACATCTCTAGTCACAATGCACCACTTTAGCCTAGGGGATGCTGGTCATAACCATCCACGGGTAGGGGAGAAAGGGGTGTTCTCACGTCGCGGTCGTCATAGTCTTTATCGTCGTTAGTTGTATCACTGTCATCGTCGCCAGGGAGGTCGACAAGGAAAAGTGGAGGTGTCCCCGACGACGATTGCCAAAGCTCGCTTCTAGATTCGGGGAGTAATATACTCCCCTCTTTCTATGCTGATGTTTGCGAGGTGGACTTTTTCTCTTGAATCACCTTGTACGGGGTCTGGGCCAATCTACCCCGGGCCCAGACGGAGGAATAACCGGTATAAACCGGTTAACTAGATAATCTGTATATTCCCTGGTTTAAACGAAATTAATACTGTTCTAGCGGTATAACGGTATAAATCGGATAATTAGTATTTACCGGTGTACCGCTATATACCTAATAACAGGTAGAACGGTATCAACCTGTGATTACCAAATAATCGGAATACTTTAAATAGCCGATATACCGGTTTATACTGAACAACCGCTTAATTGAATTTGGTGCGCCCTAATTGCTTACGTTGCTCCTAGTAAGCCATTCTATCTATGAAGTGAAATTACAGTGATGAAATTATAGTGATTAACTAGATATTATCGACTATCAGGTCACTTTTAGGTTAGCAGGATACTATTATATTATTGTTTGTACATATTTGGAAAATACTCCATTTCTTACTCAGTAGTAACTAACGGAATCTTCCGTCCGCCATCGCCCATGCCAAGCACATTAGGCTAACCAGCAACCACCCTTGGATGCATAACAGCGCACCGACGCAAACGGCGTTGACAATGACCATAACATAACATAACATAACAGCACGCATAACGCAAAACGCACGCACGAGCGGTGCATTTTGTCACAATTCTATGATCGTGGGTAGCTGTTATATCATATGCTGACGCACATTACTAGTGACCCTACAAGTCCACCAATTTCCTATTCAATGGATAACACGGGCTTTTCGTTTACCGGTTTAAACCGACAATCGGTATACCTAACCTTTTACCTAAAATTGGCGTGATGCAAGTTACCTGGAATAATTCTACTTTTTGATTCACTAACCCGAGAAATTATCTATTTTCCCCATCTTTGAACAGACCTGTGGCCCAAAGTTACAGCCAGACATTTTGAGAATGGCATTTCAATGAAAGTTTCCTATATGTCCACGAAATGAAGAAATTCTTAAGACATTTTTCACTATTCTGCCAAGATTTTGAGCTCAATGCCCTCACTGAAGGAAGCGAACCCCTAGGGGAGGCTTGTACCTCACATAAGATTCGAGCCTCCCGATGGGCTCCCGAAGGACTCCCAAAGGGCACCCATAGGGAGCGTAGCCGTTCTCCTGCGCATTGGGTTTGAATTTATAACCTTTGCATGTAATTAAAATGTCTGTGTGCTTCTGGGATGCATTTATTTCAATTAAAATACAATACAGTAAATGCTGATTAACATTTCAATGCAGTAAATGTAATTATTATGGTGGAAATGACCGATCGAAATCGAGTGATTTTTCCAGTTTTGGGGCTTCATTTTGGCGACAAGTAGGTCATGGCAGCCATTTTTCATTGCAGTTGGACCTTGGTAGGCCCAAGCACGATTATTTTGCAAATATATACTGATTTCATACATTTCCGCGTTCTTTATTGAATTTTTGTATGGTATATTGAATAATTATCATGTACAAATACCTAGGCCCATCTATATCATACTATAATTGTGAAAAAATACCAATTGCCAGTAAAATGTTAGGTTATGTTTAGACCTAGCAACTAGGCAACTAGGCAACGAACAACAATAATCTATTTTGTCTATTTATTTTGAATAAATGCCTATAACATAGGCCTCGGCCTAGGGTAGACGCATTGATTAAATAAGGGCTAAACATTCAAGGCTATGCCTAGCCTTCGTGATAAAAGAATATTTGTGAAATTGCCAATGAAAAGTGAAACAAATGACTGCTAAATTATTCTAACCACCGCTTTCAAAATCAACAAAATAACAAGGAATGAAGCAATGAGCAGGCGGAAAGTCCATGCAACCAAAGTCGAGTAAACATACTCTATTTGACATTCCAAGGGGTCCCCTAGCTAAGGAGCATCCTATGGGACGACTATGAATTCGGGCCTAAGCAATCAGACCTTCACCTGGGGACTTGACATCAAAAACAAACTACGATGAATCCAACACTGCCAAAGTGAATTTCTCAGCGGTAGCTTACCCCGTCACTTGTACATTTTATGTCATTTTCTAAGTGTTTGAAGTTTTTGATTATTTGTTATATTTTTCCTACTTGAAACCCATTAAAACAAAATAGAATTAGTATTAGTTAATTATTAGATTTAGGGCACTTTAACACAGAAGATTATTCGTGAATCAAAGATCTAAAATATTATTATATTATTAAGTCCGTTTAAATAAGAAAAATTATCATAATGCAGCTATTGTAAAACATTGCCAAATTCGACATCAACATATTAATCTTTTAGAACTCAGCAAGTTCTAGTGGCGATATTATTGTTAATGGGTAACTTTGTCAGAATCGAACCACACTTAAAAGAGTCTCCAAACACTATGTTCTTTATAGCCATTTTCTTCGCCTTCTCTCTCTCTCTCTCTCTCTCTCTTTCTCTTTCTTTCTTTCCCCTAAAATCAGTGTTTCAGTGTAAAAATGTGTGACGCTATTATTCTCATCATAAGGATGATCTTATTGGATTTATTCTTGTATTTCAATAAATTATAAGATCAAAAAATTTAAGCTCAAGATTAAGATCTAAGAGCTGCAGGGACAATTTCAAATTTTGTACAGTCTAATGTAAAAATTATTGTGCAACGCAAGTAGCTTTAAAAACATTTTTCCTAATAATATGGTTGTAGATAAAAACACAAAAAAACACAAAAAAAAACGCTGCTCAAAATTGAATTTTTTAATGTATGACTTGATTCGGGAAATTTAATATATACATTGATTCTGAGGTTATTTCCCTGTCAAAAGGTTTTTACAAAATTTGCTATTTTATTAAGCCACTCTTTTATTCTGCCAACTATTTATATTTACTGCATTGTTTAGATATCATATTTAGGTCTAGGTAGACACTTTAAGAGGGGCCGCTGAGGCGGGCGCGGAGACGAGTAAGACGCTCAGCTTTCAGGCTTTTCCGAGTAAACGGTTGACAAAATCGGTATCATATTTCACAACAACGTTAATAATCTATGAGATACAGAACGCTTATTTTTAGATAAATTAATCGGCTTAGAATAAAAAATCGTGAAACCTCCATAATTTACTCAATTTTGGTGAACTTCGGGAATGTATTCCAAGTGTACTACAGATTTTTTAACGCACATTGTCATCCTGGATATTAACATTTAAATCTATGCGAACGCGCAGTAAATTGGTTTTATCGTAAGATGAACGGTTTGGTGGGAATTTCTAGAATTGAAATCCATGTTTTTCGATTTTCGATTTTTTCTCGTTTTCGACTTGCCTCTCTCATTGATTTTTAAGACTCAACTCTTGGCACCCGTGTGTGGACATCAATACAAAGAAACCCTATTAACATTCATTCAAAAAACATTTATCTTATATTTTAACCTTTCAGCTGCACAAGTGTTGTTGATAGATGCTGAACGGTTGGGAAAAACATTACGGAATTTTGCATGATTGTTAACTATAGCAAACGCTCAGTTGGACGCGTTGAAAAGCGAGCACGTGCTGTAGGTAGACCCACAATGCACATTTTTTTAAATTTTAAAATTTGCGACGTTCGCTGTCCACGGGGCCATGTTTCCAATATTATTTATTATTGCCAAGGTATTTGGGTAAACCCGTGGGTAAACCTTTACTTTGTGGATAAAAAAAAGCAAAAGTGCGTGAGTCTGAGGTACATCTAAGTGTGGTCCAAGTTTCATAGTTCTAAGATGTACCGTTTTCTCTGTAGGCTCTTATTCCTCTCCGTAAGAATTCACATCCAGCTAGCCACCCAGCCAGCCGGAATTTTTTCGACCGTGTTGAGGCACTTTTTTTAACACAGAACAGGTTATCGGATCGGGCTGATATTTTTAGGTCATTGACCACATATCAGGTCATATAACGAGTTTCAGGATTGTAAATATTTCGGGGCGGCGTGTGCAGATAGCTGAAAACCCCCCAACTCGGGTAGGAGTAAACAGGATATTTATATCCTACATAATTGTTTTTGGAATGTTTGTTTTGGAAAAAAAATTATATCCTTAATAGCGTCGAGTTAGTCATCGCTTTCTAGCAGTCGCTTGCGCTTGGCTGCGGGCGAAGGACCGTCGCCCTAGATCATTAATCTTTCAATCGACTTCTTTAATTAATTTTAATCAATAATTATCACACGTTCCATTCGTATAGAGCTTCATTGTTTTTTGTTTAAGCCAATGTGCAAAATATTTTTTACATCATTTTACAAATTATTTTAGTTAAATACAAATTTATTTAAAGCCAACTTCCTTATAATTATGTTTATTTATGCCAATAACTTTGTCCTATTTTCCATAAACTCATTTAAAGAATCGATATCTATTTTAACATCTTGTCTATAGTCATAGTAGTTCACATTCCCCGATAACAAGTTTAATCTAATCTATGAAATCAAATTCTTTAAAATGCGCATTCTTGATATAATTAAAAACTAATATATAATAAAACTTCAAACATTGACCTAATATAATTCATCATTTTGTTAACATAATCTTTTATTATGGAACACATTACACCAATTTACACACTTATACATTGACACATAGATACATAAACTACGTCTACAATTTTATTTATTTTGTTTATTTAATTTACACATTTTCAAGTCAACATGGGAAAATATAGAGTAAAGATTGATTTGTGCCTTACATGTTTTACATTAATATGATAGATAATATGATAAATTTTGTGACAACTAACTAAATCTCTTCCCAAGTTTACACAATGTTTCAGAGCCAAATTATGGTTGAATATAAATATGTAAATAAAAATATTATTTGGTTTTAGAACGGATATTGGACGGTGTCATCAACGTTTTTAGAAGGGAAATTTGGGACATTATTCTACCGCTCATGAACTATGTTACTTTAAAATTAGAAGTTACAAAATAAAATAAATCTAAATTTCTTCATTAAGCTAGAGGTTAAGTTGAGCTCGTTTAACCGGTTCCCACTCGAACACAGAAGTTAAGCAGAATCGGGCGTGGTCATGGGTAGAGTGGGTGACCGCTCTTTCCTGAAACTCACGTATACCGCTGGTTAGAGCAGATGGAGGGTTCGAAAGCTAGTGTAACGGCTTCGTTCTCCTCGACGTCTGCTCGGCAGTACGGGTTAGTAGAGGAACCCATGACTGTCAAAGTTACACCGTCCTTTCGGATGGGACGTTATTCCGTTGGTCCCCTTGGTACTTTTCGAAAGGAGAACTCTACTTGCCGGTACCGGGTTTCCCCCTCCTCCCTTCTGTTCATACTTCATCCTCATGTATCACCACTCATCGTCTCGATTAGACAAAGTGCATAAATGTGAGACGTTAAGCAAAATCCAATCAATCAATCAATCAACCAATGAACTTGTTCTACAGTCAGTTCTACACAATGGCTTTCAACGACCACTTCCAAAACTTTCACTTTGACTCACTATTTTGTAACAAACCGCTAAATATATGTTCACATTTGAGGTGGGCCATCCCACAACAGCAACATTTTGAGATAATGAGCCCTGAAGTGTTTCCGGAGTGTAAATTCAACATACTTTGCTTCCATTTATTGATTGTAATGCCTTCAAAACTAGAAGACAATTTTGTTAAAAATGTTAATTTAAAAAAATTATGGCACGCACGATTGAGGGGTAGACCTTTATAAAAATAACAAAAACCTCGATCTCAGTTTTGCAGTTTCCTATTACCCGTTATATGAAGGGGGACGAGTAGGCCTATGAATGTGGCATAGCCCACTATATGGCATTTAATACAGCACATTTCCTTCTATTCAAAACCACTTCTAACTCAATTTGAGATTTTGTGTGGGATAGCCCACTATTGTTCAAACCCCTTAATTTTTTAAATGTCACATTATAAAATGTATGAATCTATTTTACAAAATTTTACATGTAAAATAAAAGGGCTATACAACTGAATACAATACAATACACAATAGAAAACTCATACAACCCAATACAGCAACCAACTTCTTTGACAATAATAAATAGATGTTTAATCTTTCGATTTTGTTTACCATGATTGGTTTTAAGTCCAATTAAAACAATCATTGGATGAGCGTAGCGAGCGTAGCGAGCGAAGCGAAGATTCCATTCTACTACACTGGAGAAAAAAATCCGGAATGTTTTTTTTTCTTTTTTTGTATTTTTTTGTATTTTTGTCTGTTTGTCCGCACGATTCCGGCTAAACCGATACTCCGATTGAGATAATATTTTATGGAGGCCTTCGAAATGTCTGAACTTAGAACTGCCACGTTTTTGAGCGCAATCGAAAAATTATTTCTCATGAAAATCGCAATTTTGCGATTTTTTTTCGATAAAAAAAAATCTTTGACTTATAACACCTACATGCTTTATCCGATTTTAATGATTTTTGCACAGAACATTTATTTTATGAATTTAGACATTCTTGTGAAATTTGAGCACAATTGAAAAAATATAAATTAAAAAAATCGAAATTTTACGGGTTTTTTCTTTTTTTAAATAATTCTTTGACTTATAACACCTACATGCTTCATCCGATTGTAATGATTTTTTCGAAGGACCTTAATTTTATGAATTAATATATTAGTGTTAAATTTGAGCGCAATCAAGAAATTATTTCTATAAAAATCGCAATTTTACGATTTTGTTAAACAATTACGATTAATAAATTAAAAAATTAGAGTTAATTTTTTATTTAATTTAATTAAATTTTAAAAAATTTCAACTTAGTAATGATTTTTCCACAGAACAACAGAAAATTCGCACAACACATTGCAGCTCAATGCACCAATTACGCTCATCCAACAACGCGGCGGGACTTAAGCGTTTTCCTAGTAATATAAAACGAGTTATATATTTAGTGGGTTATTTCGATGTGTTCGATTTCTTTATTATTTCGATTTTCCGATAACATGGTCTGATGGAGACTCTTAATGACCCGCAAAACATGTAATTGTCGATATATTGTTTCGGGTTGTAAAAAAGCACAACATTTTGGAGAAATAATTTAATACAAAACTTATATTGTTTTAAAATAATCAATTTTTTTCTTATTTGTATAACTTTTAAATTTTTCACGTCAATGTGTTGGATTATATTTCCAAAATGCTACAATTGTCTGTTGATAATATTTATACATAATTTTTACAATTTAAAAAAACATACTATGTTTTTTTCTCATTTCAATGTGATATTCAAACGCCCATACAGCTTTTATTTAACCTTGTGAGGTTGTTTACATGGTATATGTACCTAAACTTATCAATTTGTTGGAGTATTAAGAGTATCAAGACTTAATATCCCTTGTTCCTACTTATTTTTCATCAGATTTCATTCAAGTCCAAATCGAAATCCATATCATCCAAACACCTTCAGAAACTTTTCACTGAGGATTCCTCAACAGCTGCAGCTGGCAATTGATTCCATTCCACTTGCCCTATATTTAAAAAAGACCTCTCCCCTACATCCTTCATTTTCAGTTATTATTTCAACGTTTAAACGAGTGATTGATAGGTTGATTTGCGACGTAACATCAGTAGCGTGACGAAAACAGTGTTAAAACATTCATATAGAACATTGCTAGTTAAGTATTCTCGATTCGTTAGAAAACAGTTATTTTCCACAAAGCGAGTTGGAAGTGGTCTACAATCATAGTATAAAATATAAAACAATTGTCAGTAATGTCATGGTATCTTATTAAGTACAGATACACATGCCGTGGCATAGTTTACATGTAGGCCTATATGACTAGTAACAATCAATACAATGGTATTTTTCATTATTATTTTACACATTGATAGGGGTATTATATGATAGGGGATAGAGAATATATCACGTTCACTGTCGAAATATGTACCAACATTATTCATTTTCATAGAATTAAACTTGTATCTTCAGTATAGGAAGAGTGATGACATGGTTATATCGGAATATCAACATTCTGTAGTTAATGTTCTTCGATTGAGTGCTAGATACACGAATGTCTTATATATTTATTAAATATCTTTGGATTAAATATTCACAACAGTAATATGTTTTCCATGATGTGAATTACTTTTTGACCTAACTCCTTGATAATGTAGCATGTAAGGAAGTTTTATATTGATGTAGAAATCAGATATTAATTACGTATTATATAAAACAAAACACTAATTTTGGTATTACGTAACGTTCCATTCAACATTGAGTAATTTATATATTTAATATTTGTTCATTGCAATCGTCGTTTGTATTTATCACTACTAAAACAATGAAACAAAATATTAATTTAACTAAAGGATACATACAAAGTCACGGGTTGTTCAGAAACTAAAACATTGAAATAATGTGTAGGAATTAATAAATCGTGGTCATGCATACTTCTAACACAATAATTCAAAATTTGCAACACTCGAATTAGTCTCTTCTTGATCATACCTATACATTTAAAATGTATTTGTTGTTGTTTTCAGTGGCTTGTAGGGTTTGTCCTTCAGTATCATTAATTTATTTCAAAAATATTTACGCGAAATTTGCTAATTATAAACACGTGTAAGTTAAAATGCAATTTAGTATGTACACTTCATGTTCGTTTATGAAAACAATATTTTAAGGTGTGAAGTATAATTTTACAGCAGCCATCTTGAATTTAAAAGGGTTATTACCCTTAAAAAAATATTTTTATCAATTAATCTATAGAGCATAATAATATACACTAAAATTTGTGCCTCTAGGGAAAATGCATTTGCTTCTGAATATAGTTAACTAGTGTTAAGGAATGCCCAAATGCTGTTTAATTCTCATTAGGAACTGAAAAAAACCTTTAATATTTCAGTCAGGATTACTGGTGGCGGGTATCAAACCCGAGACTTCACGAATCACAGAACCGCTATGTTATCTGTCGCTGCATTTTCAAAATTGACGTTTTCACTGCTGGTGGTGTAAATCACGTTTTGCCATAGCAATGTCTCGACATGTATTCGCCATCCTGTATGCTATTTTGGACACCTGGAAAATTAAAACACACATAATATAATTAAAAAACAATAATTAAAACAACGTTTATCAACCTGATGAATTTTTTGAAATTTATTATTGAATTATAACCAGATTGGTATGTCACCTATACATTGTAAACTTTAGTGGACTTGACCGATGGTGTTGGCTCGAGCGATAATGCGCGACTCTGATTCGGGAGGTCCCGGATTCAAATCCCGTCGAGACTGGTAATCCTGACTGAAGGTTTTATCCTAGGTTTCCCTTAAGATCGTTATTGCGTTATTGTGACTGCAAAAGATTGAGTCCTCGTAAACAGCTCTCAGACATCCCTTAACAATGTCCTAACTCCAATAAACCTAGTTAAAACACTTAGAGAAAGGCATGCATTGCAACCTACAGTCGGCAAATTAATATGGCCTCGTTGTTTGAAGTTAAAAAAGAAGACCCTTAAATTTATTGATCACATTACAAAATTAAGACGAATCTGTTAAAATAAGGTATTCCTATAGAATTATATTCATTCATAAGACTTTAGACAATAGCCTAAACCTCCTTGCATGTGTTATTATTACTCAGATTGCACAAAAATCGTTCACCAACGAGTTTAATCTACTTGTTTAGTGGTTTTAAAATGATGCATTCGATTTATTTTTATTTTTATAAATCAATATTTAATCTTTATAGGTCAAGGTGTGTTAATAGATTATTGGTGTTTGGCGTTTGCATGAATGCCATATTTGTTTTTTGTTAAAAGAGTTGAAGACGACAAAGGTCAATTTTTTTGGGGGGTATAACAAACAAACATAAAAATTAATCGTTTCATGATTTAATATACGGAAACAGCTCAAATTTAATTGTGAACTAATTGCAATGGCTATCGAAAAGTCTCACAACTTTTTTTTTATTATTCTACTCTATTCAGGGCCAGTTTCTGATAACATAAATATTTAAAAAAAAAAATCTGTCATAAAAGTGAGCTTAAAGTTTTACACGTAATAATGGCGGGAAAAACAGGTCAATACGTCATAACCGTACAACCAATCACCGTGCGGTCATTGAAAAAATAATTTTTGATGATTATCCTACTTAAAGAAGCATTTTTGGAGTTAAATTTGTTTCTAATATGATTAAAAAATGCTAATAAACAATAATTTGTACATTGAGATATGACATTGACAAATTTGTGTATACATTTAAAACGATTAATGGTTTAATATGATAACATTCAAAAGAAAATGCCAACAATGAACTTGTTTTAACACGGGCTTTTGAACGGCCGAGAGGTGAATTTAGCTCCGTGATCTAGAAGACTTCATTCATAAACAACGCTGTCTACTGAGTTAAAGAAGTCACACGTCTTTTAACAATAAAAGCGCGGGAGAGAGTAAACGTAAAACTTTGTACCTCTGTGAATTGACAGTTTTTACTTTAGAGTGTTATAAACTATGGCAATGGTGTTTTAAAGTAAATATCTACTGATTCTGTACACCAGCGCTAATATCTACTGATTCTGTACACCAGTGCTAATATCTACTGATTCTGTACACCAGCGCTAATATCTACTGATTCTGTACACCAGCGCTAATATCTACTGATTCTGTACACCAGCGCTAATATCTACTGATTCTGTACACCAGCGCTAATATCTACGACTGAGGAGACTTCCCTATTCTACTACAAAAACGGATTATGTTGAATTATTTACCTCCGCAAAATTTTGGACGGACAATGGGTCCAGCCCAGGAGGCTTGAACGCAACAGGGACGTTTGCCCGGGCCATAATGATCAGCATATTCCTCTTGAAGGCGGGAGACGCCCCAGTCCAATCACAGGCGTAGGCAGCCTCGCCCACTGCTGCGCTCTGAAACACGGGCAACATTTTTCAATAGTTTTAGAGTAGGCCTATGTCTATTTATTTCAAAACATTCATGAGAATTTGACAAGTAGAACGATTGTTGCAATAGCTTGCTGCTATAGTGATTATGAGGTTTAAATCGACTTATGATAGGTTGGATATTTTTCTAAATGCGTGTTTGATATGGAGAAACATTGACATTTAATTTGCTGAGAATTCGACTAGTTTCTAAATTATTTACCATGTTGTGTTTCTAAATGTTTTCCATTTAGTTTATCATTAGAATATATCCCCTTTTGCTTTTAGGTATTATGCTAGCGTCATAAAGGAGATATTATGTTTAATTTGCTCCGAAAATCACTTTTGAAAACTTCTTGAATGTTTCCGTATGTATTCGACAGGTTTTTTATGCTATATATCCACCTCTGGCCGATATTTTGAAAGGCGAAGAAATATGTCTGGAAAAGTTTTCTGAATGAAAGAGGGCCTTACATAAAACATTTTTTTTTATGTTAATTTTTGGGGGGTGGTGGGACATAACCTCACGTTTGGCCATTAAAAAGGTACTCTTTCATTCAGCGAACTTTCCTGGACTTTTAAACAATAGACGTAAGGATGTTACAAAACTTTCATTTTGACGTCAATTGAGAAAATATACTACACATTTAAATTAAAATTAATTGCAGTTTCATAAAAATTAACTTAAATTTATACTTACTTGATCCGTCACAAGATTCAACAGGCAACAAAACAAAAAGTACTTAACCATCACGTCAAATGCTATAGGTACTGCTTTCATATCTTCCATAGAAATATCAGCCTAGAAAAAAGTATAGATTTAGAAAACCTGGATGTAAAAGTTAACTTCTTGAAATCACCTGTATGATTCTTAATATGAAACTGATTTTGGGTTAATGTTGAAACATTTGATAGCTTTAAATTCATTATAATTTATAAGGCATCGGGTGACACCTTAAAAACAGAATTTTCTCCTTAAGAGGGTACGCTGAGCTTGGCCCAACTCAAATGCGCGCAAACAGGTGTTGATGATTTCTGCTGAACGGTTGGTAATATCATTATCAAATTTTGAATGGATGTTAATAAAGTACTTTTATATTGATATCCGTAATTGGTTGCACAAAATAATCGTTAAAGATCCATTGCGAGACATAAGTTCAAAACGTGAAAAAATGGGAAATCCAAAACATGGATTAAAATTCTGGAAATTCCCACCAAACCGTTTATCTTACGATAAAACCAAATTTACCTGCGCGTTCACATTGATTTAAACGTTGGGTTCCATTATGCAAATTTGAGTTAAAAAAATCTGTTCACTTGGAATAAATTCTCGAAGTTGACCAAAATTGAGTAAATTTTGGTGATTTCACTAAATTTTAATTCAAAATCAATGAATTAATTTAGGAATACGCATAATGGATAGCATCGATTTATTCTTCATAAACGTTAGTGTGAAATTTGATAATGGTGTTATAAACCGTTTACTCAAAGAATCCAGAAAGCTGAGCGCTTAAATTCGCCTCCGTTTTAGCCTCAGCATACCCTCTTAAGTAAAATGAAAATATAAAACAGGAAATATATTGGAAAACTCAAATAATTGGACATTTACAATGATATCCTATATTTTATCAAATTAAAGCGTTATATTTCCAGAAATATTCAGTTCTATTTATTAAACAATTGCCTTGTATACATGGGAGACTGGATCCAGTATCGTACTGATTTTTAATTTCAAATCCAACGTCCTTAAGCGTTTACATATATGGCGAGTACACAACGAAAACCGAACTGATATTCGATTCAACATCAATACAAACAAAAATAAATTTAACTAACGTAAAACTCTGTTAAATTCTAATGTTTCCCTCTAAACGCCAATATAAAGTCTTATATGACAGGACTAATAACTACATTATGACAAAAAGTATGTTGTACAATTTGCAAAAAAAAAACACACAATTTTTAAACTATAACTTAATAAAAAATACATTACTCGGTTTCCAAAATGAGTTTCGTGTTGTTTGTTGAATAAGCCTACTCTGGACTTACTTTGGAAACATCATTAGTGCCAAACCACACACAAACGATGCCAAGGTATAGTTTGCTGAATCTAGGTGCCCGTTAGGGCGCCGCAGCCAAGCCGCGGTGCGCTACACACTCAGGCACCTTATACAGCAAGCAGAGTTGGGGTGATTTCGAGGTGTCACCCAGCCATCATGAAGCGTGATGTGAACTTGAAAACTATCAAAATCGAGGGGATTTAGGTACCCGACAACACATGCCAAATTTGGTTGGGGTACGAGCATTCCTTCTTGGTGAAAATATGACTTGAAACATGCTCAAAATCACTTTAAGGACGTTAGTTACTACTGGCTACTACTATCTAATTCGTCAGTTTCAATTGCCCAGCGATTCTGATCAAACGGGTGGGGCTACAACGTTCATATTTTACATGGACATTAAGGTAATAGTGATGTAATTCCCTTTGAAAGAAAAAGTTTTAAAAAAATGCTGGAAGGCTTCCAAATAAAGGTTTCAAAATGAGCCTTATACAGGCATACAATCAACAAGTAACTATAGTTACGTGACAATAATCGCCTTCATTGTTTACAAAAAGCAAGTCTTTGGACCACTTTATTTTTTCATTCTAATGTTAATTGGTAATACCATAGCAATTTAATCGACTTCGATAAATTTATTATATTTTAACAAATAATTTTGCAATGGAACTTGAAAAAGTAATGAGATCCCACACATAACAAAAACTTGTAAGAATACAGCCAAACCTTACACACTCAAAAGAAATGAGATCTTAAAAAAGGGCCAAGCTCATCTACCCTTCCACATTTGCGCATTCTTAATTCATAAACGTACAGTGTCCCGTAACAACACCCTTGAAAAGCTTGGCAAAATAGAATTTGCAGGACCATAACGTTAAAATTAATTAGAAAAAAAGAATTTGGATGAACTATTACGTTTAAATTAATAGTTGCAAATTCTATTTTGCCAAGCTTTTCAAGGGTGTTGTTACGGGACACTGTACGTTTATGAATTAAGAATGCGCAAATGTGGAAGGGTAGATGAGCTTGGCCCTTTTTTTAAGATCTCATTTCTTTTGAGTGTGTAAGGTTTGGCTGTATTTTTACAAGTTTTTGTTATAAGGCCTACTCTGGACTTTCTTTGGAAACAATCATTAGTGCCAAACCAAACACAAATACGATGCCAACGTATAGTTTGCTGAATTAGGCCTACTCTGGACTTACTTTGGAAACAATCATTAGAGCCAAACCACAGACAAATGTGACGTCAAGAAAGACGAGAATTGCAAAAGATTCCAAGAAAGATGTGAGAGACTTGGCCAATCTGAAACAAAAGAAATGCACAATCAGATATTTTATTTTGGAAATGTGTACAAAGAGGTAGCCAAATTATTACGATACGAACCTCAAAGCTGTTTGATGTAGCTTCACACAATCGATAAGTTCGCGTTTCATGTCATGGTCCAGTGCTTCGGTATCATCTTTAAGTTTCTTGTCCAGAGTTTGACCAACCATTGTTCCAGCAGGCATAATCGTAAGGAGATCGGCGTTTGAACATGATGATGACAAAAACTCGTAGTCATCATAATTGTTCAAACTTTGTGATGGCATTTCGTTAACTGGTACCAATGACAAAATGCCTTTATGTACTTGTTCACTCTCAATTCCAGGATGTTGATGTACTTGTGGCTGCACAATGGACCCCCGTGACTTATATCCAATTGTACAACTTTCAGTGTCGTAATCATCAACATCCACAGAATGTAGTTCACCAGCGCGAATTAAATGCAAAACGTCTTCCTGCTTTTGAATACGTTCAGTATTTTCTCCATCTAGTCTCTTTTCTTGGATTTTAGAGATAGAATGTTGACGAATGTTTTGTAGTTTCTTGCAAACAATCTTAAAATACCGAAGATCGTCAAAAATTAATGATAATATATATAAAATGGAGCAGTTTGGACCAATGTGCATTGCTATCATTTGTATCCACCTTGCAAATAGCGTTAACTCGTAGGCAGGCGATTTAGTTGCATCGTAGGGATACCACATGCTAAAAACAAGATACGAGAAGTTGGATTTGGTTGAAAGTTTCAAAATCAATAGATATAGTGTTATAGTTTGTAATCAACAGCGTTGTGTACAACTTTACGATGTATGAAATCTCAATAAAACTAGAGCGGGAACGCCAAAAAATACTTTATTGTGCGTACTATATTGTAGAAAATTTTAAAATGTTAAATTAATTTTGTTATACAATGTTAAATATTAAAATTCAAACATAAAAATGGAACTATCAAAAGTAAACGTAAATTGAAACAAAATTTACATTTAAGAATAATATTATTTCGTAAACTATTCAGCTTTATCAATCTTTTAAATCACTTTTTGATAAAGAGAACGGGATAATTTAAAAAAATGTTACGCTTTCATTAATGAATTTAAAATCAAATATCAATCAATTTATATTTTCCAATTATTCATATTATTTCTTGATTGAGAGTATGATTATTACCTATCCATCTGTTTTCTCGAAGGATAAAGTATGAAGGCATACACAATTGTAATCCAGATGACAAATATGGGGGCTAGTATCCGCAAGACAAATTTCGATAATTTGTCAAAAAACTTGTTAGTTGTCTCCAGTTTAGAGGCATTAAATTCAGCTGTAAAGTCCACTTCTCTTTTAATATTTTCTTTATCATCATGTAGTGATTTCATGGTTTCTTTCTGAAAATAAGCCTTCGCAACTGCTGCGACTGCCGGTACAAATGTGCAAATCGCAAATGCATCCTGGTGTGCGATTTGATAGTTATTTCTGTGTTTTACTAAGCTGACTGTAGAGAATGCGATGACAATGAAGGTTGTTGTCATGCCAATATATGCCACGCTGTTTCTCAGAATCTTGAGGGTGAGGCGAAGTGGGCGATATCGAACCAGCAGTCGAGCCAGCCAGGGTTGGTAGAACTGCAGGTAGAACTCAAGGTCGGGGTCTGGACCGGGGTCGTCAATTATCAGACCTGAAACAAGATGTAGGGATTTTTGACTTCTGGACACAACTTTAAAAAATAGAAATGGTCACATTTGGCAGTGTACGGCCAGGAAGCACTCGCATAATTATCAAGTAATTGTACATGTGCAGTCCTGGGGTAGTAGATTATTAATTTGTTTTGTTCATCAGCCAGAAAAGAATTGGGGAAATGGTGAATTTTCGACTTTTTAACAAAATCTAAATTCGTTAAAATCAATTAATTAAAAAAAAAAAGTGTGAGAGTAGAGCCACAACTGTGCAAAGTTTCAAAGAACTGCGTTTCAATGATTAATTGCACTCAAAAACTTGTGATCTGTTATTAAAAACAGTTTTACGAACGTCAAACGCGTGCGCGTGCGTGTGCGTGTGCGTGTGCGTGTGCGTGTGCGTGTGCGTGTGCGTGTGCGTGTGCGTGTGCGTGTGCGTGTGCGTGTGCGTGTGCGTGTGCGTGTGCGTGTGCGTGTGCGTGTGCGTGTGCGTGTGTCACGTCTCACGATAGAAACCGAACACGTCGTCCGATTGACATGCGTTTTCGTTGACATTTCCCTTCAACCGGGGTGATACATAATGTGTTTGGTGAACATTAAACCCAGCAGTGTGGGACCAGCCTTTTTTTAATGGATTATTGGAGTCAAATTGGAGTGTACATTTTGTAAATTTGATATTTATGTAAATTTGGTGAATTTGCTAAATTTGTTCAATTAGTATTTTTATCATTTTGTTAATTTTAATATTTTGATATTTTGTTAATTGGTAAATTTGATGAATTTGTTAAAATTTTTTTAAATTTTTATCATTTTGTTAATTTTTGTAAATTGAGTATTTTCAATTTTGTGGAATTTGTGAAATTTGTAAATTATCATTTTTGTTAAATTTTTTGCAAAATTTGGTATTTTGTTAATTTGTTACTTTGGTGAATTTGCTGAAATTTGTTAAATATGTCAATTTATCAAATTGATAATTTGTAAATTTGGTATTGTAAATTAATATTTTTTGTATATTGTAATGTGTTGTATTTAAATAGCTTTATTTGCTGAATAAAGAATGATAATGATAAATGATAATGATAACTCTGCGCACTTCCACCAAGCGAATTTAACGTTTGATTTTCTTTTCTTTTAATGTTTGTCTTTGCAAATTTTAAAATTTTCCACAACATTGAGTAATTGCAAATCATTCTTATATGTGCAGTTACCATCATAAACATTGTCTTACCATTAAAATACGCGACCCTCATGAGAAGCTCCATGTTATGCTGTTTTAAACAATGATGTCACCCAACATAATAGTTGCACAACCAATTTAACGTCGAACCACTAGTAAGTACTTTTACTAACAAATCAATGACAATGACGCCAGTTTACAAGATATTTTTTGCTGGAGAGAAAGAGCATAGAAAAATTGGTCAAACTGTGATCAAAATGTTTGGTTTTAGTCTCGTACTGTTATTAAGTCAACCTGTCAGTAAAGTAGTGGAAGCTGGCTGACGTGTCCTGAAAATATTGTTTCATTGTAATTTTATTTATTAATTTAGTTATTGGAAAGTACCAAAAATAATATATCAACCTATAGTTAAGCCTATCTTAAATTAACAATATATTTAAGATAGGCTTAATTTGCAATCAAGTAAATGGTTAACAACTGCCCCATGTTTAGACACACGCGCACACACACACACACATACGCATACCCACATTCACATTCACACCGACACACACACACACACTAACATTTCCAATCGCACTGCACCCATACACTCACATCATACACCCACATTCACACGTCACAAACATAATCATATGTCAAGCAGTAAGTTTACTGGGTCTTTCTTATTGTGTGAACTGTAAGCTTATTTCATTATTTTGTACTTCTTTTGGATATATTCCATTATGGTTATTTAGACTTAAGATATATTATATCACACTTGCGGGGTACAACCCTGTTGATGATAAAAAATAAATAATAATAATCATAATAATACCTATTTTAAGATGAATTACAAAAACTCAATTGCACGCCAAATTTACTAACAATGATTCTAGTCCACACAATATAAACCTATTTTAGCTACACCACTTATTTTAAATTAATTATTTAACGTCTATCCTATTTAATTATATATACTGATTCACAAATAAGGACAATAAAGAAAAATTAAGTACATATAAACACACAAAACTAATTAACTGTGGGCAAAATGTTAGACGAACCACAAAACCGAACTGTTAGCCCGAAGTTTTTAGGGCGAATAGAAAGTGTTTTGGAGAATATACTTTTATGACACAAACACGCCACATAAATTGTTCGTTATATTATTCATCAGGCTAGCTCTTAAAAAAATCATATAGGTAGTAAACACAAAATTTTGTCAGCTTCTTTTTATTATGGGTAATTTACAAACGTCTAACGCACTATTACGTATATAATATAATGAAATGTTGGGACGTTAACAGGCGAAGTTTTGTGGTACGATGATAACCTAAAGACAGTATTCAAAGTTAATTGTGAGAAATGGCGTTTGTGTTTTGAGAAACGATTCCGATACTACCGATCTTAAATTTTATAGAAACGAATAAGTAGGTCAGGTCGTGTGCGTGGACGTCAAATGATTTTTTTTCAATTTATTGTGAAAATTTGAATTAATTTGAGAAAATTTTCCAAACTTATGTATGTAAAGTTGAAACGTTGTCTTTAAAGACGATCAATTATATCTTATTGGTTTTTTAATGAAGCAAATTAGTAACTAGGAAACGCTCAGTTGGACGCGTTGATAAGCGAGCACGTGCTATAGCTAGACCCACAATGCACATTTTTTTAAATTTTAAAATTTGCGACGTTCGCTGTCCACAGGGCCATGTTTCCGATATTATTTATTATTGCCAAGGTATTTGGGTAAACCCGTATGCAAATCTTTACTTTGTGGATAAAATCCACCGCCATCTAGAGGACCTTGACTCATTGGGAAAAATATTTTAACTCTTTGGTGACAAATAATAGACTGCTTCCTCGAAAGTATTTTGATTACTTCTAGGTGGCAGTGCATTAGAAACTTCGCGCGTCTTTTCGTTGCCATGGCAACGTTACTTTTGTTATAATGTAATTTCCATCTACACTACTTATCGGATCAAACTAAAATTAACATATTCGTGACCGGACGGACATTCTAAATGATTTGGCTATCTCAGATTTTGTCGCCGGTTAGTTTGAAAAAAAAACTTTCGATTAACTTTAATGTAACTTTTTAACTTTTTGAACGATTTTGCCACAAAACTAATGGCATTCAATCGAGAACAAAGCTTGCGGATGGTCAAAATTTCAACTCGATCCGAGCCTCCGTTCGAACGTTATGGCGAGACATACAAACAAAAAAAACAAACAAAAAACAAACAAAACGAGTGACAAATTTTTCCGGCAGAGTCAAATGGAAACGCTCGCTTCGCTCGCTTAATTACTGAGGATACTAGGAAACGCTCAGTTGGACGCGTTGATAAGCGAGCACGTGCTATAGCTAGACCCACATTGCACATTTTTTTAAATTTTAAAATTTACGACGTTCGCGTTTCCACCGCCATCTAGAGGACCTTGACTCCTTGGGAAAACTATTTAAGCTCTTTGTTGACAAATAATAGACTGCTTCCTCGAAAGTATTTTGATTACTTCTAGGTGGCAGTGCATTAGAAACTTCGCGCGTCTTTTCGTTGCCATGGCAACGTTACTTTTGTTATAATGTAATTTCCATCTACACTACTTATCGGATCAAAATAAAATTAACATATTCGTGACCGGACAGACATTCTAAATGATTTGGCTATCTCAGATTTTGTCGCCGTTGAGTTTAAAAAAAAAATTTCGATTAACTTAATGTAACTTTTAACTTTTGAACGATTTTGCCACAAAACTAATGGCATTCAATCGAGAACAAAGCTTGCGGATGGTGAAAATTTCAACTTGATCCGAGCCTCCGTTCGACCGCTATCGCGAGACATACAAACAAAAAAAAAACAAACAAACAAATAAACAAAAAAAAAACAAAAACAGTGACTATTTTTCCGGCAGAGTCAAATGGAAACGCTCGCTTCGCTCGCTTAATAAATTGGAAAATTCACAAAGGCTAAAGGCCCATGCACAATCAGCTTAGTCGCTAACTAAGCCTCTAACTTAAAGGTTTGTCTTATGGAAAACAACATGTCTGTTCATGACCAAAACTTAGCCTTTAACTTACACTTTTCAGCAGCAGAAAGTTTGCAAACTCCAAACTTAAACTTAGCAGCTAACTAAACATTTAGAATGAACCAATCAGAGAGTGACTTAGGGGACAGTTTGGCATTGGCAACAAGCATTGGCGCGATAAAAGGCAACACTGCAAATCTGTATTGTTGTGATTGATTTAAAAACATCTATCATGAACAGCCACCTTAAGTTAGAGGATAAGTTAGCTGTTAAGAAACAGTGTTGTTCCAGATAACCAAAAATATTATCTAGATAAAGATAAGATACTCTTCCTAAAAAAGTATCTAGATACAGATAATAGATAATGGACATGAATTGTATCTAGATATAGATACATATACTTGCAATGTATCTAGATAATAGATAATAGATACTTTTACAAAAAAATTCGGCGTAGACCCAATTCAATTTTCCGTAGCACGTTTCAGGGTTATTGTCTAGGAGGCTGTATAGTATTTATATTCTGACCTTAAAGTCCAGTAGTATGTTAAACTCGTAAGGTTCGGTTTGGAACATAACCCATTTTATTAGAAGAGAGTAGCCCTACTTACCTGGCTGAAAAGGCATGCAACAATAATATGATAGAATGTTTTACCCTACAAAGGTACAGTACACACAATAAGGAATTACAATGCTAACAAAAATATTTTACCAGTTGCATTATTTGGAGGCCTAAATGGAACAGGGAAGGATAGTTTGACTGAAATGTTGGGAATATATTTTTTTTAAATGAACCTTTTTAAAGCTAAGTTTGCTTTAAACTTTCAGAAAGTTCATGTTTGTTAACTTATAGGCCAACTTTTGAAAAGTTCAAGTTTCACGAACTAAGCTTACGTTCGTATTAAGTTTTTTATAAAGTTCAAATAAAAAATAACTTTTTCCCTGGTCAAGTTAAACGAAGACATTGCGAAGGGGAAGACAAACGTTTTGGATGAGCGAATCGAAGACTTCAATTTCACTAACCCCCAAAAAAATTAGCTCGGGTGTTTTTTTGTTTGTTTCTCTGTCTGTTTGTTCGCGCTCTACCGGCCAAATGGCCTATGCGGTCTTGATGAAAACTGAAGGGGACCTTCGAAAACTCTGAACTTAGACTTGCCACGTTTTTGGGTTCAATCGAAGAAATATATCTCATGAATATCGTACTTTGACGATTTTTTACGATTTTTAATGCGATATTTTCGTGATATTTGGCTCGCGACTGGGTTGGCTCGCGACTGGGCAAACGACTACTCCGATCTTGATGAAACTTTATGGGAACGTTTGAAATCTTTAAAATTATTTATAATATGATTTAAGGACATTTAAAGAAATACTTTGCATAGAAATCGTACTTTTAAGATAAAATAAAATAAAAATAATACAATATTTTCGTGATGTTTGGGACGATTCTGACCAAACGGATGGGGCTACAACGTTCATATTTTACATGTACATTAAGATTATAGTGATGTTCTGCCTTTTGAAAGAAAAAGTTAAAAAATTTGCCAAAATTCATTGAAATAAAGGTTTTAATAAAAGCCTTTTGTAGGTGTATAATTAACAAGTAATATCAAGTAACAAGAGAAACTTGACAATAATCACCTACAATGCTTACAGAAGCAAGTCTTTGGGCCTCGAGATTTTTGCATTCTATTGTTATCCCACGCATACTAAAAACTTATAAAAAGCTCACCTATCAATGCGACTAAAAAAAGCGTTCGCGAAGCGCCTAGTATTCATTAAGTCGCAATTGAAAACAATGAACATATTTTGCTTACAAAAACCACATGTGAAAATGCTAACAGATTGAATTGCGATCTATGTTTTGTCCAATCTTAATCTTCCCATTGAAAATCATGATTAAAAAAACAAACACTATTTTAGACGACTTGTTAGCATTAATTGATACTTGATTCTGATTTTTTGTATCTGTTATCTAATGTGAAGATTCAGATAATAGATAACAAGAAATATTATCTGAGATAAGATAATAGATACTTTGAAATCATGTTATCTAGATAAGATAATAGATAACACAATGTTATCTAGATGATTATCTAGATAACATTATCTAGATAACGGCACAACACTGGTTGTGAATGGGCCTTTAGGCTACTGTGTGGTTTGATCATTGTTGGATAAGTTCCCACAATAAGGGAAACTTCAAAACTTACATTTCCTTGACGTGAAAAAAAGTGAGAACAAAATAAAAAAGATCCCGTTAAAAGATCCTCTAACAGAAAAATTGTGGTAATTATAGAGATTAAAACTCGATTTTTAACCCTCGTCATTGCGAGAAAAGGGCATTCATCAATCGAGATTTCGCTACCTAAAAATGATATGTCAATGGTTCTTGATCAACTAAAAAGTTAATATCCGTATCAGATAAATCCAATAACATCTGTAAAAACAAGGTGGACTTTCACACCTCTAAGAGTAAAAGGAACTTTTAGAAACCGTTTTAAAATTTTCACGATAATACGATATAATTGTTAATCGCGTGTTTAAAGTTCATCAAACTAAAAAGTTACTCGTTTCTTCTTAAGTTCCCGTAATAGGAATTCGTTTTTTTCAACTTCCTTTCCGAGAGAAATCTAAATAATATATTATAAAATATATTTTTAAAACGATGTGTTTCAACGTAAGCTTGTTGCTCGTTTGTTTTAAGTTGTGAGTTAGCCTATAACAACAATAACTATGAACGACTCTGACTTTTGAATAGTTAATTCACATAATGATGCTATGAACTGAAAGATTGTGAATAGCAAGAAAAAAAAGAGTAAAAATTGCAAGTAGATTAAAAGTACGAGAACCCATTATACAACACTTATTTTACCCTAGTTGAGTTCTCTTTTGTGGAATTACTACACACGCACACGCACACGCACACGCAGCACTTTTGTTAAGGCTTTACTGTGGAAAAAAGGGTATAATTGTCATTCGCCAAATATTTATTTCAAGTCCACCAACATCGTAACTAAATATCATGTTAATTATATATATATATATATATTTATATATTTGTTTTTGGATATTTTCGTGGCCGATATGAATTAATGAACTAGGTTTTTCGGTTATAATGCCACGTTTATTTACATTAAGCCAACGTTTCGATGAAATTTCACTCATCTTCTTCAGTGCCAATACAACTTAATATATAAAAACGAAAACTACATTACATTGATAAATACAGAACAAAACTGAGAAAACAAAATACAACAAAAATAAACAATAGAAATCACTGCACATATGGCGAATTAAAACAACTCAAAGAATCACTGCAAAGCTTGACGTTGCAAAGAAAGAAGAAAGTCACTACATGTCCGTCTTATTGTTTTTCGTCATGGATCTTGTCACTCTGTCTGTCGATGTATTTACTTGCATTATTATTTTAATATTATTATTATTTTTTTTATTATTTTCGATTCACAATGAAGGGTGAATAGAAGGGGGAGGGGAAACTCGGTACCGGCACGTAGCCTACTACTTTCGAAAAGTACCAAGGGGACCAACGGCTTTACGTCCCATTCGAAAGGACGGTGTAATTCACCCACTAACCCGGATTGCTGAGCAGACGTCGAGTAGAACGAAGTCGTTACACTAGCTCTCCAAACCTCCATCTGCTCTGAACATTTTGTTAGCAGCTAACGAGGGAGTTTTAAATAGTTTGCCGCAAACGTCGACTTTAGCATTTTTATTGCATTTGTGTTCAATTATAGCATCTGAATCTCAACACCAGATAATTCTATACGCGCTTGTTAAACATTTAGCAGAATGTCTATATTTTTGTGCATAATATAGAACACACCATTTAAACTGACATCAATTTCAGTACTTGATAATGATAACTGGTTAGTGGTCCTTTTCTAGCGGCTGATCACTGGAGCACTTGTTGTTGTTACATACTTTAACGATAAAGCATTCCGTCGGGAATTATCTTTTTTTTCTCGTCGACTTAATTATTTGAATGTACAAGTACCCCACAAATACAAAATCTAAAAAAAAAACGGCAGCCAAGCTCTCTTTCAAAAGTCTTCGGCTGTAAATGCTGCGAGATATAGAAGTTGAGCCAAGCTTTTCATTCTTTCTCCCTAGTTTCGCACTGAAAAGAATTAAGATCATTTCGCCTGTTGACGAGCGCCAAGCCAACCATTTTCGTGGTAAAAAAGTAAAATTTTTAAACTCAAAATCATAAAAAAAATGCTTATGGCCATTGATTTGGTTCAGTACGAGAACTCTTAAAAGTCATGGCCAAACATTTTTTTTTTTATGATTTTGAGTTTAAATATTTAACATTTTTACACGAAAATACCACCCATGTTGGTGGCGAAAGGTCGAGCATTGCCTCATCATCGACACGACGCAACATCCCAAGAATCATACAGAAGACATACTAGTGTGTTTCAGGTTCTTCGATATAAAGACGTATTAAAAATAGGCATCTTTATCGAATACCGACAGTGTTGGCTCGGGCGCTAAGCGTTCGACTCTGATTCTAGAGGTCCTGGGTTTGAATCTCATCGAGACCGGCAATCCTGACTGAAGGTTTTTTCTAAGGTTATCCTCAGTCGTTAATAAGAATGCAAGGGATTGAGTCCTCTTAAACAGCCCTCGGACATCCCTTCACAATTGTCTTATCCGTAACATATACCTAGTTCACCTGAAGAGGGGCATATTGCACCCTATAACAGGTTTAATTCCCACAATAAAAATTAAAATTTTATTTTATAATAATGCAATGGATAATCTACTAAACAATAAGTTTACGTGCAAGTGTGACGGTTGCTATGCTAATGTCATTGCAAGTACACCAAATACGAAAAATAAGTCAGTCTTATGGCTACGTACAGTCGCATATGCTCTAGTTTTGAACACATATCCCCTCCCCCACCCCAACCTTCGTTACATCTCATATCATCATCAAAATAATGCATCCCATCTTTCCTCGGGGGTTAGATACAAGTAACATGACCCCGTTCTCGGCGAGCCACATGTATGTTGACTTTGACATCCATTCCCAGCGTATACACTATAGCCATAACGTTTTGTAATGTACATAGTTTTACCTGGAGGTATGGATGGCTCAAGTACTGAGATGGCCTAGAGCTCATATGAAAATAACATGCACGAGATCCAAGTACAACCAAGTACAAAAGTAAGTAAATAAACAAACTTCATGGTTACTTCTCTAACGTTTTTGTTTGTTTAATTTTTTGTCTGTTTGTTCGCTCTCTACCGGGCAAACAGCTTATGCGATCTTGATGAAAATTAGAGGGGACGTTTGAAATTTCTGCACATAGATCTTCCAAGTTTGTGGGTTCAACCGAAGAAATATTTCTAACTAGGAAAACGCTAAAGTCCCGCCGCGTTGATGGATGAGCGGTTTTTTGTAAGTTTTTTGTTTGCGTTTTTTGCGTTTGTTTGCACTTTTCCTTTGCAAGTGCTTTTTGAATGCATTGTAGGTGATTGTTGTCAAGTTTCTATTGTTATACTTGTTAATTGGTATTATAAACCTCAAAAAACTCATATTAAAACCTTTGTTTCTGTGGATTCTGACTAACTTTTTCAACTTTTTCTTTCAAAAGGTACTACATCACCATAACCTTAATGTCCATGTGAAATCTTAACGTTGTAGTCCCACCCGTTTGGTCAGAATCGGTCCAAATGTGACGAAAATATCTCACTAAAAATTAAAAAACTAATATTAAAACCTTTATTTCTATAGATTCTAGCTAACTTTTTCAACTTTTTCTTTAAAAAGGTACTTTAACACCATAATCTTAATGTCCATGTGAAATATGAACGTTGTAGCCCCACCCGTTTGGTCAGAATCGGCCCAAATGTGACGAAAATATCGCACTAAAAATCGAAAAAAATCGTAAAAGTACGATATTCATGAGAAATATTTCTTCGATTGTACCCAAAAACAATTCATCTCTAAGTTTAGAGAAAACGAAGGTCCGGTCAAATTTTCATCAAGATCGCATATGCCGTTTGCCCGGAATCGAGCAAACAAACAGACGGAAAAAAAAAAAAAAAAAAAAAAAAAACCCCGAGCAAAATTTTTTGGGGGTCAGTGAAATTGAAGTCTTCGCTTCCGCTCGCTACGCTCGCTACGCTCATCCAATAAATATCTTACTTTTACGATTTTTAAGTTTTAATGCGATATTTTTTTTTTTAGATATTTGGGTCGATTCTGACCAAACGGTTGGGTCTACAACGTTCATATTTTACATGTACATTGGTAATGGTGATGTTGTGCCTTTTCATAGAAAAATATGAAAAAGTAGGCCAGAATGTACAGAAATAAAGGTTTTAATATAACATTTCAGGTGTATAATTAACAAGTAACTATAGAAACTTTACAACAATCAACTTTAAGAAGGAATGGGACACATTTGGCTGTTAGCAAATAGCTATTCGCTCGGCCAAGATGCATCCGACGTATATGAAACTTTGCAAAGTTGTCAATAAAGCATACATAGACAGCCCTGTGGTCATAGATTTTCCAAATTTTGACTTAATCAGTCAGAAAAAAATCACGATTATGGTCAATTTTAGAGTTTTTAGCAAAATCAAAATTTGTGAAAACTTATTTAATTTTTATAAATTATTTTAAAACAAAATTTACAAAAGTGTTACTGTAGAGCCCTATAATTCCACATTTGTGACATATGTTCAAAATTTCAGACACCTGTGGTGTCAGTTGGCCGAGCGAACAGCAATTTGCCTAAAACGCATGTCCTATACTCTTAATGTGTACAAAAAGAAAGTCTGGGCCTCGAAATATTTTACATACTACTTTGAAATGGTATAACCATAGCAATTAATACAACATTATAACAATTAACCTTATTTAACAAAATATTATTTTGGAATAGATCTTGAAAAAGTAATGAGATCCCACGCATACAAAAAACTTAGTAATCATTGGACAGAAATATTCAATCAAAAGAGCTCATCCATCAACGCGACTGGAAAAAGCGTTCGCGAAACGGCCTAGAATTATACAATATAGCTAGGTACTGGTTAAAGTTACACAATCATGATATATCTTACTTTTGGATAAAGTCCCAAAATAATCAAAGTTGCTGAACATCATGGAATATTAATTTTGATTATTTTTACGCTCAACCCTTAGTTTAATTTTGTCTTTGTGTGTACACCTATCGACCATAAATAAATCAAGGTTTTCAGTTGTATAAACCATTTACTTAGAATAGTAACTGGGCGCCTTGTAAATCCATGTATAAACTATATCCAGCCCATTGATTTCAAGGGTGTACAGCCAGGGTCATATATAAATCAAGAGGTCTGAAAGATACCTCTTTCACCGACATCTCGTGGTCAACTCTCGGTGCCATTATTTATATCACCCTGTGAACTGCATTATCGACGTAAATAAAAAACATGTCTGCTAATGTCAAAGGAAAATTCTCTGTCAGAAAATTCTGCCAGAGAAACTATCAAGCCTAGAAGAAATATAATATGTAACGTAAAGAGAGCATTATATATCGATACCTTGGCCTAGGCAATGTATTAAGACTATGCCTTATTCTTATATTTGCCTTAGTTTCTAATTAATTTCGAATAATTCTATCTTAGCTGTCAAGTCTAATTTGTAAACCACCAAACTTTGTTTTATGCTTTTGTTTTGATAAAATTGTATTTCACTTCTGTCTGCCTTCTAGATATTGACTATTTTGTTGACCAAGAGTCTTTCAAAGCCTCCTAAATAATATTAATAACATCAAATAGTCTAGGGGGCTTCCATCGATCGATAATGCAGTTCACAGGGCGATATAAATAATGGCACCAAGAGTTGACCACGAGATGTCGGTGAAAGAGGTATCTTTCAGACCTCTTGATTTATATATGACCCTGGCTGTACATGTACATTGTACACACAGACAACTACCCATTGACAAACCTTCATATATTAGTGATCAGATCTTCCATATTCATGAATCACTTTTCTGTCCGCCCCTTAGATATTGAACACCTATAGTAGGCTAGATCCGCAGTCATTAATCCACTTCCGTGAAAATTTGAAGCCATTTTGAATATGGTATTTTGCATGTAAAAGTACATGGAAGCTATTAGCCAAATAGTTCTCAAGATTGCCGTCAGGTTGACAGGTGAGCATTCTAGCCATTAAAACCAAATAATTACTAAATTCCCTTCTGCAATAACTTCTTATTGTTTCTGTTTGTGCATACCCATGTTGCACAAGCTAAAACCATATCAAACAATAAAGAAAAATACTTTATTGCATTAAAAAAGCATAAATTAAAAGCCAAATCGACATCTTTAATATGGCAAAATTGGCGCTTCAATTTGCTACGCTCGCGTCTGTGCGGACGTATTGGAGACTGCGGAACTAGACTACTATAGGTGTTCAATATCTATGGTCCATCCGGCTGTGTATCACATCTCACAAAGAAAACCAAATTATTGTATTTTTTTGTTGTCAGTGAACTCAATTAATTTGAGCATCATTGAGATCAATGGGTTCGGTCCTTGTTCCACTCAAAAAAATATATCTTTAAACTTGCTACGTCATTTCCTCCGTTGATGGATGAGAGTTTTTACTTGCATTGAGAAAACCTTCTTATTCTTTATAATTTAATTTCGTTTTCCATTGTTATCTTGTGGTTATTATTTTATAGATGTGTCAAATTATGATTATTTTCGTGACCTCATAACAGAAATTGCGAATTCCCACCAAGATCAGAAATAGAGTATAAATTAATTTTTAAAAAAGCATTCATTTTAGAGTCTCAGTCTCAACCATATATTAACCGATTTTCAGTGGGAGATAAAAACCAAAGCGACCATGCCAACCCTGTAGGCCCCAACGAAATCAACGAGTGAGCGATAACCAACCAAAGATCGATATTTTTAATAAGAAATATAGCCAGTGGTATTGACAGTGCGAACACCCGCGGATCAACGCCAGAATCAACAAGGCCGATTCAAAACAGCTTTGGATTTATTATGTGCTTTGTTGCTAGGACGGCAACAAAAACACCGTTTACAAATTCCTAAGACAAGAACTGTTGGACTTAAGTCCAAATCAGAAGTTTAAAAACTTCTGCCTATAGCGGGAATCGATCCCTTGACCAGTTGACCTTCTGCATTGGCTACACGCTGACCACAAGACCAATGAGCTACACAAAGTATGGTATGGCAAAGTAACAAAATAACAAAGTATCAAAGTATGGCTGGAATCTTGCAATAAAATCAATCACTAGTAATAACAAAAAGCATCCAAAACTAGTTTCTCCCACCACCAAATTGTCTTCTAATAACTCGCTTCACAAGCTCCGATCAGCCAACAATTCTGAAACTTCAAATTTCTAATTTAAAATTCTAGATTTCTCATAGGAAACCTGCTCAGAGTGCAATGCATGCCCCTCCAGGTTTATTGGTAAGTTGGAGTGAAGGTATGCCCGCGATCGTTAAGATGACTCATTTCATTACATTCGCATTGACGGTTGAGGAAAACCTCGGACTAAATCTTTAGTCAGGATTTTCGATCTCGACTGGTTTCAATCCGAGACCTCCCGAATCATACGCTCGAGTCAACTCTTTCGGTTTCACAAAACTAAAATATATTAATGTAGATTCAATCCCATTTTAATACGAATTGAATATTACGTGTAAGGATATGTGGTTATTATTTCGTCAAATTCGCAAGATTGTGAAATCATTTGAAATCATTTCAACCTTGTTCATTATTTATAAGTAATAAGTTATACTTGGCTTTATTGAGGTCCAACTTTGAACTGACTTTTGATCGCTAAAGTATAAGATTATTAACAAAATAGTCTAAACAATGTTACATATTGTGTTAAACGTCGACAATACTTTCACGTAAACTTGGGATTTATCAGAGGCAAGATTTCACTCTCCTCGAACAAGAATTTCTTAATCTAATCTCCAATGCAATTTCTTAACCAATCAGTCTCAGGCGCGCGTCAAGAAGTTTAAATTGAAAACTTTCTTTCAAAGTAATTATTAAAGAATTTCAATTGCGTCCCTAAACATTGTCTTAAATTGGCTACGAGAGTTGCCTAAGGGATTTTATCCTTGATTGAATCCAGAAGCTTTTAGGTTGCTGTATAAGTATTTGATAATTCTACGCTTCGAGCGGGTCTATTGTTTCTTCAAAATATGTATTGAAAAAGTGTTTATTAAAGAAATAAAGAAGTCGTGTCATCATATTTTCATCTATACTCATTTTACTACCTATAATTCTTTTCGGAGTTGTAATAATAAGTTTTTATTTTTATTTTTTGTTTATTTATGTAACGTCTTTTTAGTTATAAAAAAACTGATTTACAAAGGACAATAATTATTAATAATTCCTGTAGTTGAAAACAGTTTCTTAGGATAGTAAGTATGATGTCATTCGTGTATTTCTCAAACATTAATTAATTCTCGCTGAAACATATTAAGGTTGCACAGGAGTAGCTATAATATCGGCGCGATGCAGTGTCCCCGCACTTTAGTTGGAACTCGGTCCACAATTAGCTATAATGATATGGCATTTTGTTTTTTTGTAAAATTTAATATGCAAAACATTAAAAATTGATCGAAGAAAATCACAAAAAAAACGTAACACCGCATATTCATCTTGATCACAAGCCACATTTTTTTTTTTAATAACGAGTGGCAACCCACGTCCCCCACATTTCGGCTATTAGGGCGCCTTATCCAACTAGAATAGGGAAACGCCAAAGTCGTTGTTAGACGAGTGAGCGAGTCATGTGTTGAGTACCCGGGAACATTTGCATTTAAGTTTGATAATTATATTGGTATAAATAATAAGGTTTTTAAGTTTAGTTGGTATAAGGTCGCGTCAACTGTAAGGCCATAATGCGCCACTCTATCCTATGATAGGCTAGGGAGGTCTAAGGTAGGGGGAAGAAAAGTTATGTTACCGGGTACTCAACACATGGCTCACTCACTCGTTTAACAACGACTTTGGCGTTTCCCTAGTAATATCAAACAATATACCTACGTACGTTTATACATAGGCCTACAATACAACGGCGTTATAACTGGGATAAAGTGGAAGCAACGTTATTATAGAGGAGCGAGAGAGAGAGAGAGAGAGAGAGAGAGAATGCGAATCCATCTTTGTTTTTCATCAACTGATGAAAATGCTTTCACTAAATCCAATTCGACTTCAATATAGATGTATGCGCCCTATCTGTTCGTTCTTTACGATTCCAACTAAAACACGAAATACATTTTGTTCTACCTCATTTTATGTCGAAAAGTTGTGCTGCAGAAGCTCCGTCTTTTCTCGAATTCAATTTTCTTCTCCAATAACCCAGACTAGTAACAGCATTTTAGTAAAAGTCATCGTTTGTTCTATCTCCAGCTAGATTCCAAGACGTATAAAGCTGCAACATGAAATTTACTTCATGTCCACGTGTTATATGTAAACTTAATAACCGTATTTTGATCATACTAGGCCGCTTCGCTTACGCTTTTTTAGTCGCTTTGATGGATGAGCATTTTTTGGAAGTTTTTAGTTTCCGTGGGATCTCTTTTCTTTTGCAAGTGCTTTTTGAACGCACTGTAGGTGTTTGTTAGGTTTCTATTGTTATTTGTTAATTGTTGGATGAGCGTAGCGAGCGTAGCGAGCGAAGTGAAGACTTCAATTTGACTTTCTGTTTTTTTGTTTGTTTTTCACTTACGTTACCCCAAGAAAAATAGCTCGGGTGTTTTGTTTTTTGTTAGTTTTTCTGTCTGTTTGTTCGCTCTCTACCGGGCAAACGGCACATGCGATCTTGATGAAAATTGGAGGGGACCTTCGAAATCTCTGAACTTAGACTTGCTACGTTTTTGGGTACAATCGAAGAAATATTTCTCATGAATATCGTACTTTTACGATTTTTTTTCGATTTTAGTGCGATATTTTCGTGACATTTGGGCCGATTCTGACCAAAACGGGTGAGGCTACAAACTGTCATATTTCACATAGACATTTAGGTAATGGTGATGTATTGCTTTCTGAATGAAAAAGATGAAAAGTTAGACAGAATCTATAGAAATAAAGCTTTTAATATAGGTTTTTTGATTTTTTGTGCAAATTTTCGTGCCATTTAGGCCAATTCTGCCCAAACGGGTGGGCTACAGCGCTCATATTATACATGGACATTAAGGTTATGGTGATGTAGTACCTTTTGAAAGAAAAAGTTGAAAAATTTAGCCAGAATCCATATAAATAAAGTTTTAATATAAGTTTTTTTACGGTAAATAATACCAATTGACAAGTTACAATAGAAATTTGACAACAATCACCTACAATGCGTAGGCAGCAAAACAAAGCACTTGCAAAAGTAAAGATATCCCACGCAAACTAAAAACTTCCAAAGCTCATCCATCAACGCGGCGGGACTTAAGCGTTTTCCTAGTTATTATATACCTTTAAAAAAATCGTATAAGTACGATATTCATGAGAAATATTTATTCGATTATACCCAAAAGCGTGGCAGGTCTAAGTTCAGATATTTCGAAGGTCCCCTCCAATTTTCATCAATATCGCATATGCCGCTTGCCCGGTAGAGCGCGAACAGACAGAAAAAAAAAGCAGTGAAGCTAAATTTTTTGAGGCGTCAGTGCAATTGAAGTCTTCGCTTCGCTCATCCAAATAGTATAATGTTCAACTTCAGTAGTTGTATTCTTTACTAAGTAGATTTGAAAATTTCATTTAAAAAATTACACATACCAACAAAAGTAACAATAAGAGATAAAAATAAAGTATTAGATTAATATTACGTTCCAAGACAAATTTGGCTTCATTAATCACGTATCATTTACACTAAAAATGTTTTTCTACGATATCACACTTTGTTCAAATGTGGAACTTAAATAAGTTATTATAGTAGTTATATATTGATTCCATTTCTAAAGTTTGTTGCTATTTTATTTGTCCCAGGAAACCTGACTGACTCTTATATGGCAAAGCGATTAATTTTCATTATTTTACTATTTTACTGCAACAACCACAGTTTCATAACTTATTTCAATGATCTTCTTTTAAAACATAAATGTTTACGCCAATAATAAATAAATGCTAATTGCGAAGGATGGGTCACCAAAAGTCATTCAAACTCTCTTCTCAAATACACCCTAACTCATATTCAATCACACATCAGAATAATCCTTGTAATTTGCAACTTAAGGATTTTAAGAAATTGCCCTTGAATCTTGTTTTAGTTGTCACTTGTGCCCATTCCCCTTTTCTTTGTATCCACAATTAATTTTGTATGTGTTTGTGTGTTATATTAAATCAATAATAATCAATTAACATAATTAATAAAATGATCTAATATTGTGACATCTTTCATTTTTAAAATAAAAATAAATAAATATTAAAAAATTATTATTATTCACCCTATCTAATAAATTGAAGATAAAAAACACGACATAGAATTTTGAAATGCAAACGACAAATGAACGTAGGAAATTATCAACGGTAGGATAACTTACCCGTGATTAATGATAATAATGATGAACTATGCAAATTATTCTACTTTCAAATGGCAACTTAATAATAGAAATACAATAACCCCACCCTACACCACAAACCAATTATCTAGCTGAACTATGTTGTCATTCTATCACCTGATAATACGACATTATGACGCTTATATTAATGTTGGCCAAATGCCACAGTTAACCATAATCTGTTTTCATATGTGGTATGCACATATACGTGATATTTCCCTACATGATTAATTTGGTTTTTGATTTTGATGGATGTGGAATGTTAATATAATGCAGGATTCTGCAATGCGGTATTCAAAATATTTGTGGGAAGCGGTAGCAAACTAAATTATATTGTTTCGGTTTGCAGTTATGACCTGAAGTCGTGCTGTTTTGGTAAGTGCGACTCACGTAATATTATTATTGGATGAGCGTAGCGAGCGAAGCGAAGATTCCACTTCACTACACTGGAGAAAAAAATCAGGAACGTTTTTTTTGCTTTTTTTTGTATTTTTGTTTGTTTTTCGAAATCTCTGAACTAAGAACTGCCACGTTTTTGAGCGCCATCGAAAAATTATTTCTCATGAAAATCGCAAATTTAGGATTGTTTTCGATTTTTAAAACTAGGCCGCTTCGCGAACGCTTTTTCCAGTCGCGTTGATGGATGAGCTTTTTTTGGAATATTTCTGTCCAATGATTACGTTTATATGTGGAATCTCCTTACTTTTTCTATAGTTACTTGATATTAATTGTTTATTATACACCTGTAAAAGGCTTATATTAAAACATTTATTTCTATGAATTTTAACCAACTTTTTTAACTTTTTCTTTCAAGAGGCACTACATCACCATAATCTTTATGTCAATGTACAATATGAACGCTGTAGCCCCACCCGTTTGGTCAAAATCGGCCCAAATATCACGAAAATATCGTATTAAAAACCGGAGAAAAAATCGTAAAAGTACGATTTCTAAAAGAAATATTTTTTCAAATGTCTCCTACAGTTTAATCAATATCGGAGTAGCCGTTTGCCAAATATCACGAAAATATCGCACTTAAAATCGTAAAAGTACGATATTTATGAGAAATATTTCTTCTATTGTACCCAAAAACAATACAGCTCTAAGTTCAGAGATTTCGAAGGTCCCCTCCAATTTTCACGTGACCCTGTACACACTTTACTCTTTCTTCTTATCTGTAGAAGATTGTGTTCAGTTGTCTCGTCATCTTGTAGGCGATGTTGGTGATCGTCAGAGACTCAACTGACCCTATACACACTTCACTCTTCTTTCTTATCTTAATAAGATTGTTTTAAGTTGTGTCGTCATCTTGTAGGCGATGTTTGTGATCGTCAGAACTCAAGTCACGTGACCCTATACGCGTTTCCAAGCAAAGATAGATGGCAGCACTAAAACGCAACATGTCGGACCGATCGGTGATAGAGGCGAGCTGCTTACGGCGGGCGCATGTATATTCAGTTAGGTTCAACTTGATTTTTGTTACATTTCTGATCATTTGCGAAAACATTGTTGATTATGTCATATCGTCCGCGTATTTTATTAGTAAAATTCGTAAGTTTTGGGGAACGGCTTTATTAAAAACGGGAATTTAATGGCATTTTAAATTACAACAAATAATTGATATTATTTGATGAAATTAGCTCGAAAAGAACAAACCCCACTGTTAAACTATTAAATACAGAAACAAGTGTATCAAATAATGTTGAATGATGAAGATCGATGATATTTTGCCAAGAAAATGTTGCCCACCAATACTAATAATTTCAATAATTTAGGCCTACTTGATATCTAAAAATCAAAAGAGCTTCTATAGCAAATTATAGCCCTACACTTGTTTTGCATGTTTTCTACGTCGTTTTACAATGTAAACGCAATCGGAGTAGGCGTGTTTTATAATATTTATCTACTATACACTTAGGACTACTGTTTTTTTTAAATAAACATTTTATTAAAAGTAGGCCTATTGAATAGCTGATAGCTTTAAAATTTTGTATGTAAACAATGGCATGACGCGTCATTCTGCAGACAGCTTTAAAATCTTGTAGGTCATATCATTATAATTATTCTATTGTAATAATATAAATCGTATTTATTATGTATAATATTATGAAAAAATGAACAATGACGATAAACGGTATATGTAGGCCTACATTAATTATATTAGGTAGAAAAGGAGTTGGGACTTGTGCATAAGCCCTAATAAAATTATTATTTTTATTATTTTTGTTATTGTTTTGTTATTATTATTATTATGACTTTATTTATATTAAATTATCATAATAAAACTAAAGAAGTATATCTCAATTAAAAGTGCCATGAGAAGCGAGCGATACTGTATGTGTGTGTTTACTATGAGTTGTGAACATTCTTGACGGTTTGAATTTGATTTAATATTTATCGTACCCTGTTAGCCTATATTTAGTATAGCCCATATATACCAATGATTTATTATGATATTATTACAGTTAGAGAATTGTAATATATGTAACAAATGCCATCCTCGGTGTCTCATGGGTGCATGGGGCGCAGGTCTGAATATTCTGGTGGACATGGTCTCGAATCCCGCATTTTAAAGAGCGATTTTATCATTTTGGTGCACCCCATGCTTTTGATTATCATCAATTAACAACATTTTGGGAGAGCAACGACAATGTACCTGTGATTGTACATATTTATAAGTGAGAAACACGGAATGACATGTGTTCTTCAGGTAAGCACATAGCGCGCTCCTCCGACTATCACTGATCGGACAGTTGCATTTTTCGCCACCAGGTAGCAACCCCTTTGCTTGGAAACGCGTATACAACTTCACTCTTCTTTTATTTAAGTTGTTTATTTGTGCATGTAGGCATGTTGGTGATCGTCAGAACTCAAGTCACGTGACCCTATACACACTTCACTCTTCTTTCTTATCTTAATAAGATTGTTTTAAGTTGTGTCGTCATCTTGTAGGCGATGTTGGTGATCGTCAGAACTCAAGTCACGTGACCCTTACACACTTCACTCTTCCTTCTTATCTGTAAGAAGGATTGTTTTCAGTTGTGTCGTCATCTTGTAGGCGATGTTGGTGATCGTCAGAGCTCAAGTCACGTGACCCTTTACACACTTCACTCTTCCTTCTTATCTGTAGAAGATTGTTTTAAGTTGTGTTGTCATCTTGTAGGCGATGTTGGTAACCTGCAACAAACACAGTCTTGTATTCGTCTTTTGTGTCATCAACCATTTCTTAGATAGTGTAACTATTAACTTAAATCTTTCTCTTGCAAAATAAACGTTTCTACACGTCACGGACTGACCGATTAACTGGTCAAGTTAAGGTATTGCCGGTTCGCAATCGCGAGTGTAAATTGTTGAACAAACATATCAGAAGTCTATGGTTTGATCGGTATGGTCGGCCTCAGCTGTGTACTGTATATTTTTTCACTTTTAACTGATTCTTTATATTATCATCCTTTAAAAAGGTGGTTATTGAACATTACACTGCTTTTTATCTATATTTTCTTTGTGATATTTTGACATTTATTCAAAAGCCTTTTTTAAACTGTACGATGAACAAAGGAAAAATAACTACAATTTCAAATAAAAGAAAACATTATTAACTTAATGACAATGAAATGTATATCTGCAAACACAAGTGATGAAAAAAAAATCATAAAAAAATAAAATAGACATTTGCATTAGATCACAATAATTGGTAAAAACCGTGCGACGTCTGCCACATTTTACTACTGTCAAAGTCGTTGTGACAGCTGCCACGTGTTTGCACTGTCAAATCGTGCTTCTACGAACTTTTGTTTATTTTTCTCCACGTGCTGTGTGTAACTGTCAGCGATCAACTGTTTCCTGTCATTCTGGCCCAGAAGTAACCCATTTGTCATCAATCATCTGTTCATCAGTCACTCTACTTCAATTCTTTGCATCATCACGGATTACTAAAGTAAACAAAACAAATAGATAAGTTCAACTTAAAACTTAATATTAATATTTTGGTGATCTTTCTCAGAAAAAGTGTGAGAAGGACTTAGCCACCAGGGGTTTGGTATGTATTAGAAACGGATGTATAGGCAGGAAGTAGTGTTTTAATAACCATTGTTTGTTTTTTCAATTTGAAATATTGAAGGATACTTATTTCTCATATTTTAATTGTAGCTTGATGACCTTTAAATCGTTTCACATTTAATATTTCAAATGAGATTTTAAATTTATTAATTGGATCTGATCTTTACTGCAGAGAATGCTGTAAGGAGAAGGAAAAGTAAGTATTTGTTTGTTGATTTTAATTAATTGTTTGTTTTATTATTTGTAGTTTCGTATTCTAGTGATTAATTGAGCTTGACCATTTTATCTATGTATAAAGTTCCTTACTACCTTTCCAGTCAGATAAGATAAGAAATGTGGTTAAATGGTGTGATTATTGAAACTTTCCATGGATACAGGTGAAAAACTAGCATGTCATGACTCATGAGGTAATAATAAGCACTATCATGTGAAAAATTTAGAAGACAGCACTTTGTTGCATTTATTTCTTATTTCACTTATGAACTAAGTGTAATATGTTCATCTGAACATTTACTGAAGTTATATTTAATTATTGGCTTATATGAATAAATAAATAAATAAATAAAAAAAAAAAAAAAAATTTTTTTTAGAGTCTACCCACTCAGTTATATAACTGATTTTCAGTGGGGGACTTTAAATCAAAGCGACCAAGCCAACCCTGCAGGCCCCGACGCAATCGACAAGTGAGCGATAACCAACCAATGATCGATATTTTTAATAGGAAATATAGCAATCAGTGGTATGGACAGTGCGAACACCCGCGAATCAACGCCAGAATCAACAAGGCCGATTCAGAACAACTCTGAAATTTATTATGTGCTTCGTTGCTAGGACGGCTCCAAAGTCACCGTTTACAAACTCCTGAGACAAGAACTGATGGACTGAAGTCCAAATCAGAAGTTAAAAAACTTCTGACTATAGCGGGAATCGAACCCAGGACCTTCTACATTGGAAGCAGATACGCGAATAACAAAAGACCAACGAGCCACACAAAGACCAACGAGCAACACATGTTATATGTTTTGTTGTTTTGTTTGGTTGTTAACGAAAATAATTATAAGAAATATTAAACTCCTCTCCTAATTAGCTTACATTCAAAGTCTTTCTTATCTCACCTGTCCAAAGTTCTCAATTGAATAAGGGTCGTGACCCGTGGCTTTAAACTCAACTGGAACATTGGCACAGGTCATAACAATAAGCATTGACCTCTTGAAGCTTGGTGAGGATTTCAGCCAATCAGAAAAGTATACAGCCTCACCCACAGCTGCAGCCTGAAACAAGAGCTCTGATTGGTTCTTTCGCCGTAGAATTTAACACTTATATGTTACCACTATATTATTAACTTGAATTCTTTCAGAAATCAGGGCAACAAAAAAGTAAACTCCATTTTTTGTTTCCCTTGGCCAATTTACAAATGCATAGTAAAATAAGATTGAGCTTACCTCTTCGCTGATGAATGTGCACAAAAAGTTCATTATCAAGAATATTAATACTGTCTTAAATGAAATAAGCAGGATAATCACCTCCAAAAAGCTTATTTCATCATGCTGAAAAACAAAATCGTGTATTCATTGCTTGGAACTTGGATTAAAGCATAATAATACTCTACAAATTGCTCAAAACTTTATTTTAGTGTCAGTAATTTATTGGAAGTATACGTAACAAGATTAGGCATAAATTTCCTTTGGTCTGACAAAAAATATATCAAAGTAAATGAGAAGTCTACAGAAATACTTTTATGATCAGATAGCGTATTACGTTCTTACCATTGCAAGGAAAATTAATGTTCCGCCATAGATGAAAATATTCAAACCAGAAAACATTATGAAGACTGTCTCGAAGTCAGATTGAAGTCCATCTTTTATTCTGCAACATTCGGGTGACAAAAATGAAAACACGTTTCGAAAGGTATCTGTACAATATATATCAACACATTAAATTGCACTTTCCTTACAATAATATTTCTTGATGAAACTGAACAAAATCTTTAATGAGAAGTTTCATTTCTACGCCAAGTTCAGTGTTAGTGTAGCTAGGTCCAGCTTCTGTCACTTCCTGTGTTTGAAGTATCACTTCTTGCCTGTCCAGACGTCTAAATAATCGCCTTCGGGCCAAAAGAGTGCGATGGCGGTTAGGGAGATTGCGGCTCCTCCTGGTCTTCCAACTTAAAGCTTCTGTTATTGATTGAGAACTTTCACTTGGTTTCTCTACTCGAACCAGAGCATCATTTACAGCTATAACTTGTTGCTGTTTCGTAACTACAGTTCTAGGCTTAATAGCTACTTCTTGCTCATCACACACAAGCTCTCTTACTTCAATTGGTCTGAATAAAACAACCTTACCTTCTCTTTGCTTTCTGTCTATTAATCGTTGAATCGCAATTTCTCTTAAATTCAGGAATTTGTTGGATAGAATTTTGAAAAGTAACCCCAAATTAATTAGATACGTTATGACTGTAGTGTTGACAGTATTTGCGATTGTAAATCCACAAATAACTTGAAAGCAGCTGAGAGCCAGGGTTATCTCGAAGGCCGGGGAGGAAGTTTCGTCGTACGGATACCAGGAGCTGGAAACAGTGAGAGTACGTATACTGTGTCTGAATAATCTTACATAGTATATTGGCCTAACACATTTAATTTTTACGACACAACCGGAATAATAATTCTTTATGAATCGTTGGTAGTAAAAATATTTTAGTAAGGACGAATACGTGTATGTAGGCGAAATGGGTTAAATCCCATTATTTGGAGAAATTACTTTTTCAAAACAATCACCCATTTTTAAGTAGTTGACAGCAATTAGTATCAACTGCATTATATAGTTCTCAGATTGATTTTTTGAAAACCTCCCTAAGTTGGAATTGATAAAATTAATTACAACACAGAAAACTAAAATACACGAACCGGCTTAGTGATTCAATTGACAAAATATCCAAAATGGAATATCGAAAACTCAGGTTCAAAAACCAGTTGGTTTCAATGTTTAAATTTCTCGTTTTTCTTAAATATTAACTTTATATTAAGTAACATTATTTCACTTTGGTCCATGCCAGTTGTGTCACGTAGATAAAGTCTAGGGAATTAAAATAGTGTATGTATGTTCTAAATTTGCTCAATTTGGTCACACATAAATCATTATATTAGGTATCTTTTGTTCGCCAGCTAGTCTAGATTTAACCTTGGTGAATCACCAAGACATCACCAATGGTGATGTCTTTATTGAAATGGATCCAGAGATGAAAACAAATTCATCACAGCGGGGCATCGAATGCTGCTGCAGTGCTATATACACGGTGGATTGTTAATCTTTAAAATAGTTTTGCATGGTCCTTCGTAAATTGGCAGAAGAAAACTCAGCTTTGCCTCTAAGACCCCCGATGTTCCAAGGACTGGGTCCATATATGAGAGGCTTTGCTGAGATTGTACCGGGATAGGTTCGCGTTCCAACAACTTAAACGCCTTCATCTAATCGTACAGTTCTGAGCCTCAATACGTAGTCTCAAACATAGAATTGTGTAAATTATAAAGATATAAAATATTTATAAAATTAAATAGGTTTTTGTACCTGAAGTATAGCTTCCGTGATGGCCAGTATATCAGTGTACTGGCAAGTAGTAAAATAATTGCGACAAACGAGTCTACAATCAGGTGGTTGTATTTAGAAAAGTTGTAAATCCATAAGTTTGCTTTGTTCATTAGATCTCTTTGATATTGATTATCAAGGTTAAACCCTTTGGACAACGCCTCGAGCTTCCTTATGGTTTGATGTCTGTTTGATTTATGTAATAGGCCTACAGTCAATGCGTTCATGCCTAAAGCAAACCACATCACCATTGTCCAACTGTTATCTATGACGTCTGACTTTGTGTCTCGATATTTGTAAATGCCCAAAGGATGGGTCACGAAGCTGCTAAGACTCATGAGGCCAATCATGATCCAGGGGTAGAATGTACGGAAGGACCGAAGCGCCTGGCGTAGAAGGGGGTGACGGACTACGATGCGCGCCAGGCGGGGGCTGAGGTACTGCAGATCCGTGTCGGGGCCGTCAGGGAGAAAACCTGCAATGAGAGTTGCACAAAACGACAGATCTTAATAATTTTATGAGGATTTTATATGTACTTACTTGAAATCAATATCAATCAATGCTCACAACTTTGAGTCATAAAAAAAAATATATTATATATTATGTCTGGGCTTGATCACCCTTAAAATTACTCTTTGTCTTTTCAATCCAAGACCGAAATAGAAATTATTCAGAGTATTCCCATCAAAAGACGGAAAAAAAATTGCATCTCATAAACGTCAGCTAGTACATGGGGGAGTGTTTATTTACCCAAACGTATAGAGGCAAGCTCAGGCTCTAGATTTGAGTCAATCGCCCCCCCCCCCCCCAACTGCTTTTCTCTTTGCCTGGTGGCTGTTCCAAGAACAAGCTATTCCTCCCGATATTTATTAGGCTAGCATGAATCATATTAATGGACTAATGGTCTGCGCGCTCTTACAAAACAAGTTTACTAAAAAAAAAAACGTATTTTGTCGAGGACTCATTCAAGTTGTTTCGTCCAATACGAGTCATGGGGTATGAGAGTAACGAGAATCATGATTTAGGAAAGCAGTTTAGTTTCCATTTCACTAAGTACATTTTTGTTTATTATTATAACTTTTTTTTAAATGCTAAGTTGTTGATATATTCAGTCCTATTGTCTATTGCGGTAATTTCTGTTGTAAATTTATTTAGAAAAGTCAAGACTCTTCAAGCAATAGCAGGCTGAGTGAGTGTACATTTCTATCGTCTTATGGGCTACTAGCAACTGGCGTTACCGCTCGGCGTCAAAGGGACTGAAAATCGTAAGCAACAAATATCACGCTCTAACTTTTATTCTATTCATTATTTGGACAAAACTTACGAAAAATAACAATAAGCAAACACATCAATTATTAAGAATTTTTGGACACGGCCGTAAGCTTGTTATAACAATGCACGCATTATACATGACAAAATTAGTAACGACTATAGGTCTGCTCAACGTCAAATGACAAAAAAAAACACTGATGATCGGATTTCGACAAGAATTCTTCTAAATATTATGCATCTTACTATTTAGAGACGAAATTAATTAACTTTCTCGATAGAAGCAGCACTATACAAAAATTAACATCACAGCGTGCAGTTTTTCACGGCTCATCCGCAAGTCAAAAGTGCGTATTTAGACAACACATAACCCTGCATATTACTCTATGCTGTAAATTTTTGTTCATTGCACTCCGTTCTCGAAAATAAATATATTTATTGTCTGAACAGTCGGTTTCATATTTTGAAAGAGGTGTTGTCGAAACCTGATCATTAGTTTTTTCCAATTGAAGTTGTTTTATTAAAATTAATTTCATATACTAGGGTCTATAAGCCTAACAATCGTGCAAATCGTGAAGAAAGCATAAACATTGTGGAATTTACTAATATAGTCACAAGGAATCCAAAAATCGATGGCCCCAAGTTGAGTTCCTGTAACTTCCTTATTAATTGAATTAATTGGATGAGCGAAGCGAAGACTTCAATTTCACTGACCCCCAAAACAATTTTGCTCGCGTGTTTTTTTTTGTTTTTTTTGTTTGTATTTTTGTCGGTTTGTTCGCTCTCTACCGGTCAAACGGCATATGCGATCTTGATGAAAATTTGACAGGGCCTTCGAAATCTCTGAACTTAGACTTGCCACGTTTTTGGGTACAATCAATGAAATATTTCTCATGAATATCGTACTTTTACGATTTTTTTCGATTTTTTGTGCGATATTTTCGTGCCATTTGGGCCAATTCTGACCAAACGGGTGGGGGTACAAAGTTCATATTATACATGGACATTGAGGTTATTGTGATGTAGTACATTTTGAAAGAAAAAGTTTAAAAAGTTAGCCAGAAATTACAGAAATAAAGCTTTTAATATAAGTTTTTTGATTTTTTTGTACGATATTTTCGTGCCATTTGGGCCGATTCTGACCAAACGGGTGGGGCTACAACGTTCATACTAGGAAAACGCTTAAGTCCCGCCGCGTTGTTGGATGAGCGTAATTGGTGCATTGAGCTGCCATGTGTTATGCGGATTTTCTGTTGTTCTGTGAAAAAATCATTACTAAATTGAAATTTTTAAATTTTAATTTTTTTAATAAATCGTAATTTAAAAAAAGGAAAAAATCGTTATATTGAAATTTTCATAAGAGATAATTATTCGATTGCCCACAAATTTTACACGAATATAAAAATTCATAAAATTAAGGTTCTGTGAAAATATCATTACAATATGATAAAGCATGTAGGTGTTTTAAGTCAAAGAATTGTTTAAAAAAAGAAAAAAACGTAAAATTTCGATTTTCATGAAAAATAGTTTTTCGATTGCGCTCAAATTTCACACAAATACCTAAATTCATAAAATTAAGGTTCTGTGAAAAAATCATTAAAATCGGATAAAACATGTTGGTGTTATAAGCTGAAGAATTTTTTTTTTAATCGTAAAAAATCGTAAAATTGCGATTTTAATGAGAAATCATTTTTCGATTGCGCTCAAAAACGTGGCAGTTCTTGGTTTAGAGATTTCAAAGACCTCCATAAAATTTCATCGCAATTGGAGTATCGGTTTAGCCGGAATCGTGCTAACAAACACACAATAATACAATACAAAAAAAAATCATTCCCGATTTTTTCCTCCAGTGTAGTGAAATGGAATCTTCGCTGCGCTCGCTACGCTCGCAACGCTCATCCAATTATACATGGACATTAAGGTTATGGTGATGTAGTACATTTTGAAAGAAAAAGTTGAAAAAGTTAGCCAGAATCCATAGAAATAAAGCTTTTAATACTATAAGTTTTTTACGGTAAATAATACCAATTGACAAGAAACAATTCAAACTTGACAACAATCCCCTACAATGCGTAGGCAACAAAACAAAGCACTTGCAAAAGTGAAGATATCCCACGCAAACTAAAAACTAAAAAAAGCTCATCCATCAACGCGGCGCGACTTTAGCGTTTTCCTAGTAAAATTAATGGTTCAACTAACCAAAAAAAATATTGGAGAGTCCACAGTCGACATTGGAATCAAATTAATCTTATTTTACGACGAATTATTATATAAAAAATATTTTCAAATTATTTCATTTATGACCTAGTTAATTGAATTTAAAGTAATATTTTACCACTTTTTACTTATGTCAAATTATGTTCACCTAAAATTCTACCGATTGTCATACACTTTTACCACGTAACTAACATAATGCCAATGAATCCAAATTTTGAATGCCCTAAACAAAATTCTTGCATGAATAGTATTGTTGCATACTCACAACAGGTACATAAAACATATCATACATACATACATACATAGGTACGTACATACATAACCAAAGTTTTAAAATTTTACTAGATTGCAATTGATTAGATTATAAATTAATTAAATATATGTTTTAACATTTTAGTTGTTTATAAAAAAAAGCTTTCATTTGATACCCAAGTCGACTATGTTGTAATCACTTACGCACTTGAATGAGATATTTAAATTAATTCCATTATTTCCGTTAATTCAATTAATGATAATTGAGTGGAACTCAGTTTGGAACCATCACTTTTTTGGTTTATAGTGACCTTTATTTTTTAAAATACTACATATGACAATCGTATCGCAAAATTGAATGCCAGACAATTTTAAGGGGATTTAGCTCATTCTTAATTTCATTGATCCATAAATCTAAGGGTTACAAGAATTTCCTTTAGTGCCACCAAAATTTAGATTAATTGACATTATGTTAGTAAAGTGGTAAAATTTTATGACAATCGGTAAAGTTTTTGGAATACATAACTATACAAAAGTAAAACATTGTGAAATTTAACAAAAATTTAATTAACTGGATGACTTATTCACTAATGAAAAATATATTTTTACGTATTATTTACTAGTGAAAGAAGCTTTCATTTGAAACCCAAGTCGACTATGCTGTATTGAATTTTTACATTTAATATGTAATTAATGTGATTAATTGTCGTTAGTTAAATTAATTGAGTTGATGGGAAAAAGATAGGAACCCGACTTTGGGTCCATCGATTTTCTCTTTCATTATGCTTGTATTGTTATTATTTGATACATCAATTGACTGTTGTTTGTGAATGTCAAACACTTCACTGATATTAAACTAATTATTTATTTCATTAATCTATTTATTTGTGAGTTGCAAGAATTTCGTTTAGATCCATGAAAATTTCGATTCATTGGCATTATTTAAGTAAAGTGGTAAAATTGTATGGCAATTGGTAGAATTTAAGGTGAACATAATTATACACAAGTCAAAAGTGGTAAAATATTACTAAAATTCAATTAACTAGGTGATAAATTAATTAAAAAATATCATATTTTTATTCGTCCTAAAAATGCTTTTATTTGATACCAATGTCGACTGTGTTGTCTCTTATTATTATTTTATGTTAATTAAAAAAAAAATTTATTCAATCAATTAATAAGAAAGTTATTGGAACTCAACTTAAGGTAATCTTTTTTTGGACTCCTTGTGATCATATTAGTACATTCACAAATGTTCATGCTTTCTTCACGATTCGCACGATTATTATAATTATGTACTAAAGCTTGTGGTCCCCACTAATAAACGAACAAGACTTAAAAGCCTTACATTTTATTTCAATGCGAACATGAATAATATAACAAGTTAACGGCTGTCTAAAAAATCTTAATAATCAGTATTCGAAAGAATGATGTTTGCTTCATATTCTTATTCTTATGTTTTGTCCAAATAATCAATAGAATATACGAAAAAAGCGATAAGTGTTGTGCCATTTAGCATGCAGACAACTTGCGAAATGAGGGTTGCTTGTCCTTCAGTAGGGCTCGAAGCGGAGAAAACCAGGCAAGCACCTGGATGCGTGGCGTCGTTGCAAGCAGCCTATACGAAACTAAAAAACTTGTAGATATGCCAATATGTATATTAAACCATTTAAAGAACCCAAGACTTATCCTTAAGGGACACAGAATGAAAAAGCAAACCAAGAAGATGCTATTATCAGACATAGATAGAGATAGGGTGTACCCACTTTGCCAGTACAACATCCCTTAGTTTAAGTCGAAATTCTTCCTCCGCCAGTTCCCCCGAAGACTCGGAACCCCGAGACTGGCCATGACCTTGGGTGACCTATATGACCTTGACATAGAGGACCCACCTTGCCAGTACAACATCCCTCGGTTGAAGTCGAACATTTTTTTACGCCCGGTTTCCTCCTGAAGACTCGGAGCATCTAGACTAGCCATGACCTAGATGACCTTGACAACGAGCGCTCACGTTGCCAGTACAACATCCCTCAGTTTAAGTCGAAATTCTTCCTCCTCCCAGTTCCCCCTGAAGACTCGGAGCCTCGAGACTGGCCATGACCTTGCGTGACCTTGTGTGACCTTTACGACCTTTACAACCTGCACTCACCTTGCCAGTACAACATCCCTCGGCTGAAGTCGAACATTTTTTTACGCCCGGTTTCCTCCTGAAGACTCGGAGCCTCGAGACTGGCCATGACCTTGTGATCTTGAGTGACCTTTATAAACACTCGTTTTATCTTAATCGTTTATATGGGCTAACCTCAAACTTTTAACCCGATTTAACACTTGTTGACTAAAGAGAGTTCGAAAACAAAGAACACGAATTCAGTTTCATTTCAGTTGAATGTTTTCTCGAACTAAAGTGCACAGACAGTAATTTCAAGATATATCGTTTTCATAGAAAAATACGTATTTGTCATCAAATGATAGTAAAAACAATTTTTATTTAATAATCTTTAACATTATAATGTACTTTTATTGAATTTGTCAAGCCTTTATACACAAAATTTGTTAGACTCCATGAAAACTGGACTTGTTATACTAGCTTACAACGACGTACTACAAATTCACCTGAATATGGGTCAAGCATTTCATATGAGAAGGAGAATGGCTTTCCAAGAATCCATAAATTTTCGCAACTGTTAGAAGGAGCTTTAACACTGTGTGTAAGGCCGTTCGTGTAGAAAATATGTAATATTTATATTTCATATACGTCAAAGCCCCTAGACGTATAATTTCCGTTTAAGTGGCGTTGTGTTGCGTTGGGAAATCGACGTTTCAAGTATGCAATGTATAGACACTAGACGTTCATGTTCTCCAAACACCTTCCCACTATTTGAATAATAAATACCTTGAGTTGTTCTGAAATGTGCCGCTTAAATGGTGGTGATCGTTAAAATTTCTGCAGATTGATAATATTCTGTTTAATGTTTCTAATATCTTACGCACAAAAAATGAAGCTCAAGTATAAAGTTAAAAAATTGAATAGGGAGGTTCTGAACAATTCAAATGTAAAAAATTACACTCCTTTAAATCCCAACTAAAAGATTTTCCTAAATGTGCATCAGTTGTTAATGAGAATGCAAAGTATGATAAGCATTTTATGGAACCAAAGGGACGCGGGTTCGATGCCATTATAAGTAATGATCTTACGTAGGCCTACTCTCCATTCCACCATATCCACTCATCGTCTTGAGTTGCATTGGACCATCTACTTAGAACCACAAACATTTACTACATAAGATGGTGTACGAACTGGATATGTTTAGTATATTAACTGAGTTTATTTACCCCCTTGATAAAAAATAATTATAAGCGCTGCCACTATTAGTAGGATTTTAGAACCAACTGGTACAGTAATTTTCAAAATACGTCTATATTCAGAAAATGAATTCAATGTATCATCAATATTGTTATACAATGTATATACAATTTATACACATCAATATTGTAATTCAATGTATATAATCATTCATATAATCAAATAACCACTTATTTTTTGTTTTTTAGTATCGACTGCAAAAAATCCACTTTATTTTCATACTGCATTCAGTCCACAACCTTTTTCGTTGGTGCTAACGTTAGGTGCTAACGCACTCTAAAAAACTGATTTTCAAAAATTTCGCGGGTGCCGACTCCGTGGGTGCTCAGGGGCTGAAGCACCCCTCACATTGTTTGGAGTAGTGCGCAGCACCCCCGCAAATATTTACAATCTTAATAAAAATTCGGCCTATATATAACAAAACTTTTAGCTGTCCAGAAGCATTTTCTTGTTTTGCGAAAAACAAATCTAGCCCCCCCCCCCCAACATACAACGGTAGGCTTTTCAGTTAATGCCTGAAAAGAAAAGGGGAATTTTAAAAAAAACACATTTTTTTTTATGCGATTCCATTCTTTTCTTAAGACTTCCTACACCAGTGTCAATGTCCACACTCAATTGTAAAGAGGCTACAATGAATAAATAAAATCAGTAACTGATACAGGAGGGAGGTGGGATGATTGCTCCCCCCCCCCCCTCCCGTTACATTTTGTTTGCGCGACCAATTACCATTACCAATTGGCAATTGTGCAGTTTTCGATTTTTAAACGCGGTTTTAGGCCTTCGAAAGTAGTAAATTCGGAAATTCTCGCCTTCGGCGATTAGAGACACATACGGCTAAAGCTTTCAAACTGACCCTGATTTTGTAAAATTGCACTACCTCCCCCTCCCCATAGATACGTGGAAAAGTAGTTTTCGATTTATAACTATATTAAAATCTTGAGAAAAAATTCCTCCCCCCCCCCCATGAATCAGGAGCAGATCTGCTATTGAATAAAATGTATTCAATTCATAAAAATTAAAAAGGATAATTTCCTTCGGAATGTCAATGAAATATTTCAGCACCCGTCGGAATTTAGAAAACCCGGCGCCCTTGTGCGGCGCCCCCCCCCCCATACTTTGTACCTGTAAGTCAAGCGGATTACAGACGAATTTCACAGTAATTAGGGGTTTTGTGGTAGAAGCGTGAATTTTTGCTCAAACACATTTATTATTAGGAAAACGCTTAAGTCCCGCCGCGTTGTTGGATGAGCGTAATTGGTGCATTGAGCTGCCATGTGTTATGCGGATTTTCTGTTGTTCTGTGAAAAAATCATTACTTCGATAAAGATTTTTTTTGAAAATTAGTTTAAATTAAATAAAAAATAAACTTTAATTTTCAATTTTTTAATTAATCGTAATTTAAAAAAAGAAAAAAAATCGTAAAATTTCGATTTTTATAAGAAATAATTATTCGATTGTGCTCAAATTTCGCACGAATATATTATTTCATGAAAATTAAGGTTCTGTGAAAAAATCATTAAAATCGGATAAAGCATGTAGGTGTTATAAGCTGAAGAAATGTTTTTAAAATCGAAAAAAATCGTAAAATTGCGATTTTAATGAGAAATAATTTTTCGATTGCGCTCAAAATCGTGGCAGTTCTAAGTTCAGAGATTTGGAAGGCCTCTATAAAATTTCATTGTAATTGGAGTATCGGTTTAGCCGGAATCGTGTTAACAAACACACAATAATACAAACAGAAAAAAAGAAAGAAAAACATTCCGGATTTTTTTCTCCAGTGTAGTGAAATGGAATCTTAGCTACGCTCATCCAATTATTCTGATCAAATTGCCAAGAGGAGGCCTAAAAGTCTACTTGTTTGACGGGGGGGGAGGGGGGAGGGGGGGCTTAAAAATCATGAGCCCCGAAATTTAGTAAAAAAAAATCAAATTTTGGAATACGTTGCTTATGCGTAATTGAAAAAAAATCATACTTGACCTCACATGTTAATATAATCTGATTATGAGACCTATGACCTTGTTACATTGAAATAAATGTATCGTGTGACCATTCATTTTGTTTTCAAAGCGGTAAACAAAAGCGTATGGCGTTGGTTTAAGTTCGATGTGACCATCAGTAAGTATTATTTACCTCAAGAAGGGTAAGCTGGCCCTCGGCGTGTGTTTCTGCTTCCCAAACCATTATTACATAGCAGCGTGAACCGACAAGAAGTTATTGCGAATGCTTAATTTTATTGCATAATTATAGACTCCCAACAGAATTGTTGAATAATAATTTTGGACGGTTGAATAATTTAAAATGTACGACTGTAATGAAATATAAAAAATAATGACATTTTATATTTATCGGGTTGTTTCGTAGCGGCGGTAGTGATATCTTTCTGTCGAGGTTTCGAAGACCATGTTATCTTCTTCTTCAGGACTTGAAATATGATCATGTTTCATCATAACATCATATTTCAAGTCCTGAAGAAGAAGATAACATGGTCTTCGAAACGTCGACAGAAAGATATCACTACCGCCGCTACGAAACAACCCGATAAATATAAAATGTCATCAACGGGTAGCGAGACATTTAAAAGTTTTATAAAAAATAATGTTTTTTCGTTACAAGTCGCTATTGAAAAACTGAAAAAGTTCAAGGTGAAGACGAGTTGGTCCTTTCTAAATAACGTGCATAATGTCATTATTCTGTTTTTGCGAGGCGTTTGGGTGTTATTTATGTGCAAGACATGTGAAAAACACGAAGATAGGGCTTCAAGATAGGCGTACTTTTAAGATGGCATCGGCATCGTTCTCTAGTAGCAAACAAGCCAGAGTACGGGGGTGCCGACAAAAACTCGACGTGCTTCGTTGGTCCTGTGATTAAAATAGGCGCGTAGGAGCGTTTTGAAAGTTTTTTTTTTTTTGGGGGGGGGGCAATCCATTAGCAGTTATTGTAGGGGATGCTGGGGTCTGGATCAAATAAAATTTCACCATAATACATTTATTTCGTCATGTTTTAACTGCACTCGGTCTCTGTAAACGATGGTTAAGAGCAATCTAAAAACTCCAAAAATTAACGGGAAGTGGCACATTTTAGTAAATTTCAACTTTTTTTTTTATTATAAGACGAAGCATTCAGCAAACATATTTGTTTCAGCAAGGTGACTGTCAAATTCTTTAAGTTTATATGTGTATATTTAGTATGGAAATTGTGGGATTAATATTTTTCTCACGCTAGTTTTGCCCCCTCTGCCCACCCCTGTGCCAAACATTAGGGCGCATTGCCCCCCTGTCTCCCCTGGTTCCTACCCCACTGATTTAAAGTCTCTGCTTCCAATGCATAAGGTCCAGGGTTCGAATTCCACTATATAGGTAGAATATTTTTAACTTCTGATTTGGACTTAAGTCCATGGCTTAGGAATGTGAAAACTGTGACTTTGGAGCCGTCTTGGCAACGACACATAATTAATGAGATTGTTTCGAATTCGCTTGTAGATTCTTGCTCCATCCGCGTGTAGGATCGTGTTCAGCTCCTTTGGTCGGTGTTTCCTATTTTAAATTGTAGTATCTAGTTGGTCATTGTTCGCTCGTCGATAGTGTGGGCGCCAGCAGGGTTGGCTTGGTCTGCTTTAAATTTAATTTCCCTCAATGAAAATAAGTAATACTACATTGTTTCCACGTTTCTTCACATTTTTTAAATCTCGTTGTTGGTGGAGTGCCGAGTTATAGAGGGATAATATACAAACAAAAATACGTTTATGTTCGTGCATTGAAATCTCTTTGTTGGTGTTGTTTGATTTATATTATTATTATTATTATTATTTATTTTCAATGTAATTACACAGTACAGATTAATACATGTAATAACCCTTATACCATGCACATTGATGGAAGTAAGAATCAGAGCAAAGCCCCATTACACAATTGTGTCTTACTACCAGGTACCTTACACATAATTAAAGCTATATTACAGGATTATTATTAACATACAATATACATAGCAACAAGATAATTACAATTAAATCAAGTATTAGGACGTTCATAGCAAGCGAAAATGTACAATTAATTTACAATAAAATAACATGCTATTCTTATGATTTCAAATGAGTGTTTGTGTTTGTGCGTTTACATATGCGTGTGTGTGTTTGAGTATGTGTATGTTATGTGTGTGTGTGCAAGTGTGTTATTGAGTGGTCTGACTGTCCAGTAATGATTGCCTCAGCTGTTTTTGAAATTGGTGTGTAGATCGGATCTGTTTTACATCATTATCAAGACCATTAAATAATGTAACTGACCTGTAGTAAAATCCATTTTGGTATTGTGATGTTCTTGCGAAAGGAGGACAAAGTGTCACCCCTCTGCCATATCGTACTGAACGGTAGCTTAATTTGACTCGGGTTAGAGGGTCTAGGTCAACTTCGTTACAGAACATTTTTCTTAAGAACACAATATCAATTTCCTTAACATGATTTTCAAATGATAGTAAATTACTCAAGTCTAGCCTTTTCTTACTGTCACAATCCCTTCTCCCGGTAATAAATTTAGTTGCACGATTTTGAATGGCTTCGAGTTTAAGCATATTTACTTTGATGACGGATGCCACGCAGGGCATCCAAATGACATAACGGATCTTATCAGACTTAAATATAATGTCCGTTTTACCATTGGTCTGGCACCATGAACAGTTCTAGAGAGAAAGCCTACAAGTTTTGCAGCTTTGTTCCTAATAACCTCAGTATGATGTTCCACTTTAAATCATTTGACACTGTTACCCCTAAAATTTCACAGATTGCACGGTTTTTAATACTTTTCTATTGATTGAATAAACTGACAAAGGACGATGTTTAGATTTGGTTACTTGTAAGTGATGACATTTTTTTTCATTTAAAGCCATAAAGTTTAACTGGCACCACAACTGAATATTATCGAGATCACTCTGCAGCACACGTTCGTCTTCAGGGCCCGTAATGACCCGATACAGAGTGCAGTCGTCCGCATACTGCTTGATTTCCGATTTAACACACTGCGGGAGGTCTAACATATATAAAGTAAAAAACAAAGGCCCAAGTACAGAGCCCTGGGGTACCCAGATGTGACGAGAAACTCGGATGATGAAACCCCATCGTAGATTACTTTCATGAGTCGCCGTGTCAGGAAACTTTGCGTCCACTTCAGAATAGAGCCGGTTATGTTGTAACGTTGGAGTTTCATTAGTAAGCGCTTGTGTGGTACTCGATCGAATGCCTTGGCCCAATCGAGAGTAATTACATCAATGTGGTCCCAGGTTTAGCGTCTAATGCAAACTGCCAGTCGTCTATGGCTGCGTTGAGCATTGTGATGCAGGATCGTTTCGGAAGAAACCCGTGTTGTTGTTGATTGATTGCTCTAATTTTCCTAAGATACTGCAACATCTGATAGCTAACAATCTTTTCCATAATCTTTCCAATTACCGATGTAAGCGATATGGGCCTGTAGTTCTCAGTGTTATTCTTATCTCCTGCTTTAAAAATCGGAACAACATTTGCCAACTTCCATTCCTGAGGTAACTCACCACAACTCATGGAGACTCTAACAGATGACTGAGTGATGGAGATATTACTTTCGCACACTTATGTAATATTTTGCTAGGAATGCCATCTGGCCCTGTTGCCCCGTCCGGTTTTATTCTTTTTGTAGTTTGAAAAAACACACTCTGGCGAAAAATTGACTGTTTGGAATGGGGTTTGTCGGCTTTTGTTTACATTTTTTATTTACAAAGTTAGGAGGGCAAAGGTCGTCAGGTATGATTGAATCGCAAGAAAAATTTCCCTTGAAATTAACGGAAAAAGCTTCAGCTATTTTTTGTGGGTCAGTCACTTTTATATCATTGATAACAAATGGTGAGGCGCGGAACTTCCAATTTTTCCATGAATATATTTCCATAATTTTTTGCCGTTTCCTTCACCCAGCTTCCAAATGTACTCGTCATGTGCCCTCCGCGTCGTGATTTTTACTTGATTCCTGACCCGCCTGTAGTTCTCCCAATTATCATCGCTTCGATTGCTCTTATAATTCTCGTACAGGCGTTCGCGTTTTTTAATCATATGTACAATTTTCCTTAGTGATCCATGGGGACTTTCTCTTACCTTTGATGTCAACCTGGGGAATCGCTGTGTTTACGCACTTCCAGAACGCTTCCTTCCACTTCGCCCACAGTTGCTCTATGTTATCGGTATTTGAAGAGATTGGAAGATTTTTAGAAAAGCATTTTTCTAACAGTTTCCAGTTGGCTTTATTATAATTATATGCTTTTCTTTTCACTACTTTAGGCTTTGGCACCTGCCAATGCAAATTAAATTTTACGGCCATGTGATCGCTTACCCCAGTTACTACTTGAACATTTCCAATTTTATCAGGGTTGTTAGTCAACACAAGATCAATTATTGCACGTGTAGATTTAGTTATGCGGGTAGCTTCTTTCACCATTTGATGCGGCACTACGTTGAGAAAGGCAGTGAGAAAATTGTTAGCTAACGGATTTGCAGGATTAGCGTGGTCTTCTACACCCCAGTCAATGTCTAAGGGCCGTATTACAATCAACAAATAATAACGTTAACTGTAACAAATAGTTATCTGTCGGATAAGCTATCTGTCCAATAACTACCTTGTTCGCGTATTACAAAGGAAGTTAATCCTCCCAATAGCTATTTGGAACATTCTGATCGAGTGGATAGTCCACGCGTCGCGAGGATTGCCACCTCGAAAGTGGTTGATACCAAAATAAGCAGTAATTGCAAACATAAGTTGTATACAGCTGTGAATTACATTCAAAAAATATGGCAGAAGGTTTTAAAAGCATTGAAAATGTCCTAATTGTCATCGTGAAGCTTTTACACCCGACTCTAGTCAGCGTGCATATCTACCGGGCTGCATGAGTATCGCTCTAGACCAGACGCCCACTGCAGACGCTGCTAGCCGAGTGGTTAGCGCGCTAGTTTTGCACACGAGAGGTCGCCGGTTCGAGTCCCGTCTGGGAAAACTTTTTTACTTTTTTTACTCATCCCATCATTATTGTGTTCACTTATTATCAATGACGAATGTCAATTTTTATAACTTTTCCGTGTAATTTACTCGAAAAAAGGCTTTCCCCTCAACATTTTGCTCTTTACACCCAAGGCGACCCTCAAATTGAAGCTCATATTTACAGATCGTTGATTACATAATATGTTTACCACGGGCGTTGGATCTTATTACTACTAAAATTGTCTAGCACATTCCAAAATATTTGGTTTTGGTGTGATAAGACTATTTAAAATAAGTCCACGAAGCGTACTCTATAATCTATATACGAGGAAAATATGCATTATAAAATCAATTCAACAGTGTATAGGCCTACTGACAAAAAGAACGAATTATTAATTAATTAATGACCGTCTATGGGCCCGGGGTAGAATTGGCCTCGAGCATGGCTCTGCAAATCGTACAAGGCGATTCAAGAGAAAGATTCTACCTCGCAAACATCAGCAAGTAAGAGGGCAGTCAGTATATTATCCCCTGAAACTAGAGGCGAGCTCTGTCAATCGTCGTCGGGGACACCTCCCCTTCCTTGACGATCTCCCCGACGACGATGACGAAGGCGATGACGACCGCGACGTTAGAAACCCCCCTTTCTCCCCTTAACCGTGGCTGGTTCTGACTAGCATGGGGTCCTCCTTCCCATATCCCCTAGGGTAGAGTGGTGCATTATGACCAAACGGTTGACGTGTCCTCAATCCAATAAACCAAAACCGATTATTAGGCTGAATATAAGATGAACAATTGGCCCAATAAAAATGAATTTGAAAAAATAATAATAATTTAATAAATAATTGTTAATTATTTATTTATTTTTAATTATTGTGATAGATAATCAATTAAAATAGTTGTTAAAATCATTTTGTTTGTTAATTTTTTCTTATTTATATTTTTAAATCTGTTTTTATGATTTTTTTTACACCTCTGTATTCATCGAATAGCGCGCTATCGGCCAGTTGAACCTCCAGATAAGAATCCGACAAATAAGCTGCTCCTATTCTTAAGAATAGTGCTATTTGTCGATTGTAAGACCGAAATAACGCTATTTGCTACAGTTAGCATATTTGTTACAAAATAACTTTCTTATTTGTTGATTGTAATACCGGCCCTAAGTTGAAGTCCCCACACATAACAATAGATTTATATACATGCTGTAGTTCTTGCGCTTTATTTACAGATTCTATTAGCTTTGTGTTTTTATCCTCCTTTGAATTTGGCGCTCTGTAGGCCGACCCTACCAGAATCCTGTCTTGTCCACAAGTTACTTCAACCCATACCACCTCTGCGTCGTTTTCGAGTTCCGTGACACGCGTCGGTTTCAGTTCCGGTTTCACCGCCAGTAGAACCCCACCGTGGCTGTCATTTTTCTCGGTCCTTTCGAAAAACAGAGTAGTTGTCGGGCATAATTTCTGCATCTAAGATTGACGGATTTAACCATGTTTCACAAACACAGATAATGGATGGATCAGCTGCCTCAATCCATGCTTGAATTAGAGGGCCCCGTTTCTTATTGCCCTTTAAACTTCTAGCATTAAATGAAAGACATGACACTTTCCCCCTGTACAGACTGCTTCTATTTACATTATTTACATTGTTGTTGTGGCGCGCGTCTTCTAGTGAACTGTCTCTAGATGTATCAAAAAATGAGTTTGAGAGGTTAGGTAGAGCACATTTCCAACATGTCCAATCGGTTGTTCTTCTCCTAATTGACCTGTAGGCAGATGCTGACAAGTTGGCACAGGTTCGATGTGTTTGGGTGCAACAGACACTGCATTCCAAAAAATAATTGGTTTCGCCGCCCAGCTGTCTGACACACCGCGCAGCTTGGTCTGGTCGGGGTGGGGGCGGTGGGACCAGGGTTTAGCTCAATGTCACCGCAGAGGGCTAAAAACAACAGCCCCGTGAACCCGAGTCCGCTTGATGACCCAACCCCCCGCCTCCCTGGAGCCAACGACATTCCAAACTTTGCAGGGTTCAGCCTCCGGTTTCCCATAACACATACAGTAAATGTAGATATTTTGCAATTACTTACAATTACCATCCGTTCCAGTACTTGACACTTGTTCACCTCGTGCCTCGCGTTTATCCCCTTCGAACCATCTATCTTACACATATTTACACCAACTTTAACCACCATGAAAAACAGAACTAGACGCACGCACCACACAACACGTCCACTGTCTGACGCCATCTTGGCGATTGTCAAGATCTCGGTGAAGATGGCCTGGCCCTATGTCAAACGGGGATCATGTTCAGTTTTTATCGTGAGACGTGTCACGCACAGTAAGACAGTCGGACGAATCAACAGAAAAGTAATGCGTAGAACGGATTCAGTTCACCTGATGACAAACATATTATATAAAACATTTATTATTGATGGAAACGATGAAAAATATTATTCCCAATAAAAATTATTAATATTATGTACTTATTACTTATTCAATTTTTTTATTCATTTAAGTTTATTACTTTATTTAACGTCTTTCAAATTCAGTTAAAAAAATGATTTACAAATGAGGACATCAAAATAAATATAATTACATAGATGCAGACATTATCAACAATGTACCACAGTCGTGGAGTTAAGTAAATTTTTGAAATAGTAATATTAGAACAGTATGTATTAATAACTTAATAATTTTCGTAACAAATTCAAAAAGAATATAAAATACAATTAATTAATGAACCAAAAAATAGAAAGGGGAGAAAAAGAAAAGAAAAGAAAAGAAAAGAAAAGAAAAGAAAAGAAAAGAAAAGAAAAGAAAAGAAAAGAAAAGAAAAGAAAAGAAAAGAAAAGAAAAGAAAAAAAAGAAAAAAGAAAAGAAAAGAATAGAAAGTGAAAAAAATCAAAAACTAAAACGAAAAGAAAAAAATGATTTTTTTAGACGATCGTACTCAAACGAACAATAAAGGTTTGCCAAAAATCAAAAACAGCAATTCAGGGAGTAAACATACTTTCGCGGAAGAAACCACTGAATGCGATTCTTCATTATTGTGTATATCTTAAAACTACATACCCGTCCACATGAATTTTTCAATATTTTAGAAATGTCATAATACACATAAATAATTAATAATATTATGTAGAACTATGTAAACGAAATGCTTATCCTGGTATTTACTTAACCTTGAACGGCCAATCCAAACTATCTCCATCACCTTACTTATTCACCTGGAAGGACACACAATGATTATTAATTCATAACATACACCACAGCACTGTGGGCAGAACATGTAGTTACGAATTTCATATTTTTATAGCGGATAATCATGTATCTCTATAGCATAACTATGCAATCATAGCTTTGAATTATGCAAAATTTGAAATTTATGAGTGCAATTATTATGCATTGATAAATTTGGTTGGTATTCTGAGTTGGATTATGGCTATTAAAAACTATAAACAGCTGTTGAAGGTTAGGCTTTTTCGTGCCGTGCGTAACGCTATTACGCTCTTTCACTCTCATTTGTTTTGAATGAAACATGAAACGAAACGTACGTGTGTCTTCACAGTAAAAGACGCGCCTTGAAACTAGTATGTCGATCGTACTACAGAACAAAATAAATTTGCAGATTTGATTTTCAGTGCGTTCATTTTCCTGCGCCTAAAAATAAAAATTAGTGAACACATTTGGTGTTATTGCTCATAATAATAGGTACGTTCATCACCATCACAGAAGAATTTTCAATATTTGTCTTAGACCAGTCAGAACATGCACGGTAATTTTGGTGTTAGTGCCATTTTTTACAGATTCTAAATTTTAAAATGTGATTTATTTTAAAGTTTTTGTCTAGAAACAATTTTGTGAAAAGTGCTTCCGAAGAAGTCTTCCAAATTAAGTTGGACATTAGTAAAGAATCACACATGTATGACTGAAAATTGCAATGGAAATTGAAACGAAGTTAGTGAGCATGCTGTTAAATAATACAATGTAAACTATCAAAAATTGAAATTTGCATTTCATCATTAATCTGTGTGTGATGCACGTATCGATTAATAATCGATCGAGAAGTGAACAAAATTAATAGTAACTACTCAACACTTTCAATTTTTTTTATTAATAATCTACAAATTTAAAAATGTCGCTTACCCTAAAGATAGCGAAGGTTTTGTTAAACACGAAAATTGAAATATGAACAAGTATAATAAATAATAAGTTCTCTTAAAAAATTGTTCGAACTATCGCTATTTTTCGATCCATAATCAATTTAAGACGTACGTTTTCAATACTAGGCGACTTCGCTTACACTTTTTCCAGTCGCGTTGATGGATGAGCATTTATGGATGATTAATCGTTGCACTTAAAGTACGATTTTTATGAGAAATATTTCTTCGAATGTCCCTAAAATCATAACATGTCTAAGTTTCGTGATTTCGAACGTTCCCATAAAGTTTCATCACGATCGGAGTAACTGTTTAACTGATCGCGGGCCAAATATCACGAAACGATCGCATTAAAAATACTCATGATATTCGTTCATGAGAAATATTTCTTCGATTTAACCCAAAAACTTGGCGGACCTAAGCTCAGAGATTTCGTAGGTAAAATGAAGATTTCATCAAGATCGCATTTACCGTTATTCCGGTAGAAAGCGAATAAATAGGAAAAAACGTGCTATTTATTCAGGGTATGAATTTAAAGTCTTCACTTCGTTCCTCCAATTAAAATTCACATTAAAGACAACCCTTAAATATTTATAATAATCGGAATTGATTTGAACATGATTGTACCTTGATATCGTAACATATTAGAAGTGATGTCACTTCATAGACGTGACCGTCACCTTAGAGCTGCTCCAAGGTCATTGGAACCACGTCAGGGTCAATGCTATCTTCAAATTGTGATTTGGTCAACGACGTTCGTATAGTAACAGACAACGACAAAAAATGAAGGTCCCATCCCAAAATAGCAATCGCTGGATTTTCTTTCCCTACAAATGATAATAGCAGTGTGTTCGTAATATAACAATTTAGTTTCAGTAAACCGTTTTAACTTGATTATTTTACAATGTATTTGCAATAATTTCTTTATAGATAATGATTATCCTACACATAACAAAAAACTTGTAAAAATACAGCCAAACCTTATACAATCAAAAGCAATGAGATCTAAAAGAAATGCGAAGCTTATGTATCCTCCTACATTTTCGCAATCTTAATACATAAATTAACTTTGCCCTGTGACTGCATCCTTGCAAAGCTTGGCAAAATTAATTTGCAACTATTGTTTTAAATGTAAAAATCCTTGCAAATTTATTTTGCCAAGCTTTGCAAGGATGCAACCAATGTAAGTGTTAAGATTGCAAAAATAAAGGAAAGTACATAAGCTTGGCTTTTCTTTTAGATCTCATTGCTTTTGATTGTGTAAGATTTGGCTGTAGTTTTACAATTTTTTGTTATATGTGGGGTCTCAATACTTTTTCAAGTTCAATTGTAAAATTATTTGTTAAAATTTAATAATTTTATCAAAGTCAATTTATTTGCTATGGTTATTGCCAATAAACAATAAAATTTTAAACACCTCGTGGTCCAAAGACTTGTTTTTATACATAATGTAGGTGATTATTGTCAAGTAATATGGTTATTTTTTATTACAATTATTGCATATTATGCTTGTAAAAGGCTTTTATAAAAACATTTATTTGGAAGCCTCCTAAAAAACTTTTTCAACTTTTTCTTTCTAAAGTCACTACACCACTAAGGCCTTAATGTTCTTGTAAAATATGAACGTTGTATTCCAAACCCGTTTGGCCAGAATCGCTCGCTAATTCAAACTGACAAGTAGCCAGTGCACACTGCACACTCCTAACATCCTTAAAGTGATTTTGATCATGTTTCAAGTAATTTTTTTACCAAGACGAAATGTTCGTACACCAACCAAATTTGGCATGTGTTGTCAGGTACCTAAATCCCCCTGATGTTGATACGAGGAAGTTCACATCACGTTTCATGACGGCAGGGTGACACCTCGAAATTCCCCCAACTCTGCTTGCTGTATAAGGTGTCTGAGTTTGTAGCGCACCGCGGCTTGGCTGCGGTGCCCTAACTGGCACCTAGATATAGCACGATACGGGAGCGATCAAGCCGGCCACCACCACATTAGTGTTTACCAAATTTAAACGTATCCACGTTTTGAGCTCGTTTAAAGAAAGAGGGAGCGAAGCGATTCCTAGTAAATTTCTTTCGGAAAATTATATATTTTTTGTACAAAATACTCTGCCCCCTACTTCTCGATTCTATTATTCGGGGAACACTCCCGTAGGTGGTATAAATAATATAACATAATTCAATTCAAAAGTTAAAAATTTATCCTGGCCTGGGTTCGAACGCGGGTCGTCCACAATCCAGGTAGCCAACTAGACCACCCAGACGGTAACTTTTTATCTTCTGAATTGTTGTTGTATTATATTTATAGTTAAAGGATGGAACCCCGGTCGGGAGAAATTTTCTAACTTCTGAATGGTATTGTAAATATTAACAATTACACCTACGGGAGTGTTTCCTGACCAACGAAATCGTGAAAAAAATACCTCGCTCATACCTGCGTTAGGAAATAAATAAAAGTTTTAAATAATGTTTGTTTGATGGTCAGTTCAGAGGCAATACTGATACGTCCATTTAGATCTATAATAAAACTATAATTTAAAAGTTAGGGATCGATTTTTTTAACTTCTGAATTGAATTAATATTCTTCCACCTATGTCTTTACACAATTGTTGCAAGACTTATTCGAGATTTGTTTTTTTATTTTGGGTCTTTGAGAGCTAATGCTATTTACCAGAGTCTGTAGTTTGTGTTTGCCTAATTATAACTTTATAAATCATAAAAAAAATTACAAAAATAAGTAATTTAAAGGTTGGCATTAGTAGTGTAATACAAAATAAGAAATTATGCGTTCTTTTTATGAGATAATTTTAAATAACTTTTAGGGAAGCCTGCCCATGGTGCCATTCATGGCCCTCTTCAGGCGTCTAACTAGGTGTGTTGCGGGTAGGACATTATGAAGGGATGTCCGAGGGCTGTTTAAGAGGACTCAATCCCTTGCATTCGCCTTAAAGACTGAGGAGAACCTCGGAAAAACCTTCAGTCAGGATTGCCGGTCTCGACGGGATTTCAACTCGGAACCTCCCAAATGAGAGTCGCATGCTTAGCACTCGAGCCAAGACTGTCATATTCTAAATTAATAAAAAAAAAACACTCCAGACACAGTCTTTTCGTGCGTTCCAGAAATTATTAAATACAAAGTAAAAATTCAGATTCTCCAATAATATTTGTCTTCCTTTTTATAATCAAACGCTGTGTTATCTAACTATTCAAAGTCATTATTTCGCTTGCGTCATAAAATCTACATCTACAATAAAAAAAAAATTTGATTGTGTGATCGTATTATGTTTCACAGAAACGGAATGTCCATAGCCTACGCAAATCGTAAAACTGGTTATAATAAACGGATCTCTACCGCTATTGAAGTACCCAGTAAACTCGTATGAATTTCAAGGTTAAGATGCAAGAGTGTTAACCCCTCCTCCTCTTACCTGTTTTTATTGAACATGAGCTCGGTGCATACATTACTACACGAGGGCGTGACGAACGATGCTATTTAAACTGATGTAACCTATGAGAGACTTTTCAGTTTTCTGTTCATCTTTGCCTGGATAGGTTGTCAAAGAATCATGGAAAGATTATTGCTTATTGTTATTGCTATGGTCGTGGCGAACTTCGTGTTTGTGGATGTAAAGAGAAAATCTGTTCGTAAGTTAAACTTTATTATATATTTAATTTTTTGGATGAGCGTAGCGAGCGAAGCGAAGATTCCATTTCACTACACTGGAGAAAAAAATCCAGAATGTTTTTTTTTCTGTATTTATTTGTGTTCGTTAAAACGATTCCGGCTAAACCGATACTCCAATTGCAATGACATTTTCTGGAGGCCTTCAAAATCTCTTAACTTAGAACTGACACGTTTTTAGCGCAATCGAAAAATAATTTTTCATAAAAATCGCAATTTTACGATTTTTTTCGATTTTTAAAAATTCTTCGACTTATAACACAACATGCTTGATTCGATTGTAATGATTTTTTCACAGAACCATTATTGGATGAGCGAAGCGAGCGAAGCGAAGATTCCATTTCACTACACTGGAGAAAAAAATCCGGAATGTTTTTTTTTTTTTTTTGTATTTTTGTGTGTTTGTTAACACGATTTCGGCTAAACCGATACTCCGATTGCGATGAAATTTTATGGAGACCTTCGAAATCTCTGAACTTAGAACTGCCACGTTTTTGAGCGCAAACGGGAAATTTTTTCTCATAAAAAACGCAATTTTACGATTTTTTTCGATTTTTAAAAAAATTCTTCGACTTATAACACCTACATGCTTTATCCGATTGTAATGATTTTTTCACAGAATCTTAATTATATGAATTAAAATATTCGTGTGAAATTTGAGCGTAATCGAAAAATTATTTCTCGTGAAAATAAAAATTTTACGTTTTTTTTTTTTTTTTAAACAATTCTTTGACTTATAACACCTACATGCTTTATCTTATTGTAATGATTTTTTCACAGAACCTTAATTTCATAAATTTATATATTCGTGTTAAATTTGAGTGCAATCGAATAATTATTTCTTGTGCAAATTGCAATTTTACGATTTTTTTCTTTAAAAAAAATTACGATTAATTAAAAAATAAGTTAATTTTTTATTTTAATTAATTTAATTATAAAAATTAAGTTAATTTTGTATTTAATTTAATTTAACTAAAAAAAATCTTCGACTAAGTAATGATTTTTTCACAGAACAACAGAAAATCCGCGTAACACATGGCATCTCAATGCACCATATACGCTCATCCAACAACGCGGCGGGACTTAAGCGTTTTCCTAGTTTTATGAATTTATATATTCGTGTGAAATTTGAGCGTAATCGAAAAAATAATTTCTCATGAAAATCGCAGTTTTAGGATTTTTTAATTAGACTTATAACACCTACATGCCTTATCCGATTGTAATGATATTTTTACAGAACCTTTATTTTATGAATTGATATATTCGTGTGAAATTTGAGCGGAATCTAAAAATTATTTCTCATGATAATCGCAATTTTACAAACAAATATATATAACATTTCTTAGACTTAATAACACTGACATGTTTTATCCGATTGTAATTATTTTTTCACAGAACCTTAATTTTATCAATTAATATATTCGTGTGAAATTTGAGCGTAATCGAAACATTATTTCTCATGAAAATCGCTACTTTACGCTTTTTTGGTTTTTAAAATATTACGCTAATCCAACAACGAGCCTGAAAAAGCGTTTGCGAAGCTTCCTAGTATTAGATGAGTATATTTAAAAAAATTACTGTAAAACGGGTAATTAGTTGTTTATAGATTATATCTAGTTTTCTCAATTGATAGTCTTGATTGTTTGGTTTTTATAAAATAGTGTTGTGATTGATTAATTTTTTGTACGTTGAGGTATTGTTTTAATTTTTCAATAATATTTTGAACTATTCATCTACTAAAAGTTACATTTATTTTTTCTCGTAAAAAACCGTTATTAAACCACATTAAATTCTGTTCAATATTTATTTAAAAAAGTGATTTATTATTAATTATTTGTTTTCCAACTTTCTTTATTTGCTTCAAAATTTGAATCTAAATAAATTTCATAGGCATGATGCAAACATGTTATAATATGTACGATGTATGCTATTATTTATACATAAAACATTCTTAAAACATTGTATTTGTTTCTTGGACGTACAGTCAGGTGCACATAACCTAATTTGGGTAATAGAGAAAAATAAATTTAATAAATTCTATTGAATTCTATTCTATCATTCTACTACGGCCATATACGAATAGTTTTTAATTTGAATTAATCTTGATTCATGATTAATGTGTAACTATCTTCGCTTCTAGCCCGCTTCACCGCATCTCGAGTCTGCAGTAGGAGCAATCACAAGATCTCAGAATGCTTCGCGGATATGATAGAGAGTCTCAGGACAATGCTCGCCAAAGGTAGTAAACACTTCATTTATATTTTTTTATTTCACTGTTTTTTTTTTTTTTTAGTCAAAAACCTAACGTAAACAAATTAATTGATGTTTTTGCATTTATTTGTTTTTATTTTTTTTTTATAATTGTATGTCTTAATATTATTTGTGTGTATTTTTTAAATAAATACTTAAATGATGGATCCCATTTAGAGCCACATACTTCAGGTTTCCGAAAACGAATAGCTGCCTCCGACGAGCGTTATCAAAAACAATTGAATCTAATATCCTTTTGGAATTTGTTACCAAAATCATTGTGTTTTAATAAATTGTTGTTGTAATATTAGAATTTCAATAATTTACTTAACTGTTGGTTCATTGTTGTATCTGCATCTATCTTAGAGGATATATTTAGTTGTCCTATTTTGTAAATCAGTTTTTTAACTGAATAAGATAGACGTTAAATAAATAAATAAAAATAGAAAAATACGTAACTAATTCAATTCTCAAGGCTTCGGCAATATTTTACAAAAACCATAAAAAAAAAAAAAAAAAAAAAAAAATAGGAACAACAGGAACGACACCGGATTTTTTTGTTAAATTTTGCAAACGTTTTAGACTAAATGCGAGTTTTATTTATGACTTGGTGCTCCTTGCTTCAAAGGGATAGATTTTGATTTTTAGAAATCATCTATATTGCCAAAGCAAGAAGTAATAAGTATAAATCAGTATTTGTTATTTTTATACGTCACAAATCATACTTCTCACTTCATTTTTCACTTCATTCCATTTTTCATAATCTGTAACTAATTTTACTTATTGTTAAACGTAATTGTATAAATGTAAATTAATTAATTTTTGTTATTCTGTGTCTTTAAGGCAACCTTAATGTAAAGGCAGAGCTTTGTTTTAAAAATAAAGTTGTACTATTGAAACGTATTTTGTTCATCGGAATAATTCCATGGGGTCACCCAACAGATGTCGGCAAGCAGCTAATAAATTGGATTATGTCTCCAAAGCCATTGTTAATAGCGATAATAATATTAATATGTTAATTGGATGAGCGAAGCGAAGACTTCAATTTCACCGACCCCCCAAAAAATTTAGCTCCGTTGTTTTTTTTTTTTTTTTTTTTTTTCGTCTGTTTGTTCGCTCTCTACCGGGCAAACGGCATATGCGATCTTGATGAAAATTTAAAACGACCTTCTTTTTCTCTGAACTTAGACTTGCCACGTTTTTGGGTACAATCGAAGAAATATTTCTCATGAATATCGTACTTTTACGATTTTTTTCGATTTTTAGTGCGATATTTTCGTGCCATTTGGGCCAATTTTGACCAAACGGGTGGGGCTACAACGTTCATATTTCACATGGACATTAAGGTAATGATGATGTATTGCTTTCTGAAAGAAAAAGTTGAAAAAGTTAGCCAGAATCGAGAGAAATAAAGCTTTTAATATACGTTTTTTGACTTTTTGTGCGATATTTTCGTGCCATTTGGGCCAATTCTGACCAAACGGGTGGGGCTACAACGTTCATATTATACATGGACATTAAGGTTATGGTTATGTAGTACCTTTTGAAAAAAAAAGTGGAAAATTTTGCCAGAATCCATAGAAATAAAGCTTTTAATACAAGTTTTTTACGGTAAATAATACCAATTGACAAGAAACAAAAGAAACTTGACAACATACACCCACAATGCGTAGGCAGCAAAACAAAGCACTTGCAAAAGTAAAGATATCCCACGCAAACTAAACCTTTAAAAAGCTCATCCATCAACGCGGCGGGACTTTAGCGTTTTCCTAGTTATAATAATTAATATGTTACGTACGTCCCTAATTTCTTCGGATATATGGATATTTTGACAGATTTAGTTTTTTAACTTCCACTATTTTCATCCAGGCTTGAGTTGGAGAGGCTCCCGATCATCTTTGGAATGGAGTTTCCTGGTGTTTGCCGCGAGAGTGCTCACCACATTGACTCTCGTCACATTATTGACACAACTGAGGGACACAGATCCATCCAGAGCAACTGCCGTAAGTCACCTTTTACTCGAATTATATGTGAATATTGAACAATTTAATTATTAATTTTAACTTTTAATTATAATAGGACATGTGGGTAACAGCCGTTCATACGGTAGGAGATTAACTAGGGTTTATCCCATAAATAAGTTGCAACTATATTTTATTTCTAATTATATTTCTTTTTTTAAATTTGGTTGTTTAGTTTTTTTTTTAAGAACCTTTTTGATGCATTTTTATTTCATATTTGTTATGTACAATAATAGTGCGTTATTATTGTATATTATGTACTTTATAATTTCATTATTACAATTGCGGAATTTGTTCTATAACTTTTTATATAGTGTGTATATTTATGTAATTTTAGATAAATTTATTACCCTTTTAGTACATAGTGTTTGTAACTGAATGGGATAAAGATATAATATAATATATATATATATAAATAAATAAAGGTTTTTATCACAGGATTGGAAGGTTCAGGATAGATTGGTACAATGCTTAATTATCTGTGTGGAACAAAAAATCATCATGTTAATGGCGATTTAAGAAAATTCTGAGAACGCAAGTTTTCGCAAATTTCAGGATCAAAAAGAAAAAAAATCGTGTAAAATCACAGTTACAAATAACTTTTAAACTGTCATTTTAGTGTAGTTGAACGCTATAGATTATGTGGCAAAAAATTAGTTTTTGGTGGTAATAGCCCCTTTGACGATTCCCACCCCAGGCAAATTTTATCTGGTCTTTTTCTTCTAGACGTTCGTGATCCCAAGTGTTAATTCCTCAATTATTTTACCTCGTGTAATAATAAGACTTCTACACTACTCGTGCATGCAAATACTCTTTCTCTCCTTATAAATAAAGTAATAAAATATAACAACCATGCTAAACAGCTGGTCAATCCCAAGGCGAAATTTCAGATTGCATAGCTTTCAACGACGATTAACAGTATTTTTATTATTCACTTTGCAATTTAGTTTTTGTTGAAACGTTTTATTGGCCCACACATTACTTGTTTTTCCATCACCATGCACATATCATTAAAATTAATACATGCATGTCCAGTGTAAGATATTCCTTATACAAAGACCGTGATATTTTGTCCTTGGAGCCGTCGTACCAACGAACACATAAAAATTGTAAAATAATGACCACAATTGAAATCTGTTCTTGTATCTGTGTACGTATGGTATCCAATTGTTTATTGGATGAGCTTAGCGAGCGTAGCGAGCGAAGCGAAGATTCCATTTCACTACACTGGAGAAAAAAATCCGGAATGTTTTTTTTTTCTTATTTCTTTTTTTCTGTATTTTTGTCTGTCTGTTAACACGATCTCGGCTAAACCGATACTCCAATTGCGATGAAATTTTATGGAGGCCTTCGAAATCTCAGAACTAAGAACTGCCACGTTTTTGAGCGCAATCGAAAAATCATTTCTCATGAAAATCGCAATTTTACGATTTTTTCGATTTTTAAAAAATTTCTTCGACTTATAACTCCTACATGCTTTATCCGATTGTAATGATTTTTTCACAGAACCTTAATTTTATGAATTGATATATTCGTGTAAAATTTGTGCGTAATCGAATAATTATTTCTTATGAAAATTTCAATATTACGATTTTTTCCTTTTTTAAAATTACGATTAATTAAAATAAAAAAAGTTAATTTTTTATTTAATTTGATTTAATTTAAAAAAAAATTCAACAAAGTTCTGATTTTTTCACAGAACAACAGAAAATCCGCAAAACACATGGCAGCTCAATTCACCAATTACGCTCATCCAACAACGCTGCGGGACTTCAGCGTTTTCCTAGTTTAATTTATGGATCAGCCCTTAGAATACGTGATTAATAGACAGTGAGCCTAAAGAAGCATCGATCTTTTTGTCCATCTGTCCGTGCGTGTGTCTTGACTTACGCTAAAAAAATCGATAACGAACTCCGAATATTATTCGTTTCTTTGTTGAGATTATCCTTCAAAGATGATGATAGAATAATTATTGTTGTGACACTAGGGTTCAGGGGACGGGCTAGCATCACCAAAAGTAGGCATAAATAAATAAACTAGGAAAACGCTAAAGTCCCGCTGCGTAGATGGATGAACTTTTTTTGTAAGTTTTTAGTTTGCGTATGACCACTTTTCCTTTGCAAGTGCTTTTTGAATGCATTGTAGGTGATTGTTGTCAAGTTTCCATTGTTACTTGTTAATTGTTAATATAAACGGCTAACTTTTTTAACTTTTTTTTTCAAAAAGCAATACATCACCATAACCTTAATGTCCACGTGAAATATGAACGTTGTAGCCCCACCCGTTTGGTCAGAATCGGCCCAAATGTCACGAAAATATAGCACTAAAAATCGAAAAAAATCGTAAAAGTACGATATTCATGAAACATGTTTCTTCGATTGTACCCAAAAACGTGGCAAGTCTAACTTCAGAGATTTCGAAGGTCCCCTCAAATTTTCATCAAGATCGCATATGCCGTTTGCCCGGTAGAGAGCGAACAAACAGACAGAAATACAAAAAAAAAAAAAAAAAAACGAGCTGATTATTTTGGGGGTCAGTAAAATTGAAGTCTTCGCTTCGCTCATCCAATAAATAAATTCTAGGAAAACGCTCAAGTCCCGCCGCGTTGGTGGATGAGCTTTTTAAAGTTTTTAGTTTGCGTGGGATATCTTTACTTTTGCAAGTGCTTTGTTTTGCTGCCTACGCATTGTAGGTGTTTGTTGTCAAGTTTCTTTTGTTTCTTGTTAATTGGTATTATTTACCGTAAAAAACTTATATTAAAAGCTTTATTTCTATGAATTCTGGCTAGCTTTTTCAACTTTTTCTTTCAAAAGGGACTACATCACCATAACCTTAATGTCCATGTATAATATGAACGTTGTAGCCCCACCCGTTTGGTCAGAATTGTCCCAAATGGCACGAAAATATCGTACAAAAACTCAAAAAACTTATATTAAAAGCTTTATTTCTATATATTCTGGCTAACTTTTTCAACTTTTTCTTTCAGAAAGCAATACATCACCATTACCTTAATGTCCATGTGAAATATGAACGTTGTAGCCCCACCCGTTTGGTCAGAATCGGCCCAAATGTCACGAAAATATCGCACTAAAAATCGAAAAAAATCGTAAAAGTACGATATTCATGAGAAATATTTCTTCGATTGTACCCAAAAACGTAGCAAGTCTAAGTTCAAAGATTTCTAAGGTCCCCTTTAATTTTTATCAAGATCGGATATGCCGTTTGCCCGGTAGAGAGCGAACAAACAGACGGAAAAAAAAAAAAAAAAAAAAAAACACCCGAGCTAAATTTTTTGGGGGGTCGGTGAAATTGAAGTCTTCGCTTCGCTCATCCAAAAATAAATTGTATTTAGAGTCTACCCACTCAGTTATAACTGATTTTCAGTGGGGGACAGTAAATCAAAGCGACCAAGCCAACCCTGTACGCCCCGACGCAATCGACGAGTGACGATAACCAACCAAAGATCGATATTTTTTTAATGAGAAATTTAGCAATCAGTGGTATGGACAGTGCGAACACCCGCGGATCAACGCCAGAATCAACAAGGCCGATTCAGAACAACTCTGAATGTATAATGTGCTTCGTTGCTAGGACGGCTCCAAAGTCACCATTTACAAACTCCTAAGATAAGAACTGATGGACTTTTAAGTTTCTGACTTTGGCGGGAATCGAACCCTGGACCTTCTGCATTGGAAGCAGATACGCTAACCATAAGACCAACGAGCCACACTATTAATATATAAATGTCGACTAGCCAGTTCACTATCAACAAGACTACTATGTACGTCGTACAGGAACGTATTTTTACTTTTGTATCCCTATACGAGAGTTTCACATGACGCTACACCCACTGTCATGGCCGACTGGTGGGCAAAACTTACGTTGGCGCCATCTAATAACATGTTTAAAGGGTGAATGTCATTGAAGTTTCCTCAAAGTCGCATTATATTTGGCAGTTAAAATCAAACGAATATGTATTTCTATACCTCTTATTAACGATTAAGCAAGAAAACATTAAAAATTGAAGCTCTATTGTTTTTTTTTACAATTAAAAGCTACAACCTTGTAAACTCAGGTCCAAGGGCAATACCAGCTGGCCACTTTCAACGCTTTTGAAGCAGACCTACCATTTTGTGGATGACAAAAGTATTTTAATAAATAGGAAAAACCTTAGCAATCCGATACATTGACATTTTGCGTCGTACACAAATTTTAACTAGTGAAGGCGATGAAAAATACGTGATTTTTTCCTATCCACCTATCGTAGCCTTGTTAAAATTGCATTCGTTGGCCACCAGTTGCTCAAAGTTCGTAGACACTGCGCCGCCAAAGGAAACGAGTTTGGAACGTTGGACAGAAACATATTTAATTTCTGTACTCGTCTTTTATGATTTGTTGGTTAAATTGCTTTATTCTCTTTTTCTCGGTTGAAGCTTCAGTTGGAACCAGATGTATAATCAAATACTTTGTTTTGCATTAGTCCGAATGATGTAATAATTAATGATTTATAGCTATTGTCGTAAAAATCTGGCCCGACTGGGGCAATCATACAATTATTTATACATTACTAGGTTCTTTGGTTAAACCGCGTCGAAATGATTTTTATTTTATTTTTTATTTTATTTGTGGCCACATTACAACAGGACAAATGTCCCACAAGTGTAATTTACCAAACTATAACAATACAAATATAACGCAACAATACAATGTAAAATTAGTTACATAAAAATGACTTAAAAATTATATAAACATGAATGTATGTGTGTGTGAGATGATGAATGTATGTACGTATACGTGTTGCGTTGTATGTATGATTGAGTGAATGATTGTGTGAGTGTGTAAAGTGGAAATATGAATTGTAGGTAAAAGCACTCGATCGACTATAGACATTAGTAAAGTTGATTATAATATTTATTTTATTGTTCATAGCAGACTCAAAATCAACACTGAACTAACTGTCATCTTCTTCCATGTAATGTATCCACCGCTGACCATATTTTCTTTTTCAATTTCACTTAAATGTCTTTGCTTTAATATAACTTCAGTCGTGCCACTTTGATACATTAATAAAATGACGGTTGGTTCTATCTTCGACCAAAGAAGTTGAATCTTGAGTTGGGCTGTCAACTGTTTACACCAAAAAATATCAGATACAAAATCTTTAAACTGACAAATCTAAATAATTTGAGAAAGTTTATACTCACTTACAATACCACAGCTTCAGCAATGCTTTAGCAACATTTGTATATCACAATTTTTACAATTTAAAGGTATATGTATAAAAACTCTATTTTACCTTCACAAGGGAAATCAATTGAACTACTATTCCAGGCGGTCGCTATGGTATATGATGAACCAGTGCAGAAACTGAGCGTCCACCGACGTTTTGTCTGATCTACGTCAGACATCATCAGGGTGACTGTGATTTTAAAAAAGTCACAGTGACTGGCACGCGCGCGACCGCCTCCTTATATTATACCTGAAGAGTTGCGGGGCAGCGAGGTTATATATTAAAATTGGTGCGGGGCGGAGAGGTCAAATCTAAAACCATGATCTCGTCCCTACTCTATTGTGGTGAAACCTTTTTTCTACGGCTTCTTGTCAATGGACCTACTGGAATTTCTTGTGAACCGTTGGACGTAGCATCTGCATCGTTTAGAACAGAAACTGTGGAATGTTCCTCAACTGCTAGGCGTATCACCGTAGGGTTCTGATGTTGCACTTCTTTAGTTTGATTATGTCTATTTGCTACTTGACGAGGCATCAGAATTGGCTTCCAGGCACGAGGTAGACTTTGGCTATCGTCTCTTTTGTTTAGATTGTGAGCCGTTCTTCAATCTCTACAGATTCCCTGATGATACGGGTCTGGAGTCGCTGGACAGGGTAAATGGTTCTAGTGTTCTCAAAATCTATAACATGATAGAAAGCTTTCGCATGTTGCGCCAAGGCCGAATTCTTGACTCCTGTTTAACAGCATTGACTGTTCTTTGATCCTAACGGCTATGAGTCTACCTGTTTGGTCTATATATGTTTGGTCACAGTCACCACATGGCACCTCGTAAACCCCCTTTCCCTCCAGATGGATTGAGTCTTTAGCATTTGTCAGGTAGGATCCTACTTTTCTATCAATGGAGATATATATATATATATATATATGTTATGTTACACTTTACGGAAATAATCACGCTATATTGGATGTTTAAAACAAATATATAATTAAAACTTCAACGTTTCAGAAGACAAGCCTGTGAGAAGGGTGACTAGAAGTCAAGCAAAGCGCTTAGCACAGTGATGTGGTTAAAAAGTTTTCACTGCACCTGATTTGCTTTTGTACTTACTATTTGGTTTGCCTTTGTAAGGCGGTTAAGTTTGTTTGTATTTTTATTGTGTTGCTGATGTTTTGTTTTTATTGTTTTATACCAACTCTTCTTGAAAATGGAAGCCTAGTCTTCTGAAACGTTGAAGTTTTAATTAAATATTTGTTTTAAACATCCAATATAGCGTGATTATTTCCGTAAAGTGTAACATAACATAAACTATGAATCACGAAAGCCTACAACAGAACATATATATATATATATATTATATATATATATATTATTTGTGGCCACATTACTACAGAGCAAATGTCCTACAAGTGCAATTCACCAAACCGTTATTGGATGAGCGAAGCGAAGACTTCAATTTCACTGACCATCCCCCCTCAAAAAATAAAAAATAAATAATTTGGGAGTTTGTTTGTTTGTTTTTCTGTCTAATTATTCGCTTTCTACCGGGCAAACGGCATATAGCGATCTTGATGAAAATTGTAGAGGACATTCAATATCTCTGAACTTAGACCTGCCACGTTTTTTGGTATAATCGAAGAAATATTTAAGTAATGGCGTACTTTCACAATTTTTTCCGATTTTTAATGCGATAATTTCGTGATATTTGGGACGATTCTGACCAAATGGGTGCGGCTACAACGTTAATATTTCACATGGACATTAAGGTAATGGTGACGTATTGCCTTTCGAAAAAAAGAGTTGAAAAAGTATGACAGAATCCATAGAAATAAAGGTTTTAATATGAGTTTTTTGATGTGTATAATAATTAACAAGAAAAGAAACTTGACAACAATCACCTGCAATGAGTTCAAAAAGCAAATCCTCGGGCCATCAGATATTTTACATTCTATTAATTGGTATTACCATAGCAATTAAACCTACTTTGTGAAAATTATCCTAATTCAACAAAAATGATTTTGTAATGGGACTTGAAAAAGTAAAGAGATCCCACGCATACTAAAGACTAAACAAGCTCATCCATCAACGCGACTAAAACAATCTTTCGCGAAGCGGCCTAGTAAATTAATAATTTCTCAAATTGGATAGTCGGGAAACACTCCCGTAGTTCTTCTTCTTATTGCTAAATAGCCCTTGACTATTACGTCTTTGTTCCCACTACGAGCTGGAGCTCTTTATAGGATCATCTGATGTTTAAGTATGTTTCATGTTTTATTGGTCTTTACTTTATTGGGATGAAAAAAGGATTGTAGCACATAGTGATGTGTCATGATTTTTATTAGGGATGTCATGAATATAATGGGAAGGTCATTGGTCACTTTTTATTAAGACATATAAACGTTGGAAGGAATTAGGATTGAAAAGGATAATTCATAACGTAAATAGGCAATGCCTATCAGTCTTCTTGAGTTCAGCTTACTGATCTCCCCAGTGGAATTGTTAATATTTTATACAATCCAGAAATTAAAAAATCCATCCCGATCGGGGTTTGAACCCGAGTCTCCCACTTTCCGGGTGGACGCCTTAACCAACTAGACCACCGAGACGGTAACTATTTAACTTCTGTATTGTCGTTACATTATAGAACTTGAATGGATGGAACAATAAAGCATCGAAAAACTGTTGCTGTTGAATTGACCAAACAAATAAATGTATAAAATATTAACAATTCCACCTACGGGAGTGTTTCCCGACTATCCAAATCGAGAAATATACCCTCGCTCATACCTGCGTAAGGTAATGACATTATAAATATGTTTGTTTGGTCAATTCAACAGCAACAGTTTTTCGATGCTTTATTGTTCCATCCATTCAAGTTCTATAATGTAACGACAATACAGAAGTTAATTAGATACCGTCTCGGTGGTCGAGTTGGTTAAGGCGTCCACCCGGAAAGTGGGAGACGCGGTTCGAACCCCGATCGGGATGGATATTATTATTTCTGGATTGTATAAAATATTAAATTAATAATACAATACTCACACAATCATACACTCAAACATACATAGACCACACGCGAACATTCATAAGTATGTAATTTTTATTGTCATCTTTATGTAACTAATTGTATATTGTATTGTATTGTTGCGTTATATACCGGTATTGTATTATTATTGTATATTTTTTGGAAATCACAGAATTAGCAGTTTGGTATAAATGAGCATTATGGCCCCGATAGCTTAATTTGGAAAGAGCACCGTTACGTTAAGCCTAAGTTTCAGTGTCAAGAGTTCCAGTAAAGGCTGATTTGTAAGACAATTGATATCAGTCTATAGTCATATTTAGATACATACAATTTTAAGTAAACAGTGTTAATGCAGTTTTTTTCTGTTGCAGAATACTTCAGGACGACGGCAATCATCAGGCCTAAGCTGGTTGATAATGAAGGCGCGAATAACTATGTCATCAACAGAATCGAACTGAAGGGAATCATTGATGACGCATATGTAAAGATGTGCATCAACAACCAAGGGACACCCTGCTAAGTAAGCATAGTTTTTTATCAACGAATAGTCAAATATAAAGGAATTTCAGATTTGAAATATATGTATTTAAATACATTTGGAATTCAAATTTGGTTTGTCACTATTTATAACAATAGAATCATATAACTTTCATGTAGGCTGCTAAATTTAACCACACTTTACAACCTAGGTTCCTCACCAATATTAATAACATAATTTTATAATTTAAATTAAACAATTAGCGTATTTGAGCACTCTAAATCGTGGTAAGGGAACTTATGTAGATCAGTTTGGTAATGGCCAAATTGATTAAGACACCATGAACAGAGTGATTGGTGAATGATGGGACTAAAAAAAGAACTAAATCTAAATCAATAACGGAAAAATCTGATTAGACATAAATACTATAGACATTACACACATTGTGATGTCTATTGCAAATTCATTCCAGTTAGATAACTCTGGATGGCTCCTAATTGGACGAGCGAAGCGAAGACTTCAATTTCACTGACCCCCAAAAAATTTAGCTCGGGTGTTTTTTTTTTGTTTGTTTTTTTTTGTTTGTTTTTCTGTCTGTTTGTTAACTCTCTACCAGGCAAACGGCATATCCAAACTTGATGAAAATTTAACAGGACCTTCGAAATCTCTGAACTTAGAGGTGTATTGTTTTTGGGTACAATCGAAGAAATATTTCTCATGAATATCGTACTTTTACGATTTTTTTCGATTTTTAGTGCGATATTTTCGTGACATTTGGGCCAATTGTGACCAAACGGGTGGGGCTACAACGTTCATATTATACATGGACATTAAGGTTATGGTAATGTAGTACCTTTTGAAAGAAAAAGTTGAAAAAGTTAGCCAAAATCCATAGAAATAAAGCTTTTAATATAAGTTTTTTACGGTAAATAATACCAATTGACAGGTAACAAAAGAAACTTGACAACAATCACCTTCAATGCGTAGGCAGCAAAACAAAGCACTTGCAAAAATAAAGATATCTCACGCAAACCTCTTTAAAAAGCTCATCCATCAACGCGGCGGGACTTTAGCGTTTTCCTAGTAGATAACATTTTCTTTCTCCCTTACAGCTGAAGCTCGCAATGTTCCTGGTAAACGCGAATCAAAGCTCTTCATCACTCTCTTCGCGAAGACTGCAGCGAAGATCGTGATGAAACTGGTCAACCCGCTTACGATGAGATTCTTCCCGCCAAGAATTCGAACGAAAGAGGAAGACGTAAAAAGTGCTTTACTGCAGGCACCATTTAGCGGCAAGAGAAAGAACATCGCTTTGCTTTTTGTCAAATTATATTTTCTTGGAAAGTAACATTAATGAAGTGCTTTTTTTGATAAAAATGGAATAAAAATAAATTAAAACTCACAATGTATAGTTAGTAAGACATGCTGATCGCGCCAATGATCTTATTTAGTATAGTATAGTTCTAGGTGTGTTTATATTCCACGTGCTGTCTCTCAAATTCTCGTAGTGATTTGATTCACCCTGTTTACCCCTCTTTTCCCCTCATTATGACTAGTTTTGCTATCTTCTCTCGAGACCAGATCTCACAGTCAGTTGCCCATCCAACTTCGTGGGGCAAAGTTGCTCATGCACTCTCGTGGCAAAAAGTTTTCTTGTTTTCTCATATCAGTGCAAAGTGTACAGTGCATCTCAGTTCTCACGTCGCCCGACGTCAATTCTACACTCCACGCTCTCATAATACGTTCGCCTACCAGTTGCTACTGCTGTTAGGTTCGACTGCCGAACAGGCACATTTCTTACTTCTCTCTTTCTTCTAAGCCCGAGCTTCTTTATTCCTTTACTATCTGTTACGTGGTGTGCACCCTATCTACGCAACCATGCCTACCATGCTCTGCACTTCAATCTCACGCCCGCTCTACAACTAGTGTGAGTGCAGTGCAAGTTCTTTTATAAAGTCTACAAATTACCATTTTCTCAGGGCCACGGCCCAAACACATGCAGTTAACATAGTATTATCAGGTTGAATAACTGGCGATTTTTTTCGCGCTTATTCCAGTCTCCTCCATGCTCTTCTACATCTTTTCTCACATTGTCTGACATACACATACACACAACGAGCCACACAAAATACAAAAAACTATATTTTTACGTGGTTTTGATGTTGGCAGGGGTCAACCCCATTAACATAAACAAGAATTTTAGAAATACAACTTGTTTGTGAATAAATAATGTGTTATGTAAAGTCAAAGACAGGTGATAATTTGCCACACTTTTCCATAGAGTCAGATGTATGATTTGTTTAAGAAAGTAATTATACCTGCACGGTGGACAATATCAACTTAGCAAACAACGAGAGACCTTGGTTCAATACTATTTTATTTTTAAAGCTATGATATGTTAATTTGTATTACAAACTATCAAAATGTCATCAAGATTAGAATTGCAGTCTGTTCGGTAGTAACCTAAAATACATGGCCTTGTAAAACTCGAAAGAAAAACATACAAACGAAGTCATTTGTCTCAGGGTAGTGATATGGAGGTTCTTCGCTTCGTCATCCAATTATTATCAATCGCACGCACGTAGAGTTTCGTCAAATTTAATCAAGAACTGTGTTAATATAATTAAAATATATTCTAAAGACTAATAAAGAAAATTATAACAACGAACAAGTTAAACATAAATTTGGTTTTAATTTAGATTGTGATTTTGGTTGTGGTTTTGACAGGTTTGGTTTATTTTTTCGTTTCAGTTTTGATTAGGTTAACAATAATCTGACATCGATTAAAAATTATGAAGGATTTAACCTCTACGATATATTGAAGTTACTAAAATCGATTCAGCTCAAATGATTCTCAAAAGTGTATGAGTATACATTACCTTTGCTGAAACAAACACAATAATTGTCTTTTATTATTAAAGAGTACTAAACTTTACGATAGTTCAGACTTAAAATCATATTTAAACAGTTCTATTTACAAATTAATCTAAAGTTACGAAAACAGTTTTGTACATCCATTTTTCGAAACGGTCCTTGACTTAAATTGTTCCAAGTATAGTTTTTAGTGAGTCAAATACTAATTACCATGTTCTAGTCATAAAGTTTATGACGGGTAATACAAATAAAACAGTTTCATTGCCATTGATTAGCGGTTTAGCCGCGGTTGTATAACTGGTTCTCACTTGAACACCGAAGTCAAGCATCCTTCGAACGTGGTCAGGGGTAGAGTGGGTGAATGCTCTGCCCCGAAACTCACGTATACCGCTGGCTAGAGCAGACGTAGGGTTCGAGAGCTAGTGTAACGGCTTCGTTCTCCTCGACGTCTGCTTGTCAGTCCGGGTTAGTGGAGGAACCTATGACTGCCAAGGTTATAACGTCCTTTCGAATGGGACGTTAATCCGGTGGTCTTCTTGGTACTTTTCGAAATGAGAAGGCTACGTGCCGGTAAAGGGTTTCCCCTCCTCCCTTCTTCTTCATCATCATCATCATCATACATCACTTTTATTATTTATTTATTTATTTATTTATTTATTTATTTAACGTCTATCCTATTCAGTTATAAAAAATGATTTACAAAGGAGGACACTAAATAAATCTAATTACATAGATGCAGAAACACAATAAATTACATTTTCGTAAATATTTGAAATAAAAGCATTACAAAAACAATGCATTTAAAACACAACAATTTTGCTAACAATAAAAAAAAATATATTATATGCATTTAATGAATGAATCAAATATAAAAAAGGGTGTAGAATGAAAAGAAAAGAAAAGAAAGGGGGAAAAACAAAAGAAAAAAAGAAAGAAAAAGACAAAGAAAGAAAGAAAAAAAAACATTAAAAAAGAAAGAATCACTGGTCACTAAAAAAATGGCAGAAAATGCTGTATGTGGCTAATCCACAAATAAATAAATATATAATTTAAATAAATCAGACTCAAAAACAATTAGTTTTTTTGAGAACGGACAGGCATGATCAGCTGGGGGAAGGTATATACAGGATTATTTCGCGCATTTTAAAATTGAATTGGGGCTAAACCCCCATATTATTTTACTTTTTGTTTGACAGTGTTGGCTCGAGCGCAAAGCGCCCGACTCCTATAAGGAAGGTCACGGTTAAAATCCCGTCGAGACCGGCAATCCCGACTGAAGGTTTCATCCGAGATTTTCCTCAGTTGTTATTGCGAATGCAAGGGATTGAGTCCTATTAAAAAGCCCTCAGGCATCCCTTCACAAATGTCCAAACTCCAAAATACTTAGTTATACACCTGAAGAGGGGCATGCATTGCACTCTGTTTGTGCATGTTTCACACAAGTCATTCAAAGAAAATTTCATCGTTGTTTAAAGATATTTGCACGTATCTCATAACACTGTTTTAAACTGACTATAAATACGCCATTAAAGAGACAAACTGTAGTAATTTCATAATCTTCGGCGGGAAACTTATTTTATTATGGGTGTGATAATGTTGTTTGACTGAGACACGAACGTATTCTTAGTTTTACCTCCTAAAAGTTTTTGTTTTTGGTGAAAATTAGAGGTCATAAATTTTTGAGAATTGTAATTCGCTATGTTTTTGGACTATAAGCGATGTTTTAAAAATTGGCCCGAGCTCATGGAGGTTTGAAATAATACGATAAATACATCTGTTTAGTTTGGAGTGTTGTAATAAAACATTTGTTAACAGGCCAATGTGAATTTTTGTAATAAAAAATTTGACTTAATAAGAGTAATAAATGTACAAAAAGCGGTAACATAAAGTCGAATGTTGACTCTACAGTCTACAGGTCGTGTGGACGTACGTAACCTATCTCACTGATGTTCTTATGCAGTTTACCTACGCAAATCTTAAACTCGTTTTAAGACTTCAGGAAACAAGATTGCTATTTGAATCGACTTGTTTAAGTTTCAAGGTCTAAACTGTTAACAAAAATGCTGCTTAAATTTTTGTGGAATATACGAACTGGAAATGAGGAATTTAAAAAAGGAGATGTAAAATATTCTTATATATAAGGGGCAGTCGTCTTCGTAAAATCATTAAATTTTGAATAAGTGAAGTGAAAAGCATTGCTTTCGCTCAAGAATCGCCGATACCATGAAGACGTTTAGTTGTATTGTTTTTGGTTTGATTGTTGCCAATTTTATCTTCGTCGATGTCAGGGGAAGATCACTACGTAAGTAAAAATAACAACCTATATGTTAGAAAATCTTTTTTATTAATTTGACAATCTAATTAAAATTTTTACACTATTTACGACAATTAATCCATAAAAGCAAAAATTAATAATGATACCATTTAATATCATAATCTTAGTGAGCTTGTAAGCCAATTGGCCTTTAGGTATTAAAACTTCTATTTCTGGGATTGAAAACTTACAAAAATAAATTTATAAATAATTGTCTACAAAATATTGTATTTTGATTAAAAAATGGTTGTAAGACAGTTATTTATTTATTTTTGTTTTTTATTTATTTAATTTAGTTTTTGGCAAACTTTCCTTCGCGTGTTACGCTTTACGCCAAATAATGAGTAGCTGCAGTAGAGAAACTTGTTGACGCTGTACTATACCAATTGTTATTCTCACCTACGTTATGGGATTTTACTGAGGGGACAGTCCACTGACTGACAAAGCGTTTTTAAAAAACAGAAATACCTTCTTAGGACAATGTTTTTTTTTAAAATGCACAGATTCATGTAAGAAGGTTTTAAAATATAACAGAATTAAAACCTTCCCTGTATTTATATTCTAGAACAATTATTGTAGTCGATTAAAAGTAATTTTAATGACATTGTTAGTGATTTTTACTAATCACAAATACAGTACCAGACGAGGCTACCTTCCAAACCCTCAACACAACAGTGCTTTGTTTGAAAAGGGACCAAGATGTACTGGTATTTAACTTTACAACAAATTACCATATTATATTAAGTCTATTGATAACAATAGAGCTTTAAATTGATAAGTGAAACTCTTTTTACTTAAGTACTGTTTCTATTCATTTGAGGAGTATATAAATTTTTAGCTGCTATATTTGTTTTTTTGACGGTCCATAAACATTGATGTATCTTTTGTTTAACCAATGTACTACCTTTGTAATATGGAAACAAATAAATAAATAAATAACAAATATTTATAATGTAGTCAATATTTAATTAAACTTGCGTGACTTAGTACTTGGAGTTCCTAGACCTAAATATGATTTCTAAAGAATGCAGTAAAGATGTATGAAATGTTAGTAGGATGAAAGAGGAACTTATAAAAGAGTAGATTCTTTTTGTTTGTTTTTTTCGGGACATAACCATAATCATAATCAACATAATAAACATATCAACAACTATATTCAAATTGCCCGAATCAATCCACCGAGTTCAAACTTAATTTTCAGCTTTGGTTTATGTATATTGTTTCTACATTCCATTATCTATAACCTAAATAATACAAAGGAAACTGGTTGTCTGTAGTTTCTGGCGTTGCACGATTCTTTCGTTAAACAATCCAAAATTTAAACTTGTACCGGCAGGCGTGCAACGCAAGAAACTTTATAGAAAACCATTAATCCTTTTATTTAGGTGAATAGATAAAGAAGTGTAGAAACAATATACAAAAAACCGATGCTCAAAAATTAATTTTTTACTAGCTGGATTGATTCGGGCAATTTGAATAAAATCATTTGTTCTGAGGTTATGACCCATAAAAAAGTCGAAAAATTAAGTCGCCCTTTTATTCTACTTACTTTTCAGACGTCCATACTGCATTATTTAAAAATCTTATTTGAGTATTAAGGGATATCTCTTAGTTGAAATACACTTGTTTAGGCCTAACTCATGACAAGAAGTATAAAAAAAAAACTTTTATAGTTATACCTCAAGAGTTTGAATCAACAAATGAAATGGTTGATACTAACAATTAATGCACCCCTGCTTCCAGCCCAGTACATCTCACCGCACGTCTGCAGCAGGAATGATCCCAAACTCGAGGAATGTCTTATGAATATGATTGAGAAACTAAGGCCGATGTTAGCTATAGGTAATTCAAATTTGATTTTTTTTTCACATGATTCAAACTCGAATTTTTGCTCGATTTGTAGAAATTTAAAACGCCGTTGTTAGTGAAGGTGCCGACTTTATATGAATTCCGGCTAATTAAGTTTTAAAATATTCTGTGTATTATATTGTCTAAAATAATGTATATATGAAAAATTAAGGAGTTGGTCGCATTTTACCCGATCATCAATTTTGTTCCTTTAAATGTAGGCAATTGTGGCAAATATTTTTAAGCCAAATTTTTCAAAAATTAAAAAAATCTCTAAAAATGGGTACAATATTTTCTTATTTAGAAATGTTTGCATGTTGAATCCGTGACAATGCAATATTTTTATTCATTTCCGTGATATGCAAGAAAGAGTTATGTTCTTACTAAAAACATATTTTTTGTGTGGCTCGTTGGTCTTGTTGTTAGCGTATCTGCTTCCGATGCAGAAGGTCCAGGGTTCGATTCCCGCCAATGTTAGAAGTTTTTTTTAACTTCTGATTTGGACTTAAGTCCATTAGTTTCGTGTCTTAGGAGTTTGTAAACGGTGACTTTGGAGCCGTCCTAGCAACGAAGCACATAACAAATTCAAAGTGGTTCTGAATCGGCCTTGTTGATTCTGGCGTTGATCCGCGGCTGTTCGCACTGTCCATACCATTTATTACCATATTTCCAATTAAAAATGACGATCTTTGGTTGGTTATCGCTCACTCGTCGATTGCGTCGGGGCCTACGGGGTAGGCATAGTCGTTTTGATTTACTGTCCCCCACTGAAAATCAGTTATATAACTGAGTGGGGAGACTTTCAATACAATTTATTTATTTATTTAAAATAAATTTAATGAGACGATTTGTTCCTAACACTGTTTTCTTCCAGGCATGCCTGAGATCAACGTTCCTGGTTTGGAACCTCTTCGCCTATCCGAGGTAGCAATAACATTTGACCCTAAGTTGCTAGGGGTTGAGTCCACCTCTGACGTCGTAGTCACAGCCAGAGACATTCGCTGCTACGGTGTCAGTGATTTCAAGGTCAACAAACTCAAGTAAGCCATGTTTACCTTGTGATTTCTTACCGACAGTGTTGGCTCGGGCGCTAAGCGCTCGACTCTGATTCGGGAGGTCCCGGGTTCGAATCCCGTCGAGACCGGCAATCCTGACTGAGGGCAGGTTTTCCTCAGTCGTTAAGGCGAATGCAAGGGAATGAGTCCTCTTAAGAGGTATAGTGCTAACTTTTCCCGCCCTTTTCTGGATAGTTTACGCTCTTGCGGGGAGCGGGAAGGGAGGGAGATAGGCGTGAACAACTAGTCATCCCACCGCAACTGAACATGGAGCCGAGGAGGGGTAAACGCACCGACAAACAGCGCCTTATCTGATTTATTGCGTGCCCAACTCAACTCCGTCGACGATAGCTCTGTCAAGGTCAAGTTACATTGCCGGCAACGTTATAGTGGATGCATGCGAAGATAAATATCAATCCAGTTGTAATTACTATCCAAAAGTTTTTTCTGGTGTATGGAAATGATTAACATTGTTTATAATTCATAATTGTATATTTTACACAGAACGCTACTAAAATTTGTTTTTCTCCCGTGACAATGAAATACTTAATTTTATTAGGATTGACAGTTGAATAATGGTTACATGTACAAGTGATGCAATATACAACACAATCAATATAAGTAACGTTATAAAAATATCAACTCTATGTTCTAAACACTAATCATCTCAATACAATACTGGGGGAAATACTCCACGAATCCCGTTTGCGATTAAAACTTATGACTCTAGTTCCATAAGCTATGACGTCATAAACCCATGACAAGAGTATTCTTTGTTGTATACAGTGTTCTATCGCATCTATTTATTACATACAGAGGCGGAGGTTCTCTGTTCGAACCCTAGTGTTTGTTGTTCATTCAAATGCGTTCAAATGTTTCACTTTAATTCAATTAAACGCTAACATTGCGTAATATATTATTTACACAATCACTCTTTGGGATATAAAAGGCAGAGGGTGCAGCCACAAGCGGCCCAGTCCTCAGAGACGTTTTTTTGAATACCGTCCATGTCCATTATTTCCCGATTTACGAGGTAGCAACTGCGGCTTCGCGATCGTGACACGTTTTCTTAAAAGTATGTATATGAGGTTGTGTATTCATGATACACTCGTAATTAGCATGGGTAGGTAAAGTAGCCTACTTATAAAACATCTACGAGTTGGACAATAACCAGTAAACACAGCACAGCCATACATAACGCATCAAAAATATCCCCGCGTCTGAGGAAGAGAGCCACTTTAAAAAAAATGTAGGCATAATCACTTTTTTGGAGTGTTTTTTTATTTAATATATCTTGCGGTCTAAACATCTTTTTTTGATCATGTAATTATATATAATGTCTATCGTATTCAGATATGAAGTGAATTTAATTACTTTAGAGCAAGGCACTCACACTCAAATGTGTAAGTTATTATATGCTTTATTCTACGTGCTCACGTCCATGCAAAATATATAGGCCTACCTCGAACGTTATTCCTAGTAAACAAAGTTATTTTTTACACACAACAAAGATAATAGAACGTATTTTTACATAAGGATTTCCACATTCAACAGAAATATTAATTATCAATAAATTATACCGGATACACAAGATAACAATCAATAAAAAAAGTTAGTGGTCGTTTGAGACTCCGGATACATATAGGCTAAAATACATTGCAATATCGCAAACAAACCACGAAAAAACTCTTAGTTTAGAAATGCGTCACGCATCTAGGCATGTGCTATACTCGTGAGTTAGGATTTTTACACATTATTTTCATTAGAGAATTCTATTTACACATGTGCACATATAGAATGAGGTACATTGAGTTCAACTATATATGCACTTTCACGTACACTCGCGACGAAATACGTTCGTAATGTGATGTGTGACATACTTTACACGCTCGCTTCTAGTGTCTACTATAACAAATAAACGCAGGTCCCAATAATGATATATTAAAAAAACGGGGGAAAACTAAAGGTAAATGTGATCATGTTCAAGTTTCATTTGTTTTGTTTTCTTGAATTCTTGGGCCACACTTTGCAAGTGGAATTCACACGCAATGAAGAGATGAACTGCATTGCAAAACTACGTTGTAGGTTTTTTACTTAGATGATTTTGTCTTTGATTTCAGATTGCTTGGTGACTGTGACTTTCTTTTTGGATTTGTTGCCAGCTTGCTTCTGGGCTTCTATTATATAGGCGGGTCAATGATATCTTCCTTCGACGTCTTTTTCCGAATTGTGGGGTTGATCAATTCCGGGCACAATTGCATGAACAGCTTTTGGCAAATTAAAGGAAAATGGAAATCACTAATTCGAAGTATAAGGTTTCAAGGTTAATCGAGACGATTGGTACATTGGAAGAATAACAAACCCTACGGTGCAGGGAATTAAGGCATATTTTTAGTAATCATAATAACTCAATACATTTTAACTTACTTACCCAAGCAATGATTAGGATACTTTACCCAGAACAATATTAAAACGTATTTTTTTTTTAAATGATCTGAACAATTCTTGGAAACATCAAGGTTCATAAGTGACCATGTGATATTATAATATGCCTCCCACTGTCAGGGGAAAATGGGCTATGTACGAGAAATAAGAATAATTATATCAGAGAAAACAACAGAATGAATATATTCGGATGATTCTCCCTGTAGTTCGTAAAGTACGGAAGAACTGCAATTGAAACGCTCAGCGTGGTGTTTAATCGCGACCAAGCACCTATGCATGATATCATTATCGTACTGGTAATCAAAACAATTGTTACAATGCCGGATTTAAAAAATATACAAATCATAATTGCAAGCAACGAGAGTCTTCCCACACAGTCAAAGATCTCATTTCAGTGACGAACCGACGACGCCATCGATTGACGAAATAATCGGACATTTGAAATAGTAGTTCACAGATGTCCACGATTCATTCGCGGATGAGTCAGCGTAGATATAACAACTTCGGAACAACCATTTACAACTTGTTATGTGCTTCGTTGCTAAGACGGTTTCAAAGCCACACTCAGTGCAGTGGATGTAATGCTTCAAGTCGGGAATCGAACCAGCGACCTTCTGCTATATGGAAGCGGGGACGCTATCTTTAGACAAACAAGACACAAACATTACCACTTAGCAGACTTGCTTGCCCCCATGCAGATTAATGAAATGAAATATTCTGTAATAATAGGTTAAGACGCCAGTCTGGAATGCGGGAGATCCGTGGTTCGATTCCCGGTTGGGCGGACTTTTTTAATTTCTGAATTGTAGTAAATAATAATAATAATTCAACCATTACGTAGTGCATGGGTGATGTCTGTCCTATGGATATGACCTGTCGAAAGGCCCGCCTACCGTGCGTTAGCAAACGATGTTATTTTCTTTATCGTGCTGAAAGAACGCTCTAGCGCTATCTAAAAATAGAATAAAGGTTCAGATATAATATAATAACATAGACTTATCGTAAACAATATTTGCTTAGTTCTTTCAACGCGGGTAATTATGAAGATTGGTTGAATGGGAGCATCACAAACCTTGCATTGCGGAGAATCAAAATTATAATCTACTAATTAAAGAACGCGATAAACATAATATTTATGCAGTTTCAAATTCTAATATCGCCCGTGGTCGCACATATTGTAATAGTATAGGGACGCTGGCGAATACACTAGGAGGAAAGCGGATTCGAATCCGCACAAGGCATACGGCAGGTTATCTTATCTGTAATAATTGTTCTTCACTCTCGTCTATCACCACTCTTAGTCCGAATAGCTAATGGTAATAAAAGTGACGTTGAGCAACAATAATCATAATTAATTTCTGATAGCGAATATTATAGAATTCTCACGACAGCGATGTAAAAAGCTGTAAGCAAACCTCAAAATAACAGATTGTGATTATGTAATCTGATGACAAGCACATCCGGTGTCCAGATCCCGCCCACATTACCTCCCCTACTTGTTTCGAAGCAGACACGATCGAATTTCACTAGAGAGCGCCACCAAATGGAGCCAAAAGTGTGCTTTGCAAGGCGTTCGTACTTTTCAAACTACGTCTACATTTTTCGTCCGATTTCAAATATGTTTTTTTTATTTTACTCAGAAATGAACTGTTATTCTACGTACATGGCCTGATTTCCCAAATTTACTCCCCTTTGGTCACACAAGAGCAGTAAACTTTGACCGGAAATGAAACATTTTCTATGGACTTTGAGGACTCGTGGGGGAAATGTTATGACTAAAATGAACAAAAGGGCTATGTACGAGAAATAAGAATTTAGTTATCTATCAGAGGAAAAAAACAGAATGAAAAAATAATGATTTCCCTGTCCGTAGTTTGAAAAGTACGAAAGTACTGCACATGGCACGATCGGAGTGGTATTTAAATCGCACCCAAGCCTCTTAAGGCTAGAAAAGTGAAGAAACATGTCTGAAAAGTTTGCTGAATGAAAGAAGGCCTTTAAAATAACAGAAAAAAAAATTGTGAATTTTTTTGGGCGGGACATAACCTCACTTTTGGAAAATTATATTTAGATTTTTGGACAAAAGTGTGAACTACAAGACTTGTTCAAAATTAAATTTTGAGAATCGGTTTTCTGGACATAGTTTCTAAACACCTTTAGCTACAACTTGACTATAGCTAAAATTGTTTTCTGAAAATAACAGTTGGTGTACGAATTTTTTTGTCAAACGGTACAAATACGAGTTTTGTACCGTTTGACAAAAAAATTCGTACACCAACTGTTATTTTCAGAAAACTTTTTTATCTATAGTCAAGTTGTAGCTAAAGGTGTTTAGAAACTATGTCCAGAAAACCGATTCTCAAAATTTAATTTTGAACAAGTCTTGTAGTTCACACTTTTGTCCAAAAATCTCAATATAATTTCCAAAAGTGAGGTTATGTCCCGCCCAAAAAAATTCACATTTTTTTTCTGTTATTTTAAAGGCCTTCTTTCATTCAGCAAACTTTTCAGACATGTTTCTTCGACTTTCAAATTATCGGCCAGAGGCGGTAGACGGAGAGCCAGTGACAGTTTCTATTGCCTCATAAGGTACATATGTTTGGACCATTGGAGTAGAAGCGGAAATTCAAGTCATTTTCAAAAATGCGCGTCTTACGAGTCAACGTGGGGGCGTTTACCCGTCAGACGCCCCCAAAGTGGGCCCCAAAAAGGGTCAAATCTGCCCCTATTAAGTATACATGATTAAAACATACGAAACTTTATAAAATAAGTTAGCCCAAAAAAGAATATCACTCGTACAAGGGGCTGCGTTGGGCCGTTGACCCGTCAGACGCCCCCAAAGTGGGCCCCCAAAAAAAGTCAAATCTGCCCTCAATAGGTATACATGATTTAAACATACGTCATGTTGTATAAAAAGTTACCAGGAAAACGAATATCATTCGCCAGACGAGCTGCGTTGGGGCTTTGACCCGTTAGGTAACCCCCAAAGTGAGCCCAAAAATGGTCAAATCTGCCCCGTAGGATAATACATAATTCAAACATAGGCTACGTAATTTTATAGAGCCATTAACAGCG